>CM042181.1:1295649-1434150 GCA_023376005.1 Doryteuthis pealeii | reverse complement strand
TACACTTCTACGACGCATAATAAAAGGTTGGGGCTTGCATAAGGCAATAAGGTTGAACATCATATAGGTGCTAGGGCTTGACAGTGACCAGCCGATGATCGGAGGGGGCCCTCCGACGCACCGTCTAGCCTAATAAGTTAATCGGAGTGTTCGCAGGATCCGGGAACTTTCATACCCAGACTCCGTCACATTAGCATCAACGGGATCGCACCACACCGGCAAAGGTTGGCCCATGGGGAATCCTACCTGTGCAGAGGTGCAGCGTTGCATTTAAACCCCACGGCGGGTGGTATGCACGAGATTTCAAACGAATTTTTTACAAACGACAAAAATCAAACTCAACGAAAAAAATTAACATACTAAGAAAACTTGACATTTATATTCATGCTACACAAACCTGCATGCCACCACTGTCGGCTGGCGGTTAGAAGCACCGACTGACCTCGCAGAGGGGTAAGATCCCCAATGGGTTCACCTGTTGGCCGTGGGTGGGACACGTGATGCTTAAGGAAGAACAGGTGGATCGAGCATCCATGACTTGCAATATTCAGCTTAGCTTTCTTGGGAGACGGCGGAGGAGAGGCCCTCCGATCATGCGTCATGTCAAGCCTAGCACCATAAGATTTTTCGAACCCTATTGCCCTAAGAAAGCCTCTTCTTATCATATGTTACTAGAAGGCGGTGGCTGAAGGTCAAGTCTGGAAATGACATTAAACTCTAATCTGATGTGAGGTCCATCTGGAGGTTTGGGGATGTGGAGCACCCTTCACCCATTTGCCTGGTCACCTGACCCGGAGTGGTAGACTGTTAGATCCCATACTATGGGTTAAATAGAAAAACATGAGTTGATAAACAAAATTGTATTTATCATTAAAAGATTCATTCACAATTTGTCGGCAATAAATGACCCACGAGGTTGATATGCCGTAAAAAAAACAACAAAAAAACAAAACAAACAAACTGCAGATACAACTCTACTCGGTTTAGTCCATAAGTAAATCTTTTCTGTTGGGGAGTGAGCGTAGAAAACGGGACTGCTTCTTCTGGCAGAGGTATAGACCACGTATATTATTTATCGAGGTGTAAAAATATAAGCCATTTTGTTTAGGACAGATAAATACCAACACAGGAAAAGTATCATACATAAATGAAGCTGTCTCTATGGATCACACCCTACTCTCCACATTTGAGTCCACAAAAGCCATTTTGTTTAGGACATGTAAATTACCACACAGGAAAATGATCATCCATCAAATGAAACTGGTCCTCTGGTGGATACATTCCCTACTTCTCGACAACAACCGTTTTCTCTAGCATTGTCAAGCCTCGAACGTGGTAGTCAAAAAGAATGCCATTTTGTTTTAGGAACAGTAAATAACCACAAGGAAGTGTATCATCCATCAAAATGAAGCTGGTCTCTGGGACAACATCTATTTTCCACATAGATGAGTCAAAAGTAATACATTTGTTTTAGGCAGGTATAATACAACACAGGAAGATGAACATACATCAAATGAAGCTGGTCCTCTGGGTCACATCCTACTCTCCACATAAGTGAGTCCAAAGTATGCCATTTGTTTAGCACAGGATGATACAACACAGAAAATGTATTATACATTGAAAATCAGCTGCCTCTGTGGATAACTTCTTCTCCACATATGGAATAAAAAGTAAATGCATTTGGTTAGGACAGGTATAATACCAACACGAAAGATGTATCAAACATCAAATGAGGCTGGTCCCTGTGATCACATCACTTCTCGAACATCGCACGTTCTCTCAATAGCAAATGTTTCCACCGACGCGAGTAAGTCAACAATGTAATACATTTTGTTGGACAGGTATAATTAACCACACAGGAAATGTAATAAATGTGGTCATCTGATTTAATGAATAATTAATTGAATATCTAATATTATTGTTTTATTTAAATCAACATATCATGATTTATATAGAAATATAAAACATAATAAATAATTAATCCTTTATATAACGTTCTTATTTAATTGTTAGCTTTCTAATTTATATATCATCATAACACTTAAATAGTTAAAGCCAGGAGGCCAACTCTTGATAGTAAGATTGAAATATAAATGTACCACGTACGCGATTCCCTAACAGCTAGATACACAAGAACACTTGAAATATATTTTTCATGTTTGGACATTTTATCAACTCTTTCTTTTAAAATAATACAAAATAATTTCAACCAAAAATTTCTCTATCGTCTATTTATTAATCATTGATACAGATTGCGTTATCGCTCTGCAGGTCACCCATTCCCATCTTCCCTATCTTTCTTTTTTATCTTTGTGTAGCAAAAATTGGTCCATATTAGCTTAGGTGATCACTCAATAAGAAATAAGAGTTCAACGATAAGCAACACCCAGATAATCAAGGATCTACATTTGTAATTCCTTGATGATTGGACGGCCATATAAACAGGGTGTGCAAGATGATAAGGTCGGAAGATAAGGAAAAGATATTAATATATACATCTTTATATTTACCTGTATTTTTTAGCTATTATTCAAAAAAGATTTATTTGATTTTATATTCAATGTTTGCTAAATATTGTAACAAAAATGACAAAAAACAAAAAAAACCAAACCAATGGAACGGGTTATCTTAATATCTGAGAGAAAGAATACAATCTGGATTGAACAGCCGCAATAAGATCGAACTTCTATCGCATGACTGGTAGTTTTCAAATTATTCCCTGCAAGCGAGAACCCGGATGACGTAACCCTACTTTTTTAGTCAACCCAACCTTTCCTTGAAGTGGAAATGATAAAGCCTATGAAAGTAAACCATATATATATTAACCTTTAAGCACCTCCGTGGTGTAAGGTTAGCAAGACCTTGTAGTGACGTCGATCTCACTGGGGCCCATTACTTCTGGCCTGTGCCACTCTAAGACAAGCTGTAAATAAATATAAACGTAGTTTGGGCACCTCTTGGTGTAATGGTTAGCAGCTAGATTAATAGACCATTGTTAGTGAGTGAGTTCAGTTCTCTCTGGGTGCGCCATATCTGGCCTTGTGCAACTCAGCTTAGTAAATAAATATATTCTTAACCTTCCATCTTATATATCAATATATTTATCCTTCATCAATGGAACATAAGTATGAGATGCGGCAACTGTTAGGTTTTCAAGCTTTATTGTTGCTATATAACGCTTTTGAACAGTATGTTTTACCATGTTTAGCAGTTGCTGTTTAAATTAAACTATTCATGATTCCGTAAGATTAGACGAAACACCCTTACTTGATTTTGGTCACACCCAATGCTTTTTTTTCATTGAATAAAAAAACTATAAAAAGCAAACTGGATTTAACAGCCCTAGTAAGGATCGACTTGCAAAAGCGTGGATGATAATATCCAAGATGACGACTATTGATTTTGGTCACCAATGTTTCGTTTAATTGAAATAAAAAAATCTATAAAAGTAAACCATATCTATTTTCATTTTTACATGCATTTCTATATCTGGTCAAAGACAATGTATATATAAAACTCATAGAATAATCCAAACGAGTTGCCATGCCGTTAAAATCTACCAATCCCCCATTCCTCTGGAATGGATAAGCCAAAAATTGTGATGAATGATTGGTCAAAAGAGTTGACAATAAATAAAAAAACAAAAAAAACAATGAATGCTCATCTCAAAAGAATCATGTCGCAACGGATATAATTGTTGTTTATTATACAGTTCTAAGTGACAATAATTCTAAGTTAGGTTCAATCCTGCCAAGCGATAATAACATAAAATAAATACTTAACACAGATTACACTTGTACTGGTAATGATTAACAAAATAAGAACAGTCTACATCCGTGGATTGAAATAAGGGTCGGTTCGAAAGTTCGTGAAGGCCCAGAGTTCGACAATAGGTTCCCAAATTTGAAGAGAAGTTCCAAGTTCGGGAAAGTTCCGAGTTTGACAAGAAACTGAAGAAGGCCATAGGGACGATTACCGAAACGTTATCTGCCCTGTCGCCCCGGGGCGTTAGATACACCGACGTACCTGCTCCAGAGGGGTAAGACTCCCAAAATGGGACCAGCTGTTGGCCCTGGTGCGACCGTGATGCTTAGGATAGATCAGGTGGTGAGCAGTCATAACTTGCAACTCACTTTGGCCCTCTTCGGCTAACGGGCGTCGGAGAGGCCCTCGATCAATCTATCTGGTCAAGCCAAGCCTAGACTATATGATTCCTCAACCTATTGCCCTTATGAAAGCCCCAATATCATGTGGGTGTAGAGTCGGTGTGGTTGGGGTTCTTCATGTCTGGAATGACGTTAAATCTATCTGATGGTGAGGTTCCAGTTTTGGAGGTTTGGGGAATGTGGAACCCCTTCATGACCATTGCTTCTGATCACTCTGACTGGAGGTAGTAGCTGTTAGGGTCCAATCTATGGTTTAAATAGAAAAATGTATTTATAAAAAAACTGAGTATCCATTAAGAATGACTTTATTCAAAATTTAATCCGCATTAATGACCCACTGAGGTTGGTATGCATGAACACAACGAAACTAAACTGACCGTTGTATATAGAATAGAAAGTTGAGGACAATAGTTCGAATAATTCAAAGAATCAATTGGATTTGTTCATATTTCTTTCTAAATAAAATTGAATTTAAACACAAATTTGATTAGCAGTAATAAGGATATCTTGTAAGACGAAGCATCCGAGAAATATAAACGCACGTGATTCAACAGCGTCAGCAAGGATCGCATTGCGATAGCTGTAAGTGTAGTTTTCAAATGCCTGAAACCGGAGATGATGGAACTCCTCACTATTTTGGTCATACCATAATTTCTTTTTTTTTTTTTTTTTTTTTATCTAAGTAATAAAAGCGATAAAAATGAAACCATTTTTATATATTTTAAACGGGTGGGAGGTTATTAAAAAACAAAAAACTATATATCTTTATTTTAACATTTTTTATATATTAATATATTTATTCATTATTCAGTTTTTCATTCCGTCGGAAACATAGGTATTAGATTCGGGCAACGGCTGAGTTTTCGATATTAGTTGTTGCTTTATGAATTTTTAGCTTTATATTTTTACGCTAAAGATGAAGTAGTTTTTTTATATTTACTATCATCAATTCTAGTATATTTACTTATAACTCTTTTACTTCAAACGCGTTTTACTATCGTGAAAAAAAGTTATATATTAAAAGGAAGAAAATACAAACTATATAAATGGCTGAAGGTAAGTTATTCGTTTTTTTTTTTTTTTTTTTTTTTTTTTTTTTTTTTATTCTTTTCATCTAAGTGTTTTGGTTGTTTTGTTTTACGGCATATCAACCTCAGTGGGTCATTTAATGCCGATAAAGTTTTGAATGAATCAATTTTAATGGATAATACAATTTTTCTATAAATACTTTTCTATTTAACCCATACATGGGACTCTAAAAGAGTACTACACTCCGGGTCAGAGTGGACAAGGGAGCAATGGTGATGAATGGGGTGCCACATTCCCGAACCTCACAATCAGATAGAGTTAACGTCATTCCCAGACATGTAGACACTGCGTTCTAGCACCCATATGATAAAAAGGGGTTGGGGCTTGCCATAATGCAATAGGGTTGGAAAAATAGGAACCTTATAATAATATTTCATTCTTTAGTTTATTTTTATCTTTTTTTTTTTTTTTTTTTTTTCAATTTCATAGAAATTCAATTGATAGATGTTTGGAGCTACGAATGGGATTGTAATTGAGAAATAAATTTTCTGGAAATAAATTATTAGTAATTAGAAACCATTTTTTTTTTTTTTTTTTTTTTTTTTTAATTTCTTTTATCTAAGTCTGTGAGGGTAGGTTGATATGTCGTAAAACAATAAAATGGTTAAATCGAACTTAACGGACCTAAATTCCAGCATCGTATATCACCCCACGTAAGAAAAAATACATAATTCAAGGAATTACCGAATTTAATGACTTTCAGTGTTGATATACTAAATAAACGATATAATGTATCATTTTATTCTTTTAGTACATTAAGACAGTCCTCATTGTTTTTTATTTTTTATTTTAAACAAGTTTAATAAATACATGACTAGTATTATATACTATATATAGTTTATTTTATTTTAATACATATTTAAAGTTCATTTCAAATTGTTTTATTGTTTAATCCTTTATATGAATTTGATGATTTTACTTACTTAGCGTACAAACTCGCTGACATTGAATTTTTCACTCCCCTCTCCGGCAATATGTTTCAAAATCTAGTTTTACATCGCCGGGTGGTGTTTTTATTTGTACTCATATTTTATGAATTTATAGCGATAATGATAAGAAATGATACATATGCCTATCAATAATTTGAGTGGTATATATTAGAATTAATCTACATTTATTTTTTTTTTATACATTAAAGTATTAAAATTACATTAAGTTATATTTCATGAATATTACAATAATATGTAATTTCAAAATGTACTTTTTTACATCGCCCGAAAGGGTGTTTTTTTTAATTATTTTGTACTAGTATACAATCTTTCCTTGCAGTATCTCAAGAGGAGAGACGTCGCAAAAATTATCTGGAAGAGCCGTGTCGAATTCTGTTCCGATCGATTGAGGAAAATAATATTGGACAGGCAACTGAACTTTTCGTGAAACTCCAACCCGAAAATAAAATCAAAATATTGAAATTCACGTGCGGCTGTTCGCTCTTTACGTCGGCAGTTAATCTTAACACGTTAAATTCTCCGCTCCTCCTCAAACATCTTCTTCAGGGTCTGACAAAATGTCCAACCAATGGAAACGGCGGGCAGCGCTTCTGCGCCATAAAACAAAACAATAAAAAGCTGACCGACGATCCTGAAGTCCGTCCCGATACAGACGAACGGCATCACGGCCCCTTATCGCCGCTCAGAGTTGCTATATTCTCGGGAATCTAAGCCGCCGGAACTGATAGTATCTAAGGGAGCCGATGTTAATGACGGTGCTTGGGTGGGAGGACCCTCTGAGTACTCTACCTCTAATGATAAAAATTGCAATTTTCTGGCTCGACAGGCGCGAAAGTTAACCACCAAGATAATGAGGGTTTTACGGCCATCCTGCGGCTGGTTGGGACCATAGAAGAAAGCGTAATTAACCTTTTAGTAGGCTGGCGCTGATCTTGAGATCCGGAAACCACGAAGGTATGAAACCCTTCAATGTGGGCTGCTATAAATCGCAAGGTGAATAATGTTTATAATTTGAAAACAGTCCGTTTATTCGGAGCTGGATCAGATCGAGTCTTATGAACTCTATAATGCTGCATGAAACCCAAACTAAATTTATGGAAACATCGTTAAAGCAAAGACGGCTTGCAAATCAACCAAAGAGTTTTGAAATTCCACACAAGACATCTTGATTTTCCAAGGAATATACTACCGAGAGTGAATTGAAAGTTTAGGCAGACAACCTTTAAAGATGTCTTCAGAGTGTCTGACGTCGAAAGGCCCTAGGCACAGAAAACGCGTGTACTTAGGGTTTTCTTTTGCAAACAGCACTGATTGCAAGTGGGAAAACAATCAGAAGAAGTTCGAAGTTAATTAAGCACATCATAAAAATACGCCGTGAACCCTTTTGTGAGCTACTGCGGGTCTCACATTAAAACTCTTCTATGAAATTGCTGAGAATGGCGATCCCGAGGATCATCATAACGGTGG
Source organism: Doryteuthis pealeii (assembly GCA_023376005.1). Lineage (NCBI taxonomy): Eukaryota > Metazoa > Mollusca > Cephalopoda > Myopsida > Loliginidae > Doryteuthis > Doryteuthis pealeii. The sequence goes on along the minus strand of CM042181.1, from coordinate 1,426,478 downwards.
GTTTGTTATTTTCAAATTATTAAGAGGCACTTATAAAAATGTGGCATCTTTAAGAGAAAATATATATAGTATCCGTGTTATGTGGATGGCATATTCGCAATTGCCGACACTTTTTATACACCATGGCTATAACCAAGAAAAAGCTTCCCAGAGGTACGAAAGCACATTTATAAACGATGTGCGAGGAGTGTTAAAGAGGATCTTCGACTTGTACGCTGTCAGTCTCTTTTGCACCGGGCAGTTGGTGTTGACTAGTGAAGAACGTGGGCTGTTGAACTCATTTACCTGCTCTTGAATTCGGTGGCCGATGTTGGCCCCACAGATATCTTCGAGAAGACCCGCCCATGATGCTCTTCAGTATGTGCGGAAAGGATCATTGACGCTGTCTTCGAACTTTGATATGTGAACCCAGTCAGAAAAAGCAAGCAGTGAAGATTTTACAAATCTAGACGATGCTGTGTGTGCATACGATGAATAATTAAATACCTTCGAAAATGGAATATATATCCTGATCTTACGGGCCCCCTTGTGGTGTAATGGTTAGCAAGTTCGATTAGTAGACCATTGTTAGTGAGTTCGATTCTTACTGGGTGCCCCACACTTCTGATCTTACAACGCATCTATAGTATTTTTAACTTGTTATCTACATATACGAGGGTGAGTCGAAAATTAATGTCATTTTGTTTAGGACGGGTATAATAACCAACACAGGAAAATGTATCATACATCATACAGCTTGTTCTCTGTGGATCACATCCCTACTTCTCCACGCAGTCACTGTTTCTCTCAATAGCAACGTTCCACTCTTCGAATGAGAGCATATATCAGTGCTCTGTAAATTATGTTGACTGTTCTTTGAACCACTTCTTCATCATTGGAATAATGTTTGCCTCTCAAACCCTAATCAGACGATCTTATCTCAGGTCCCATGAAAGAGGGTGTAACATATATCAAAATAAATAATTACTGTCCTGACCATGAAAATTCTTAAAAAGTGAAACCTTTTGATTTTTAGTATTACTAGCAAATATATGCACCCTCGGGTGCAAGTATTTAAGTTTTAATGTAATAAAATATTGTATTAAATTAGAAAGAAACTAAATAAGAATACAGATAAAAAGATTTGAAACAGAGGGAGTATAATAAAAAAGGGAACAACTGAAACTTACTCTTCCATCACTCTCGTCTTTCATTGTTATTTTTTCGAATTTAAGTATTTAGTTATAAGAGGAAGTAAAGAATAAAATGACAGTTATTTTATCTTGTTAATGGATTTCATTTAAGATTCATTGAAGAGATTTTTGTTTATATTCACTAAAATAAAACGAAACAGTTAGAAATCAATAAAACTAAGCACATATTTATTAAATTCGATTTTTTAATATTAATATGCAAATTAGCCTTCCCGTTCGCACTGTAAACCGCCATTTTGTTGTATACATAAATATAATTGCATGTTGTCAGTATGGAGACATAATTAACAGTATTAATAATGTAAGACAATTTTATTAATAATTGAGGTTTAGATAAAGATAAAATCATGGAGAATGTGATGTCAATAACTAAGAGAATTGTGACTTGAGTAGGAATATAGTTTCGGTTACAGACCGAAAAACACACAATCTCCATTATAATAAGATTTGTATTATTCGGACTATTGTCCTCATCTTCATTGTTATCTGTACAACATTTCGGCCAATGTGTCCTCTGGCCTTTGAACTTTGAACATGACCCTTTATTCAGTCCACGGGGTATCTTGTTCTCATTCCGCTAACCATAGCTGGGGGTAGAGGCATTAAGCTGTGTTAATTATTATTTTATGTTACTGCTGCCCCTGACCAGGATTGAACCTGCAGTCTAGAGATAACTGTCACATCCCTCTCAACAGCTTCTCTCAATAGAAACGTTTCTCCTTCGAATGAGAGCATATATCCCTGCTTCGTAAAATTTCGTTGACTGTTCTTTGAGCCACTTTTTCACTACAGATTTCACTTCCTCATTATTGGAATAATGTTTGCCTCTCAAACCCTAATCAGTCTTCTCTCCCAGAAAAGATTTATTTTTTTGTTAACCTTAAATGTCTATATTGATTTCCAATCAGACTTTATATGCGTTGGAAAATGCTGATAGTAAATTTTGGCATGTCCTGTCTCACCTTCCACTCTCTCTTGTGTGTCAAAAATAAATATATAAATGATAGTAAAAGATAATTAATCACAATTATCATGCATCAAAAGTGAAAAGGAGACAGACTCCTTCGCTAATTTGCTGATTCCGACTTTTTGTAACTGGAGGTTTGGGGAAAGTGGAACACCAATTCATGACCATTGCTCCTGGTCTACTCTGACGTTAAACTCTATCTGATGGTGAGGTTCCAGTGTTGGAGTTTGGGGAATGTGGAGCACCCCTTCATCACCATTGGTGCACTCTAGCCGGAGTGGTAGTACCTGTTTGGTCCCATCTATGGGTTAACTAGAAAAATGTATTTATAAAAAATTGTGTATCCATTAAGAATTAACTTCTTTCAAAACTTTATCGGCATTAAATGACCCATCGAGATTGATATGCCGTAAAACAAACCAAACTATAACTATCCTAAACAAAATGGCATTAACTTTAGACCCTCCCCTCGTAATTCTATCATTTCTACCTTTTAGCTACTCGATAGTATTTGAACGCTCAAAAATGATATTTAAATGAGCAATACCTTTTACCACACTTTTCCCCAGTACAATGAACAGTCTTCATTAAATATTTGACTTATTGTAGTTGGTCTTTGGCTAATCGGATTTCGAAAAAAATCAATAATGTAACTTTTTTTTTTTTTTTTTTTTTTTTTTTTTTTTTTTGTGCATATCGCGTAAATGCCTCCTGGCCAAAAAAAAAAAAAAAACACTAAACGGTGACTTCTGAAAAACCGACCCGTGCAACTTATGAACATCCTAGTTGTTTGAAGGCGTTTTACCCGAAAAGTTAATGCAACATGAAACGATATTGGTTATTTCCTATAAATACAACCTAAACAAAGGGGAACCACTCTTGACTGATAGATTATTTATTTATTGATCTACTAGGAAAAAAGAAGACGGGCTTAGTGTTATTTTAATGGGAAAATAAATAATTTATCAGTCAAGAGTCGTTCCCCTTTGTTTATGTTGGATTTAGGGAAATAACTGCGACATTTTACCTCCCTCCCCAAGTCTTTCCTCGACATGTAGATGTAAATATTTTGACCCTCACCTTTTTAAAAATATTTTTTAATTGTTTGAAGGTGTTTCTCTCGACAAATAACTTTTTAGTGGTTTTAAGGCGTTAAAAGAAAGCCACTCCCTTTTAAAATATCTTTGTTTCGGTATTTTCATTTTATTTTGATTTAAAATATATATATATATATATATATATATATATATATATATATATATATATATATATATATATATGAAAATACAGAAAATATTTTTTTTTAATTAAACATGAGGTGACAATTTTTTAAATCAAAATAAAAAAAAGAATATTTACATATTCTATTTTTTTTTATTTGGGTTTGATTAATGTCTCGATATGTTTTTGTATTCTCTGGTAAGATTTTCAGCAGGCACCGCTTAGCGTTTTTTTTATTAATTTACTTTTTTAAATTTTTAAATTTTTTTATTTCATTTTTTTATTTTTATTTATTTATTTTTTTTATTTTTTAGAAGAGGCTAGGACGCATTTATGCGATATGCACCCATTTTTCAGTTCTGTTAACTTCTAACCCACCCAGTATTTATGGGACGCAAAGTGTATTTTGTGCTGATTCTAAGTTTTGTATAAAAAAAAAAAAAAGAAAAGAAATGACTGAAGATGTGAAGGAAATCAAAAATAATCTTCTAATCGTATTATTTAGATTATTCGGACTATTGTCCTCCTCTTTATTGTTATCTACACAATGTTTCGGCCAACGAGCCCTCCGGTCTTCATGTATATCTTCATAATCGTGAACGTTTTGTCGTAATTGGAAGACTTCTTGTCGAATTCAGGGAGCCTTGGAATCGCGGAGTTTTCTTGTCAAACTCGTGGAGACTTGTTGTCGTAATGGAGAACCTTCTTGTCAAACTCTACACACACATATAGGAAATCCGATAGAGAATTATCCCCCCTGCCGCTAGGGGGAAAATCGCCAACACGAGGTTTGGCGGGAGAATCAAACCTCGGCACTTGTCTGAAGGCCGTCGACCAGGACGGAAACGTTTTTAACAGCGTACTTTCTGAAGGCTGTCGACCGGACGGATGTATCTTAACAGCATGCTTATCAGAAGGCTGTCGACCTAAAAGTCACCTTAAAAAAAGGCCCCATCCACCACTTATTTAAAAGAACAGTTACCTAGGCGAGTAGCTTCTAAAAAGCACTCCCTACACTTTTTACTTATCGTACGAGAACCGGTCGGCACGGACGCGTCGCAAACAATTCCCAACACTTGACTTCCTAAGAACTTCTAAGAGAAACGTCTAACAGAACTCTACAACCACAGCGACCAGAATACCCTTGCTAGAGCCACCTCACCTACGAACTGTAATTTTACCTCTCAGATAAATCCTGTAGCAAATGCCATCAAAATTTGCACCAATATTTTTTGGGTAATAAAGGACTATTTGCTCGTAAACTCCTACCATAAAATAAACTGAACCCCCATTTTATGTCCGTATTTTTGTATTAAATGTTTTATTTTCTTGCATCCGTTATGTTACAATACAAAATATTTTCTTTATTTTAATATTCATTTCAATGTGCATATTCTAAAAGTTTTTATTTTGTGAGAATGTTTAGTTTTAAAGTGGGGGCTCGTTTTACAATTTAGGCATAAATTGGATCCTCCTTTTATGACCGTAATTTTGTTTTTTCGTCGACGATGATTAAAATCTGACGTTTTTATTTTAAGAGTACCAAAGCCAAAAAGAAAATAAAGTAATATTCAACTTTTTACTCGTAAATTCCTGCCATAAAATTAGGCTTGGGCATTTTATGGTAGGAATTTACGAGTAAAAAGTTGAAGTGTAAAAAAGTGAGACAAATCACGTCGGTGTCACCAGTTGTTTGATTCAAAGTTATAACAAAGTCATAACTAGTTGAAACAAACTCCGTATTACTATATTTTATATAGATAACAGCACATGGAAACGATACATAAATTCCAAGATAGTGTACATAAACATACATACATAAAAGGACTAGAGCGTCCGTACATAGAGATCACTTACTAAGAGTGGGGGGCGTAGCCCCACAAAGAAAGGGGTAGACAGTAGGCTAACCCATGTGCTCGTTCCAGAGATGTAGCTAAAAGAGGAAGCAGCGTTTGAATGAACGCGCTTAACTACCAGAGGTCCCCCTAGTGAGAACAAACAGCGACGCAGCGAGGAGATAACTCTTCCGGCAAAAGGAAGATAATTCCCTACACCCTTATGGCAAACCCGTAACTCTGTTTATCATATATTTGCTAGAAGTCAGTGGCTGATGGTCTTAGTGTCATGGGTACAGCATTAACCTACATCTATTGATGAAGATCGAATTTTGGAAGTCTGGGAGTATGTGTGGAGTATCCCGTTATCACCATTACTCCCAGATTCACTCTGACCCAGAGTAGTAGTATCGGTTAGGGTCACATCTATTGTTATGGTTTGGTGATAGGCGCATTTGTGTTGCGCGGGAAGTACGAAAAGATAAGGAAAAATTGAACTGGAAAGAAACAATAGATAGCACTAGACAAAAATCTTAGTATAACAAAAGAAGTGTAACAAAAGACTTCATCTGGACAAACGGGAATTTGAACAAAGAGAAAGGACTTCCGGTCAAGGAACAAAAGGATGTGTGGGCGGTCGTCAATACTTAAGCGGTCATCAGGCAGCCCAGAGGCAGACCACAGGAGACGGCGAAGAGAGCACAAGGAGTCTGACCGTCGACACGGTCGAGCGCTGCTAGCGAGCAGTGAGGCGCGCTCACCACCTTCCACCACACCAGCAGTAGTAGTGCCCCATTATCAATGCCCGCCACCCACATCCACCACGTACAGCCGAGATGAGAGAAATAAAGTCAAATCTCCTACTACATAGAGCATGCCTTGTGATATCATTTAAGCGACCACTAGATACATCGTCTAGGGGTTAGAAACGATCTCCGCTGTATACCACAACATGTACGATTTGTGGCCCGAGCCAAGCCCTGTGCAACACTATGGGTTAAACTGAAAAAATGGGTTTTAAAAAATTTGAGTTTAAAAGACAAAATTTGAATACCCATCAAGAATGGATAAGACACGTGTTCAGCGTAAAATAAGCCAACTTTTATAAGAGAACAAAAAATTATTCCCCTTGTATCTGTTGTTAGTTTTTGAACACATTTCAAATTGAGTTTAGATGGATGGTTGATTTTATGATATGTTAACCATTATTGAATTATTTTATGATGAGGTCAAGTCTTATTATAATGGAGATTGTGTGTTTTTCTGTCTGTAACCGAAACTATATTCCTACTCAAGTCACAATTCCCTTAGTTATTGATATCACATTCTCCATGATTTTATTTTTATCTAAACCTCAATGATTAATAAAATTGTCTTACTTTATTAATACTGTTAACTATACCTACATACTGACAACATGCAATTATATTTATATATACAACAAAATAACGGTTTACAGTGTGAATGAGAAGGCTAATTTGCATATTAATATTAAAAAATCGAATTTAATAAATATGTGCTCAGTATTATTTTCTAACTGTTTGGTTTTATTTTAATGAATATAAGCAAAAATCTCTTCAATGAATCTTAAATGTAATCCATTAACAAGATAAAATAACTGTCATTTTATTCTTTACTTCCTTTTATAACTAAATACTTAAATTAGAAAAAATAACAATGAAAGACGAGAGTGATTGAAGAGTAAGTTTCAGTTGTTCCATTTTTTATTATACTCCCTCTGTTTCAAATCTTTTATTATACTCCCTTGTTTCAAATCTTTTCATCTGTATTCTTATTTAGTTTCATTAGCCTTTCTAATTTAATACAATATTTTATTACATTAAAACTTAAATACTTGCACCCGGAGGGTGCATATATTGTCTAGTAAGTATAATCATCATATTCTGAGTATGACACTAAACTACATCCATTACAAGTAGTACTGTGATAGCACTTAATAAGACTAATATCAGTCATATAGAAATCTGATCTCACTGACAAGCTGAAGCGACATTTCTTCCTGGCTGTAGCCATATCAGTACTGCTGTATGGCTGCACCACCTGGACCCTGACGAGGTGCCTTGAGAGTAAGATAGATGGGATCTGCACAAGAATGTTTCGTGCAGTACTGAACCAGTCGTGGAAACAGCACCCCACAAGGGAGCAGTTGTATGATCACCTGCCCCCTATCTCACAGATACGATAGATAGTGAGACGGACTAGACATGCAGGACACTGCTGGACAAGCAGGGACAAACTCATAAGCGATGTTCTCTGTGGAAGCCAACACATGGACATGCTAGTGTGGGCCACCCAGCAAGGACCTACATTGACCAGCTATGTAAAGATGCTGGTTGCAGAACTACCAGATGCAATGTATGATAGGGAAGGTTGGCGAGAGATTGTCATGGATATCCGTGCTGCCTGCACGACATGATGATGATGATGATGAAGTTAACCCTCCTAACAAACCATTTGAAGTGTGTTCAAAAACTAAACTGATAGAGCAACATTATTAAAAATACTATTATTAGGTAGCTGTTAAACGGTATAACCGGACTGATGAGAGGTGATACCTCGAAACACGTGTCTGTGGATTACTTATATATATATATATATATATATATATATATATATATATATTAGATATAACTGTTTATACAAAGGTTTTAGTGGGCATCTACCTAAGGTTTCTGGCTTTGCCTTCGTCAGGATACCATATAATCCCTCTTGTGTGTCTGCAAGTTCGCATTTTACGGTTATATATTTTAAACAAAACCAATTTTTCGGTTAAGTTTATGGACGCTGATAAATTCAAAATTAAGGCTCACAAAGTTCTCTCCCTTTGATTGTTTACAAAAACCCGATTTTTTTTTCGGAAAATAATATAAACAAAAAAAAAAAAAACATATTTAAAGAAACTTGTGCACATTCCACTCGTACATGTATATTTATTTTCTCATTTTACTTTATTTTCCCCGTATTTCTTGAGTTCAATCCTTATAGGGGTCTTAACTAAAAATTCTACAGATTAATTTTTTTATTTTTGTAATGTTTTAATAATATTAATTTACTTTAAAATTTGATAGAAAAATTGTAAAATTTATATATATATATATATATATATATATATATATTATATATATATATATACACACAAATAGCGGTTTACAGTGTTAACGGGAACGGTAACTTGCATATTGATTATTTCACTGAATGTTTGGGATGAGGCTTTATGATTAGTATTATCTGCGTTATTCGGACTATTGTCCTCATCTCCATTGTTATTTGTACAACTGGACACATGACCTAGTGGATAAGGTAGTTAGGTTAAGTCAGTTATAAGTGATAGTGATCTCGGGATTCCGGGTTCAATCCTGAGTAGCGACAGTAACATAGAAAGATAATTAACACAACTCCTACCGCAACTATGGTTAGCGGAATGAGAACAGCATACCCCCGTGGACTGAATAAAGGGTTAGGTTCAAAGTTCCGTGATGGCTCCCGAATACGACAAGAAAGTTCTCGAGTTCGAAAAGAAGGTTCCCGAGTCCGACAAGAAATACCTAAAGACCGGAGGGTATATCGGCCGAAACGTTGTACAAATAATAATAAAGATGAGGACAATAGTCTGAATAACTCAGATGTTACTTGCATATTGATATTAAGAATTCGATTTTAATAAACATTATTAGTATTATTGATTTCTAATTGTTTGGTTTTATCTTAATGAATATAAACCAAAATCCTTTAGATAAACCCGAAAAGAAACCCATTAACAAGAGTAAATGATTGTAACTTTATTATTTACTTCCTATGTTAATTAAATAGTTAAATTAGGAAAATTTAGCAATGAAAGACAGGAGTGAAAGAAGAGTAAGTTTCAGTTGTTCAATCTTTCGATTTGTTATAATTTTTAAATAGACTGACCGACAAAGCAAAAGAGTCTTGCAGATTTCTTATTTTCTGTGATACATTTATTTTCCCTCAAACTAATGATAGACCTGACGAAGATCAATAGAAATAGATCGAAACACTGCAGCGTAGGTAAAATAAATAATACTCGTTTGTGAACTAGTGTTTTTTCAATTTTTCATGATATTACATACTGTCGGATTCACTTCCATTTTTTCTTCTCAAAGCAATAAATGTACGAGCACTTACCTTACATCACAGAAACCATACAAGTAAGACGAAAAGGGCTGTACTTTAGAAACAGGGACGAACTCATAAGTGATGTTCTCTTTCATTTTGTCACGCCCGTGTTGGTCAACCATATCCCAGAAGCATGACCTTACAAAGCAACAAATGTAAAGGTACGTATCTTACATCACAGAAACCACACAAGTAAGGCAGAAAAAGACACTACTGAAGAAACAAGGACGAACTCATAAGTGACGTTCTCGTTCACATGGTCACATTTGTGTTGGTCGAAGATATCCTGGAAGCATAACTCAACAGAGCAACAGATGTATGGACATTTACCTTACATCGAAACAATTGAAATTAGATGAAAAAGACACTTTTAGAGAAACGAGGACGAGCTCATAAGTGACGTTCACATGGACACACTAGTGTTGATCTACCAGGAAAAATGCATCTACCAGCTCTGAGTAAACATTGAATGGAATCTAGAGGACCTAACAAGAATCCGCTCGGTCGACTGGGGTTGTAGAATACGCAGATTGCGCCTTTGTAGAGGGATAAGACCCCCACCCCTAAGGAAACCACCTGTTGGCCATGGGTTGTGACCCGTGATGGTTAAGGACGGAATTATGGTGGATGAACAGTCCAAGACTTGCAACACACCAATTAGGTGCTTACTTAGGCTAGACGAGCGGTCGGAGAGGCCTCCTACCATCAATCGGTTGGTCACGTCAAGCCCTATCACCTATATGATTGCCCCAACCCTATTGCCCTCATGGCAACCCCCAATCCTTCTTATCATATAGGTGCTAGAAGGCGGTGGCTGAGCGTCTACATGTCCTGGGATTGACGTTAAACTCTATTTAATGGTAAGATTCCAGTTCTGGAGGTTTGGGGAATGTGGAGCACCCCTTCATCCCCATTGCTCCCTGATCCACACTGACCCGGAGTTGTAATACCTGTTACAGGTTAAATAGAAAAACATGAGTTGATAAAAAAAATTGGATTATCTATCAAGAATGAATTTATTTCACAACCTTGTCGGCATTGAATGACCCACTGAGGTTGATATGCCGTAAAACAAACCAAACCAAACTGGGATAGTTCAATGTATAAGTAATTGATTAGTTATAGATAGATCAATGTTTACAAAATTCTGGGGAATGTGGAGCACCCCTTCATCCCCATTGCTCCCTGGTCCACTCTGACCCAGAGTGGTAGTAGCTGTTAGGGTCTCATCTATGGGTTAAATAGAAAAACATGAGTTGATAAACAAAATTGATTATCCAATAAGAATGAATTTATTTCAAAAATTTATTGGCATTAAATGACCCATGTATTTATTAAAACTTGTTTAAAAAAAGAACAATGAAGATTGTCTAATGTTGCATGTTCAAATTTTGAGTGTATTTATTCTATGTTATGACGATTTTGGGTAATGTGACGTAAGCAGTGACGTAACCTTTGTTACAGGCATTAACTGGAAACAAATCTCCATTATTAATACTAGCAATATAAAAAGACACCCTCCGGGTGATGTAAATATATTTTCTTTTAAGATATTGCCTGAGGGGATGAGAGCTGAAAATTCAATGTCATAGAGTGTGTACCATAAGTATGTAAAATCGTCAAATTTATTAAATGAGTAAAAAAAAAGAAAGAAAGAAAGACAATTTGAAATAGAAACAGTTCCGATAACTTTAAATATTATATTAGAATAAAATAATCTATATATAAATATATAACGCCGGGCATCTATTTATTGAAACAATGAGGATTGTCTAACGTTGCATGCTCACATTTTGAGTATATCTATTCTATGTTATGACGTTGGATTATGTGTTGGGTAATGTGACGTAAGCATTGACGTAATTTTTGTTACAGACAAAAACCGGAAGCGAATCTCCATTATTAATAGAAGATGACCTTAAGGCACCCCTTTTGTGATTTCGACTCGTGGGGACACTTTTCTCATTTACCCCGTAAAAATCCGGTTGTTTGTTAGGGGTTAGGGTTAGGGGTTAGGGTTAGTGTTACGCATTAGGGTTAGGGGTTAGTTTTATAATTTAAAAAAAAAACTCGAAAAATCATCTCTTAACAATTAACCGGATTTTGACGGTCTAAATGGAATAAATGTCCCCACGAATCGAAATCGCAAACGGGGTGCCTTAAGGTTATATGGTCCGGATTATTATTTTTCTTTTTTAAACACTAAAACTCATTATAACCCAGAGCAAATAAAGAAGTGAGTATCATGATATATCAGGGAGAATATATATAATGTGAGCGAAAAGAATATAACCTGCATTGAACAGCCGCCAATAAGGATCGAACCTCCTATCGCAATTGACTGTAGTTTTCAAACCATGCCCTGCAAACAAGAAACTGGATGACGGAACTCCTAACCTTTTTGGTCACACACACATTAAAAATAAAAAAAAACAATAGCTCATCTTAAAATGATTAGATGGATTAACAATGTTTTGGTTTGTTTTACGGCATATCAACCTCAGTGGGTCATTTAATGCCGATAAAGTTTTGAAATAAATCAATTCTTAATGGATAATACAATTTTTTATAAATACATTTTTCTATTTAACCCATAGATGGGATCCTAACAGGTACTACCACTCTGTGTCGGAGTGGACCAGGGAGCAATGGTGATGAAGGGGTGCTCCACATTCCCCAAACCTCCAAAACTGGAACCTCACCATCAGATAGAGTTTAACGTCATTCCCAGGACATGTAGACCTGCAGCCACCGCCTTCTAGCACCCATATGATTATCAATGTTTTATTTTTTTTTAAAGTAAGTATAATCTGGATTGAACAGCATCCAGTAAGGATCGAACTTGCGATATCGTGGAAGTGATATTTTCAAACTATAACTCGTAAGCGGCAATCCGGATTATGAAACTCCTAACATGTTTTGGTCACACCCAATGCTGTCCTTTTAAATTCAAATAATAAAAGTCTATAAAAGAAAACCATATATATTTTAACGTCATTTTTACATCTAGTCAAAAACAAGGTTTATATAAAACTCATAAAATAATCCAATACGAGTTGTCATGCCGTTAAAATCTACCAATCATACCAGCCGCCAACCTGGAGTGGATCAATACCAAAAAATTTTATGAATTATTGGTCAAAAGTATTTGACAATAAATAAGAAAAAAAATAATGATAGTTCAACCCAAAAGACTCAATTGAATTATTAATTTTTCTTACTAATATGATAAAAATCAAACTGGAAAAGGGGTTATCATGATATCTCTGAGAAATAAAGTAATGTGAGTTAAAAGAATATAATCTGGTGTGAACAGCCGCCAATAGGGATCGAACTTGCTGGAGTAGATCAACATAAAAAAATTGATGAATTATTGGTCAAAAGTATTTGATAATTAATAATAATAAGAAAAAACAAAAACATAGTTCAACCCAAAAGACTCACCACCCTGTCGGCTGAGGCGTTAGAATGCACCGACTGCACCTCTACAGAGGAGTAAGACTCCCCCAATGGGGCCACTTGTTGGCCGTGGGTGGCGACCCGTGATGCTTAAGGATAGAGCCCAGGTGGATGAGCAGTTTATGACATGCAATACTCCACTTTGGCCCTATCTTGGGCTAGACGGGCGGTCGGAGAAGCCCCCTCCGATCAATCGGCTGGTCACGTCAAGCCCTAGCACCTATATGATTTTCCCAACCCTATTGCCCTTATGGCAAGCCCCAACCCCTTTTTATCATATGGGTGCTAGAAGGCGGTGGCTGCGGGTCTACATGTCCTGGGAATCACGTTAAACTCTATCTGATGTTGAGGTTCCAGTTTTGGAGGTTTGGGGAATGTGAAGCACCCCTTCATCACCATTGCTCCCTGGTCCACTCTGACCCGGAGTGGTAGTACCTGTTAGGGTCCCATTTATGGGTTAAATAGAAAAATGTATTTATAAAAAAATTGTATTATCCATTAAGAATTGATTTATTTCAAAACTTTATCGGCATTAGATGACCCACTGAGGTTGATATGCCGTAAAACAAAACAAACCATTAAGAAAAACCAAAAGACTCAATTGAATTATCAATTTTTCTTTTTAAGATGATAAAAATAATTCTAACCAAAACCAAATTAGGAAAGGGTTATCATGATATTTCCGAGAAATTAAGTAATGTGAGAGAAAAGAATATAATCTGGATTGAACAGCCGCCAATAAGGATCGAACTTGCGATCGCGATGGACTGTAGTTTTCAAACCAACATTCTAATCTAACCAAAACCAAATTGTTATCATGATATCTCTGAGAAATAAAGTAAAGTGAAAGAAAAAGAATATAATCTGGATTGAACAGCCGCCAATAAGGATCGAACTTGCGATAGCAGCGGGTTGTAGTTTTCAAACTATGACCTGTATGCAAAAACCCGGATGATGGAACACCTAATTTGTTTTTGGTCACACCCAATGCTTTTCTTTTTTATTAAAATAATGTAAGCCTATATAAGTAAACTGTATATTTATTTTAAACAGTAATTCTTATGTAGGAGTATATTTTTAAGATTTAGCAACGGAAACATAGGTGTTCCGTGCTGGCAACGTATTAGTTTACAATGTTATTGTTGCTGCATTCCAGACTTTTAAACAGTATAGTTTACGCTACAGTATAAGCAGTTTTTATTTTACATTTTATCAATTCATGATTTGAAGTGTCTATCTAAACATAGAAGACTTACAGTTTTTAAATGCTTGGTTTTAGTGTAGAGAGAAAAGTTGCATATTAAACACGAAAAAGGGGCAAACGATATAAAATGGCTGAAGGTAAGTTACTTTCGAATTTTTTTCCTCTTTCATCTAAGTATAAATATCAAGCATTTACAAACAAGATGACGTGTCGTTATAGTATGTGGCCTACCCGGTTTGAATGTGTCCTACCTCAGTAAGAGTATATTTATAGATATAAGTAGTAGGTAATTTATTGAAACTAATTGTTTTTCACATATATTCAATTTCAAGAAATGCAATTCAGTCATAAGCTGTATATAGTAATTAAGAATAATTTTTTAAAAAAATGTATCCATAATTTACATGAATCAGATCTATTTAATTCTAAAATATTCTAAAATTCTGAAAAAGGGTTGTTTAGAAGATATTATAACGTTTTAATATGCGTTTAATGATAGGTTACATACTATAAGAAATACATGATTTTTTTATGAATGACCACATACGATAAGAAATACATGATTTCGTAGGCCACATTCAAAAGGTAAGCCCCCCCTCCTATAATGGTACCAAAATACCTGATACAGATTCAAGTCGAGATTATTTTAAACATTGTGATATATATTGTTTATTCAAGTGGCCTACCCGGTCTGAATGTGTCCTACCTCAGTAAGAGTATATTTATAGATATAAGTAGTAGCCAATTTATTGTAACTAATTATTTTTCACATATACTCGATTTCAAGAAATGCAATTCGGTAATAAGCTGTATATAGTAATTAAGAATAATTAAAAAAGATGTTTAGCTCTTCTTATTGAGTACAGAGGCCAACCAGATGGCAGAAGTAGTGAAAGTTTAGCATCTAAGGAGGGTATACTATAAGGATGCTATCTGATTGCTCCAATAAAATATTGAGATTACAGTGAAACTGGTGGCGTTATAGAATGTGGCCTACCTCGGTGAGAGTATATGTATAGATATAAGTAGTAGGCAATTTATTGAAACTAATTATTTTTCACATATATTCAATTTCAAGAAATGCAATTCAGTCATAAGCTGTATATAGTATGTGGCCTACCTTTTTGATTCTGTTATAGTATGTGGCCTACCTGGTTTGAATGTGTCCTAGATGTATTTTTCTTTTTCAAAGAATGAATGGCTAATATAGAATATTAAAAATTTATTTTCCGAAAGTTGAGAATCATAAAATGCATTTTGATGAAGTTCTTTGGTTGCCGTTATAGTATGTGGCCTACCCGGTTTGAATGTGTCCTACCCCAGTAAGAGTATATTTGTAGATATAAGTAGTAGGCAATTTATTGAAAATAATCATTTTTCAAATATATTCAATTTCAAGAAATGCAATTCAGTCATAAGCTGTATATAGTTATTAAGAATAATTAAAAAATAATTTATCCACAATGTACATGAATCAGATCTATTTAATTCTAAGATATTCTGAAATAGGCTCAGGGTTAGCAGTTATAGTTAGAAAAACATGAGTTAATAAACAAAATGTGTTTTTCCATCAAGAATAAGTTTACTTCAAAACTTTGTCGGCATTAAATGATCCACTGGGGTTGATATGCCGTAAAACAAACCAAACCAAACTAGGATAGTTTAATGTATGATAAGTAATTGATTAGTTATATATAGATCAATATTTACAAAATTCAACAGAAAAAAATGTGTGTAAATATAACAAAAATGTGAATAACGAATTGCACTGTTATGTTTTCAATTGAGTTTTCTCCAAAGATTATCAGATAACAATACTAAAGTAAACTCTTTATGAAATAAAAATGTTGTTTTTCTATATAATAAGCTTCTAGAATATCAGTGAAAAAATTATACATCGATATTTGTTCTGTCTAAAAAGGTGGGGGCCTAACTTTTCAAATAAGTTTTCTCCAAAGATTATTAGATAATAATACTAAAGTAGACTCTCTAAAAATGAAATAATTTGTTATTAGAATCTAAAAATATGAAATTTGAAACTTAAGAGTAAGTGATTTTAAATGAATTTTATCCCTAATTAGGTATATCAATTTTTTTCTGCCATGGTAGGCAGAGATTATGATATGCTGCATCCCAAGTCATCTAGAAGTGAGGGGGAATAAAAGAGCTGACTCCGCAGCTAAATCGGCTCTAGATTTGATCCCTGACAATTTCAAGATACCATATACTGATTTGAAACCTAAAATTAATAGATTTCTTCATACAAAATGGCAACAAAACTGTAATAACAACATCCACAATAAACTCTTCCTAATCAAATCCATTTTGGGAGGCTGGATACCAAATTTAAGGAAGTCTATAAAGGAACAAGTCATTGTGTCCCGATTACGCATTGGTCATACAAGACTAACGCACTCCAATATACTCAAACAAGAACAACAACCACAATGTGGAACCTGTCAAACACCTTTGACAGTTAAACACTTATTCATGGAATGCAGGTTTTTTGCTCACACCAGAAACCGTTATTTTAAAGAAAACAATATGAAAGATCTGTTTGAAAATGTCAACATGGAGGATATTCTCTCTTTTGAGGAAAATAAAATTATACCATAGAATATAGACATGAAACAAATTAATACCCTACAACATAATCCCCAATAATGCTAACACATTGTTAAAACCAATTACTAAAAATTATAAATATAAATACACGATATGTATAACTTCCTAACTGTTAGGCATGACATAACCCCAGACGGGTTGATATGCCGTTAAAATCAATAAAGAATTTTTAAACATATAACAAGATGGACTTTAATCAAAAGCACATTGAAAAACATATAACATGAAATACAAGAATACACATTTTGTCAGTTGTTAGAATTAACGTTGGCACTTGATTGCCGAATCAAAAAACGTAAAAACCACACGAGTTACGAGAGGTGAGTTTTTATTTTTTTATTTATTTTTTTATTTTTTTAAATTTTTTTTAATTTATTTTTTTTAAATTTATTTTTTTTTTTTATTTTTTTAAAATTTATTTTTTTTTAAAAATTTATTTTTTTTTTTTTTTTTTATTTTTTTTTAAAATTTTTTTTTTTTTTTTAAAATTTATTTTTTTTTTAAATTTATTTTTTTTTTAAATTTATTTTTTTTTTTTATTTTTTTTTTTAAATTTTTTTTTTTTTTTAAATTTATTTTTTTTAAAATTTATTTTTTTTTTTTTAAATTTTTTTAAAAATTTATTTTAATTTATTTTTATTTTTTAAATTTTTATTTTATTTATTTATTTATTTATTTATTTATTTATTTTTTTTTTTTTTCTTAATTTTTTTTCGGGTTATCTAACCGCACCAAGCTGATAAAAACATCCTGCTCCCTCAAAAAAGGAAAAAGAGCAAAATAAAAATAAAAACCACAACAACAATAGTCAACCAGCATATAAAAAAGCCTAATAATAATAATAGATGAATAATAAAATAAACAAATTTGTTTATTTCAATTGAATCAGTTTGATTTGAAACGATTCAGTAATTTAAAAAAAAAAAATCGTTGATTAATAAGTCAACACAGAACATTTTTATTAAAATCAGATAATCTGAAAGGAACAAGTCATGAATTATCTGATTTTTTTTTATCAACTAAGATCTCCCATACAAGGGCAGGTCACGTGTCATTTTCTCTTGGGCATTTTTTTTTTTTGTAAACAAATGCACAATAATTTTTTAGAGCGTCTTTTTCTGCATATATAGACCAAAATATAGTTATATGGTTTCAAGTATTCATATCCAATACAAAAAATGTGTATATAGCACTTCCTCTAAGATTAAATATCTATATTCTTACCTTGCAGCATCTCAAGATAAGACCAGATTGAACTTGCAGCCTAGAGATGACTGCCACTTAGAACTGTATTAAATCAACACCTATATCTGTTGCGCCATATTTCCAATCGGAGGACACATGGTTGTGTAGATAACAATAAAGATAAGGACAATAGTCCAAATATTCCAAAATAAAATTATCAAGCCTCATCTCAAAATAGCAGAAATAGTGTAGATATCAATAAAGATGAGGACAATAGTCCGAACAGTCCAAATAATAGAAAATATCATGCTTATCTAAAAAATTCAAAGGGTTGGATTAGCTCTGTCGGTAGAGCGTTCGGCTAGAAACCATAAGGTTCCTGGTTCGATACCGGCCCTCGCCAACTCAGTGTATGAGTAGCACATGGATCTGTGCGGTAAAGTGAGCAGCTGTTAGGTGTGGCGCTCCACCTCCGATGCTAAGATAATATCCTTGGCTTAGCGCTATTGAAAAGGGGATAGACTCCTTCGTTGTCTGGCTGATACCGACATTAGGCCGCCCCGACGACTTACGTACGACTGTTCATTTATTCAATAATGATAATAGTAATTTGATCCCAATTTTATGGTTTCAAGTATTCCTATCAAATAATAATTTTCATATTTATGTGGTTTCATTTATTCTTATTTAACTCTTAACATCCTATACCACCTCATTCCACCCGTCCAGAAGTCATTCATTTTCCTAATCTACCCCCAACAATAGCCTTTGTTTAAACGTAATATTAAACATACTAGCAAATATATGCACCCTTCGGTTTTAGGTTTTGATGTTATAAACTATTGTATCAAATTATAAACTATTTAGAAAATGGTAAACTGAGGGGGTATAATCGAAAAATAGAACAGCTTTAGATTTAACTCTTCTATCATTTTCTTTCACTCCCGTCTTTCATTTTTCCTAATTTATCTATTTAGTTAGATTATGAAGTATTTAATAAAATTACAGTTCTTTCGTCTTTTTTATGGATTTCTTTTAAGATTTATCCCCGAGATTTTTGCTCAGATTCGTCAAGAGAAAACCAAACAATTAGAAATCAATAATATTAAGCATATATTTATTAAAATCAAAATTTAAATATCAATATGCAAATTAGCCTTCTCGTTCACACTGTAAACCGCTATTTTGTTGTATATATAAATACAATTACATGCTATTTAGAAGTAGATATGGTCAACAGTGGCTTCGGCCTCTGGACCATTGATATAATAAACAGCGTCGATCCCAAGGGGCCATCCCCCAGGCAACACCTGCCCCCTCGATTTAAAGGGGCAGGACTGGGTTTATTGCCCAGTGCCTGAGGCGCCCCCCTTGAGGGGGAATGCCGACGGGATCGACGCAATTTTTCACCCGCCACTCCATGAGCTTCGGTTTGTGGGTGGTCCCACGTTAATAGGGACTTTGTGCCTGACCCGTACAAGTGGGGTACGCGGTAAATACAGTAGATATGGTCAACAGTATTAATAAGGTATAACAATTTTATCAATAATTGAGGTTTAAATAAAAATAAATTCATGGTAAAGGTGACGTCAATAACTTGAATAGTGATTTAGTTTCGGTTACAGACAAACACAATCTCCATTATAATAAGATTTAGAAGTATTTGATTTAAGGGAAATAACAGGTAACTTTTAATGAAACTGACATTTTTACCAATTTTTGATAAATGATTATAGGAATTGGGCTCGGGCCTCAAATCCTCAACAGGATTTTAAGTGTTAATAAAAAAAGCGTCCGACTAGAAACCACATGATTCCGGGTTCGATATCGGCCCTCGTCCGCTTTTCTTAGTTTATAAGGTTTCGAGTATTCTTATCCAATACAAATAATTACCTCTAATACTTAAAGAATTATACCACCCTATTGGGTGCGGCATTAGAATGCACTGACTGCACCTCTACAGAGGAGTAAGACTCCCCCAATGGGGCCACCTGTTGGCCGTTGGTGGTAACCCGTGATGCTTAAGGATAGAACCCAGGTGGATGAGCAGTTCATGACTTGCAATACACCACTTTGGCCCTATCTTGAGCTAGACGGGCGGTCAGAGAGGCCCCCTCCCATCAATCGGCTGGTCATGTCAAGCCCTAGCACCTATATGATTTCCCCAACCCTATTGCTCTTATAGCAAGCCCCAACCCTTTTTATCATATGGGTGCTAGAAGGCGGTGACTGAGGGTCTACATGTCCTGGGAATCACGTTAAACTCTATCTGATGGTGAGGTTCGAGTTTTGGATGTTTGGAGAATGTGGAGCACCTCTTCATCACCATTGATCCCTGGTCCACCCTGACCCGGAGTGGTAGTACCGGTTAGGGACCCATCTATGGGTTAAATAGAAAAACCTTATAATTATATTTATAAACAAAATTGTATTATGCATTAAGAATAAATTTATTTCACAACTTTCTCGGTATTAAATGACCCACCGACGTTGATATGCCGTAAAACAAAACAAACCCAAACCTTAAATAATTATATTCTTTCTTTGCAGCATCTCAAGAGACAACTATTGACAGAAAATCCTGGAGAGAACTCGTCAAAGCAATATTCCAATTAATAGCGGATAATTCATTGGACGAGATCAAGGAAATTTTCGAAGCCCTTCAACCCGAACAACGCATCAAGGTTTTAAATTCTACCATGTTTGGTTGTCTACCTCTCTATGTAGCAGTAAATTATACCAACGTCGAAATCTCCCGTCACCTCCTCAAACTTTCTCTCGTTCAGGGACCCGAGAAAATGTCCGAACGTTGGAAAAAATGCGGGCACCCACTTATTCCCGCAATGCATCACGGGAATCAAGAGCTAATCGAACTGATCCTGCAGCACCTCCCCGATATCAACGCAAACATCAGCGGTTTCTTATCGCCGCTCATTGTTGCTATATTCCTTCGGAATCTAACCTCCGTGAAACTGTTAGTGTCTAAGGGAGCCGATATTCATCGACCGTGCCTGGATGGAAGGACTCCTCTGATGTACTCGACTTCTAATATTGAAGTTTGCAATTTTCTGATCAGTCAGGGTGCGGACGTTAACCACCAAGATGATGATGGCATTACGGCCCTTCATTTAGCTCTTGTTTGGAACCATATAGAAGCCATAAATCAACTAATCCAGGCTGGTGCTGATGTTACAACCCGAAACGATGAAGGCATAAGTCCTTTAACATGGGCTACTGTCGTTCTGAGCGAGAACGCGTTTATCGATGACGATTTAAAATTAGGGGCTTTGCAAATTTTAAATCATTTCATCTAAATATAATAAATCATTATTAAATTTATTTTTTCAAAGAAAAAAACAAATCTAGATTTTACAAATTATATTAGAATTTTAATTTGTAACCTACATATAATGGTAATCTTGAACTTTACGAGACTAAATTCCTACCATAAAATTATACGTGTGCATTATTCGAAATAAACTTAACTGTTATTAAAAAGATATTTCATATTTTGCAGTTAAAAACATGCATTAAAACTGTTTTGAAAAGCGTCGTGTTTTCTCCGTGAAAATTATGTTAATCAAGATGTCTGCCATTGTTTACGAGCTTCTTCTCCGAAAAAGAACAAAGGGACATAACTCTCATTTAAGTCTTAAAAGGACATAACTCTCAAATTAATTAGAGTTAAGTCCTTTTTTTCTTTTTCCGAGAATAAGCTTGTAAACAATGGCAGCAATTTTGATTCGACGTAATTTTCACGGGGAAAACGCGACGTTTTGCAAGTCCATTTTAATTCATGTTTTTTGACTCCGAAATATCATAAAATGTCTTTTTGATAATAATTAATTTCATTTAAAATAATGCGCAAATACACATTTTTGGTAGGAATTTAGTCACTTAAAGTTCAAGATTACCCATATAATTAAATCATTTCTACTACGAAGCTTACCAATGGTCTTACACTCAGACAAATAATACTAACAAAGCGAGTCATAGTGACCTGGGAATAAATGGTTACCCCACACTTCCCAGGGTTCGAGGATTGGTACTTCAACGCTAAATGCAGTTGACCACGTCATACCCAGGAAACAAGTCCCTCAGCCGCCGCCTTCTAGCACATATACGATGAAAAGAATTAGCGGTGGTGCTATAAAAGCAATACGTTCGGGACATTCATATAGCTGCTAGGGTTTTAAGTAACCAGTCGATTTACCAGAGGGTGTCAACCCGGCGGTCCGCTTAGTCAATGTATGCGCCAAAGTGGAGTGTTGCATATCAGCTGCTCGGCCGCCAGGATTTCATCTTTAAGCATCAGAGGTCGCCACCGACGACCAACAGTTGACCTCATTTGAGAGTATTTTACCTCTCAGCAGAGGGCAGTCGGGTATATTACAGCCCGAGCCAACATGACAAGGGCAATGAGTAGTATATTATATATGCGCTATTAATAATGGAGATTCGCTTCCGGTTTTTGTCTGTAAAAAAATATACGTCACTGCTTAGTCACATTACCCAACATCGTCATAACATAGAATAAATACACTCAAAATTTGAACATGCAACATTAGACAGTCCTCATTGATTTTTTTAAACAAGTTTTAATAAATACATGACTGTATTATATATCTATATATAGTTTTGTTTTATTCTATAATATTTAAGTTTACATTTCAAATTGTTTTTTTTTAATCCTTTAATGAATTTGATGATTTTACTTACTTAGGGTACAAACTCGCTGGCATTGAATTTTTATTCCCCACTCCTCAGGCAATATGTTTCAAAAATCTATTTTACATCGCCCGAAGGGTATTGTTTTATTTTGTACTAGTTTATATTATTTCTATAGTTTTTTCCTTAAGAATTTTTAGCACATAGGAATACTTAAAACCACATAACTATCTAATAAAAATATTTGGCTCGTTCCACCCGGTCACATAGCCGACTACCAGGATCATTGCTAGTGGGACATTCCCAATCTTGATTTCTAGGTCTGTCGTTGCTTTTACGGCATGTCAACACTTTCGGGGGTATTTAAGACTGAAATTAGTAACGTTCTTCCAAGGAGGTAATTTAATAAATGAATATATTTAGCTCGGTTGGTAGAGCGTCCGATGGGGAAGCACAATGTTCCGGGTTCGATACCGGCCCTCGTCAACTCGGTGTATGAGTAGCACAGAGGCCTGTGCGGTAAAGTCAGGAGCTGATGGTAGGTGTGGTGCTCCTCCTCAAATGCCAAAACAATTTCCTTGGTCTAGCGCCCGGAGGGTAGTTTTTTATTTTGTACTAGTATATATAATAAAGTTTGGATGCCGAGGTTTCATTACTAACACAACCTCTACATATCAGACTAATCTTGTATTTTTAGGAAATACATAAAATGATCCAAAATAAAACTAAATGAATGTGTCTGTGTTTAATATGAGCAAATAGGGTAGGTCGATTTTTCACTTTTTAAAAATATCAAATTGTCCATCTATGCGAAAGTTGTGTTAGTATACTGATACCAAAAATTAGATTTTTTAATTTTTTTTTTTTACATGAGCCATTGTTTGAGGAAATAGCATCAAAGATCGTTTACAGTTTAATCAATGAGGTAGAAAGCAGCCTATAAGAGGTGATGGGGGACTTCTTTTCAATTTGAAGTAAATATAAAATCATAAAATAATCCGAACGAGTTGTCATGCTGTTAAAATCTACCAATTCTCCCATCCACTAACCTGGAGTGGATCGGCACCAAAAATTTGATGATTCATTGGTCAAAGAATTTGACAACAACAAAAAAAAGAAAATATAATGATTGCTCGGCTAAACTTGCAAATCGGTCAGAAAAGAAAAAAAAAGACCCAAATTATTTATTTACCTATTAAACTAATCCTAACCCTAAACCCCCTAGTTAAAATTAAGTTTTATTATAAAATTTGTGGTTTTTGTTTTTATTGGGTCACCATAATTTTCCGACCGATTTGCAAGTTTAGCCGATTGCTCAACCCAAAAGACTCGATTGCATTTTTAATTTTTCTTTTTTAAAATAATAAAAATCATTCTATCCAAATAGAGAAAGGGGTTATCATGATATCTCTGAGAAATGAAGTAAGGCGAGAAAAAAGAAGATAATCTGGATTGAACAGCTGCCAATAAGGATCGAACTTGAGATCGCGTAATTTTCAAACCATGCGCTGCAAGCGAGAACCCGGATGACGGAACTCTTTTCTAACTTTTTTTTTGTCACACCAAACGCTTTTCCTTTTAATTGAAATAATAAAAGCCCATGGAAGTAAACCATATATATTTTTAACCTAGGGCACCTCACGTGGTAGAATGGTTAGTAAGCTAGATTAGCTGACCATTGTTAGTGAGTTCGATTCTCACTGGGTGCCCCATGCTTCTGGTCTTGTGCCACATCTAAGCCCAGCTTAGTAAATAACTATATATATTTTACCGTGTCATTTTTATATATCAATATATCTTTATCCTTCACCGATGGAAACATAAGTATGAGATGCTGGCAACTGTTATGTTTCCAAGTTATTGTTGCTATATTAACAGCTTTTGAACAGTATGTTTTACGCTGTAACGTAGGTGCAAAGTTATACATACTTTGGATACAAATAACTCCGACAAAGGTTAATAGTCAAAACATTTAATAACACAGGCACATGATAACAGTTGATACAACGTATCCATAGAAAAGATCACACAAAAAGGGGTACACAAATCAAGATAAGACACATCCATGAATGATACAGATATAACAATAAAAGGCACAGACATGAGACTAGGAATAGTCCATGCTGTGAGGACTTACAGTAATGTAAGGGGGGGCGGAGCCCACAGAGAGGGTTTAGATAGAATCTACCCCATGTGGCTCGTAGTTGCTGAAACTATAAAGAGAGAGCGAAAGTGTTTGAACCGGCGCTTAAATACTGGTGCCCTAGCGGGCATCATCAAACTAAAAGGGGCAGACAACCACTCACCAGGGCGAATACAAAACTAACACGCTACAACGCCATATTAAAGTAGTTGCTGTTTAAATTTTAAACTATTCATGATTCCTTTATGATTAGATGTAATGACGAAACACCCTAACTTGATTTTGGTCACACCTAATGCTTTTTTTCTTTTTCATTCAAATAATAAAACTCTATAAAAATAAACTGGATTTAACAGCCCCTAGTAAGGATCGAACTTGCGAAAGCGTGGAAGTTATACTATCAAACTATGACGGAACTCCTAGCTTGATTTTGGTCACACCCAATGCTTTTTCTTTTAATTGAAATAATAAAAGCCAATAAAGGTAAACCGTATATAATTTTATACATCAATATATTTTTATCCTCCCCGATCGGTATGTGAACTAAGGAATATTTCAGATGAGCAGTCCATTGAACTAGACCGCTAGATGGGCGGTTAGAGAGGCCCCTGATCAATCGGCTGGTCACGTCAAGCCCTAGCACCTATATGACAAGCCCTTTTTATCATATGGATGCTAGAAGGTTGTGGCTGAGTGTCATATATCATGGGAATGACGTTAACTCTATCTGATGGTAAAGTTCCAGTTTTGGAGGTTTGGAGGTGAAACACCTTCATCACCATTGCTCCTGTCTCTGACCTGGAGTGTAACCTGTTAGGTGTATGGTTAACAGGGTTCCATCTATGGTTTAAATCATATTTCTTTAAGAATTTTTTTTTTTCAAAACTTTCGGCAGTAAATGACCCACTGAGGATGATAATGCCGTAAAACAAACAAACCAAAGTAAGGGGTATTTTGGTATTTAATTCTAGTCATTAACCTAAACAGGTGAAAGCCAGATTCACCCAGCTTTAGTATAATAATAGATAACTGTGTGAAAAATAAAACTCCAAACAAATAACTACATAAATATAAATATAAATGTACAATGCACACGATTCCCTAACCTATAGATATAAACTAACCCAAGACAGTTTGAGATGCCGTTAAAATCAAACAATCATCCCTAGACCACACTTCAACCTGGAATGGGACAGTATGACCAATTTGAGGAATGGATCGTCCAAGAGGTGTTAGTAGTAAGTAAAGTCACCGGGGTGGCCTAATCAGTATATATATTTACCAAACCCTCCGCACGAGTAGGGTGTGACACAAGGTCAATTTCTTAAGCGGAGTTTAACAGGTTTGAATTCAGAGTTTTCCTTCTCCTAGATTGGTTGCCTAACCGGGGATAAAGAGCCCAGTCTGCCCTACTATTTATCCATAGCTGGAGGGAAAGTAGGATTCATACCTTTCCCAAAGGTATTAGCACTAAGTGAAATGCAATTACCACATCCAGGATTTGAACTCGGGACGACGGGTCCATTTCCCATTACTTTAACCATTACACCACGTGCTAGCCTAATCAGTATAAGCCAGATAGCGAGGGAGTTTATTTCCTTTTCTCTAGCACTAGACCAAGGAGATTGTTTTGATGTCTGAGGTGGTGTGCCAAACCTATCGTCAGCTTTTCACTTTATTACAAAGATCTCTGTGCTGCTCATGTACTGAGTTGGTGAGGGCCGGTATGGAACCAATAACTTGGTATTTCCTTATGGGTAATAACCAATTTGGGAAATGACTGGTGAAAAAGGTTTAATAAAAAACAATAAAAAATTATTAGTTCATCTCAAAATAATCACCGCCCTGTCGGCTGGGGCGTTAGAATGCACCGATTGCACCTCTGCAGAAGGGTAAGACTCCCCCAATGGGGCCACCTGTTGGCCGTGGTTGGCGACCCGTGATGCTTAAGGATAGAACCCAAGTGGATGAGCAGTTCATGACTTGCAATACTCCACTTTGACCCTATGTTGGGCTAGACAGGCGGTCGGAGAGGCCCCCCAATCAATCGGCAAGCCCCTAGCACCTATATGATTTCCCAACCTATTGCCCTTATGGCAAGCCCCAACCCCTTTTTATCATTTGGGTGCTAGAAGGCGGTAACTGATGGTATACATGTCCTGGGAATGACGTTAAACTCTATCTGATGGTGAGGTTCCGGTTTTGGAGGTTTGGGGAATGTGGAGCACCCCTTCATCACCATTGCTCCCTGGTCCACTCTGACCCGGAGTGGTAGTACGTGTTAGGGACCCATCTACGGGTTAAGTAGAAAAATGTATTTATAAGAAAAATTGTATTATCCATTAAGTATTAAGAAATGGGGTCGATATGCTGTAAAACAAACCAAATCAAATACTGAAATTGATTCTAACCCGGACGAAATTGGCCAGGGGTCATGATGATATCTTAGTGAGATGAAGTAATGAGAGAAAAGAAAAGTATAATCTGGATTGAACAGCTGCCAGCAAGGATCGAACCTACGATAGCATGGGAGTGCAGTTTTCAAACTATGACTCGTACGTAGGAACCCGGATGTCGAAAATCCTTCAATTGAACAGGTGTCAGTAAGGATCGAACCTGTGATTGCATGGGAGTGTCGTTTTCAAAATATGATTCGTAAACGGGAACCCGGATTACGAAACTCCTTCAATTGTATTAATTTTTTTTTCTTTTTAAAATCTAAAATTGATTCAAACTGAGGCGAAATTGTCCTGAGGTTATGATCATATATCTGTTTGATGGAGTAATGTGAGAAAAAAATATAATCTGGATTGAATAGCCGCAAGTAAGGATCGAACGTGTGATAACTTGGTAGTATAGTTTTCAAAATCTAATCTGTACGCTGGATTATAACGAAACCCCCCTCACTTGAATTTGGTCACACCCAATGCTTTATGATCATATCTCGGTTTGGAGTGAGAAAAAAAAACGTAAGGATCGAACGTGGTAGTGTAGTTTTCAAACTCTAACCTGTAAGCAGGAACCCTGATCATGACGAACCACCCCTCACTTGATTTTGGTCACACCCAATCCTTTTTTTTTATTTAAGTAATAAAATCCTATAAAAGTAAAGCATATACATTTTTAACAAGTAATTTTTATCGATATATTTTTATCCTTTACCGACAGAAACTTCGGTATTAGATGCTGACAACTGCTCAGGTTTCGAAGTTATTCCCGTTTAATTATCAGCTTTTGAACTGAAGGGTTTACGCTGTAATAGAAGCAGTTGTTTTACATTTTAACTATTCATAATTTCTAGTACCGATCTATGCTTATAAGTCTTTTAGTTTTTAAACGTCCGGTTTTGCAGTTAAGAAAAAAGTTGTATATTAGCTAAAACAAACACGATATAAAATGGCTGAAGGTAAGTTATATTCAATGTTTTTTCTTTCATTTAGGTCTGGATTTTAGACACTTAAAAAAAATCGTCGCTCAAGTATTTTATTTTTAAATAGGTTTTCATCACCTCTCTCATATTATTTGTATTTTAAAGAAAATATTTTTATGAGATTTTAAAATAATCCTTATAAATTTCAATAAAAAGTTACCTTTTTTCTTAACCATATATATATATATATATATATATGTGAAGAGATGGAAGTGAATCCGACGGGATGTAGTATATTAAAAAAAATTGATAAAACACAGATTTAAATAAGTTGAGTAGTAAGTTTATTGGCCGATGCTGCATTGTTTCGATCTTCTAATTAGATCATCTTCAGGGCATTTGTTGGTATAAGGAAGGTGACGATAACAATTTTTTTAAACACAATATAAAATGACTGAAGGTAAGTTATATCGAATGTTTTTCCTTTCATTTAAGTCTGGATTTTAAGATATTTTTAAAAAACCGTCGCCCAATTATTTTATTTTCAAATAGGTTTTCATCGCCTCTCTCATATTATCTGTATTTTAAAGAAAATCTTTCTGTTGAGATTTAAAAAAAAAAAAATCGTTATAAATTTCAATAAAAAAAGTTACCTTTTTTCTGAACTATATATATATATGAGTAGGGGAAATGTCTCCGCTTTATTTATGAGGTCACAACAATAATATATATATCTTATATAAAAAAAAACGTATTTATTCCTTAATTCAATGAATACACGTGTGTAACGATAAATCATTTTTTCTCAATTTTCGCACGCAAGGATTGAGAAAAATAACGTAGCCTTCAACCGTTATTATACAACCGTTATAAACTAAAATACACAGACACAACCTATAAAATATCAGTAATTATACATGTACATATTCCTATTCTGTTAAATATTGTTAATTAATGCCAGAAGAAGATATCAGAAGATCTTAAACACGTGTCGCAAATGTAAAATAATAATTTAAAAAATCCTTTTTGCGAACCTTCTCTTTTATTAGATATCTATTTCTCCCGTTGGACCCATATATATATATATATATATATATATATGAGAGTTTTATATATATATATATCTATATATTGGTTTGGAGGTTGATTTTGAAGGTTATCACAATGCAGGTGTAAAGAAAAAAATAATTGGGTAATAATGGCGTTAACCTGTAATTTATTCTTGATATTTCGAGATAAAATCTCTTTTTCAGAAGAACACTGGAACTGAAGTAGTTGTCGTCTTGTTATGGTATTTTTAGTTTTAAAAAAAAATGCCATAACAAGGCAACTACTTCAGTTTCCCCTGTTCTTCTGAAAAAGATTTTATCTCGAAATATCAAGAATAAATTACTGGTTAACAAACAACACTGTTAACTTATTATTTTTTTTCTTTACACCTGCATTGTGATAGCCTTCTACATCAACCTCCAAACCAATATATACACAATGCTTTAAGCAAATTATAAAACTCTCTTATGAATATATAATTAGAGAGATTAGGGACGTTGTTTTGTTTTCTTTTTTTTTTCTCTAGCTTTATTTTTTTTCATTTATCTTTTATTTATTAATAACTTCAATGATTATCCACCCTGTCAGTTGGGACTTAGAATATACCGACAGCCCCTTTCAGAAGTGATCCCTCCCTCCCTATTAGCCATGTTTGGCAACCCGGAATCTTTTGGGGTTATTTTCTCGTAACATAAAATCGATGGTTTGTTTTACGGCATATCAACCTCGGTGGGTCATTTAATGCCAGCAAAGTTTTGAAATAAATTCATTCTTAATGGATAATACAATTTTTTATAAATACATTTTTCTATTTAACCCATAGATGGGACCCTAAGAGGTACTACACTCCGGGTCAGAGTGGACCAGGGAGCAATGGTGATGAAGGGGTGCTCCACATTCCCCAAACCTCCAAAACTGGAACCTCACCATCAGATGGAGTTTAACGTCATTCCCAGGACATGTAGACCCGCAGCCACCGCCTTCTAGCACCCATATGATAAAAAGGGGTTGGGGCTTGCCATAAGGGCAATAGGGTTGGGAAAACCATATAGGTGCTAGGGCTTGACGTGACCAGACGATTGATTGATTAAACATGAGTTTATAAACAATATTGTATTATCCATTAAAAATGAAATTATTTCAAAACTTTTTTTTTTTTTTTTAATAACAAATTACCTATAGAAGTAGTCGGCATAAAATAACCCAAGGGTTGACTTGCCGTAAAACCCAACCAACCAAACCAAACTTTAAAAAATAGATACTATTTGGCCTTCAATTAAAGCCGAAAGGTTTTGATGAGCTGTTAAACAGAAAACCAAACAATTAACACAATTATTTTTTCTACTAGATTAACTCGAAATTGAATATAAATCCTACCAATTTAATAATACAGATTTAGTTAAACAATCTATTAAAACAATTGCAGTAAATAACCCACAAGGGTTGATGTCATTAAGCATCAACCAACAATGTGTACTGTTTAAAGTATCTAGTAGTATATGGTTTCAAGTATTCTTATCTAATACAAATAATTTAGCACACGGTGGTATGGATTCAAGTATCCTTATCTAATAAAAATAATTTACATACCGTTTTATGGTTTCAATCATTCTTATATAATACAAATAATTAGCACACGGTGGTATGGATTTAATTATTCTTATCTAATACAAATGATTAGCACACGGTTGTATAGTTTCAAGTATTCTTATCTAATACCAATAATTTGGACACAGTTATGGTGGTTCCAGTATTTTTATCTAATATAAATAATTTTCACACAGTTGTATTTTATCTAATGAAAATAATCAAACACTTATAATCTTTCTTTGCAGTATCTCAGAACACAACTCTCAACACAAGAACCAGGATACATCTTGTCGATCGAATATTCCGATTAATCAAGATAATTCCTTGGAAGAGATCAAGCAAATCTTCGAAACCCTTCAGCCCGAACAACGCATCCAGGTTTTAAATTCAACGATCAATGGTTTTACACCTTTCTATGTAGCGGTTAATAATAACGTCGAAATCTCGCGTTACTCTTTAAAATTTCTCTTCTTCAGGGACCTCGGGAAATGACGGAAGGCTGGAGAAAGGCCGGCACCCCCTTATTGGCGCAATACTCTTCGGTAATCAAGAGCTGATCCAACTGATCCTGGAACATCTCTCGGGTATCAGCGAAAAAATCAACGATGCTTCACCGTTAATGATGGCTACGTCCCTTGGGGATTTAACATCCGTGAAACTCTTAGTAGATATGGGAGCCGATATTAACCGGTCTTACTTTAAGGGAAGGAGCAGTCTAATGGAGTCGACTTCAAATAGCGATATTTGTAGGTATCTGCTCCGTCACGGCGCGAACATTTTCCACCAGGATGAGGATGGCTTAACGGCCTTCACATAGCTGTTGCTAGTCAACACCTACAAAGTGTTATCTACCTAGTAAATGCTGGTGCGAATGTCAGGCTCCGGTGCCACGAAGGTATAACTCCTTTAATTGTGGCTGCTATAAATATAGACATGCCAGCATTGAGATATTTAATGCAGCAGCCCGCCTATTCTGCGTTAGATGTTATAGAGGCTTTGGAGATTTTGAATGTGTGTATTATATGTCACCAGGAGGCTGTTATAGAGCCATGGGTGGAAGCTTTACGGGTGAGAAGAGCAGCGAATTTACCAAGAACACTCGGGTTCCAGCTCAAGAGATTCTGGATTTTTCCCAAGAATTTACCACTGAGTTACAATTAGAAAATCTACAAGGAAATCTTTTGCGGCTTGCTTTCCAGGGAGTTCTTGTCGTTGAACGGATCCTGGGAAGAAATAACAGGCTCTACATGATGCTTTTACTGCAAACGACATTGATTGCCAAAAAGGTAAACCAGATGAAGAAGGTTCGGCAGTTGATAGATTATATCCAAGAATATTTCGAGAAGGCCTCTGTCTTTTTTGTGACCACCAATACTCGCTCCTTCAAAGCCCTTTTCAATGAACTCAACGATCCAAACAAATTCTACGAATATGGAGCGTTTACCATTTTCAAATTAATAGCACAGGCAGCCGTGAAAATCTGGATTCAAGTCAAAGATGATTTATCTACGAATCCCTGTTTTATTGATAGGCGTTTTTCTGAAATAGTCGACACCTTCCTGTATATGACGTCTACAATCAAGACTGAGAAATTTTCTCAGCTGTACCTGAAACAATTTTGGGAAGTAGTCGCCAATGTAGTCGGAATGGGTCTGCGACTCCGTCTCCAACGGTCCATCATGCACCGTGCAATTAAATTGATGAACACGACATCTTGGGGCTCGGTTAAGCTCATTAGGATCCTCCTTGAATCCGGAGCCAATGCCAACTCCAAGGATTGTTTCCGACGGACTCCGATCATGTTTGGCTTTAAGCATGTACCTCAAGATAAATTCCATGAGGTTTTGGCCCTTCTTGAGGAATACGGAGGACATGCAGATTGTAGAGACAGCGAAGGTTTTACAGCTATGGACCATACACACTGGGGACGTAGCCTGAGTACTCCAATACAACCTTTGACCTTACGGTGCCTAGCAACGGGAGTAATTTTGGATAATGGAATCACGTATAGAGGAATTCTACCAAAGATACTCGAAGACTTTGTTAATTTCCACAAATAGACTTCAGTGTCCTATCTCGTTTAGATGTTTATTTTGGTAATCTGAACATTAGATAACCTCCCCTTTTTATTTCGCCATACACACTGGGGACATAGTCTGATTGCTCCAATAAAACCGCCGACCTTACGGTGCCTAGCAACGGGAGTAATTTTGGATAATGGAATCATGTATGGAGGAATTCTACGAAAGATACTCGAAGACTTTATTCATTTCCACAAATAGACTTCAGTGCTCTAACTCGTTTAGATTTTTTTTTTTTTTGTAATCTGAACATTAGCTAACCTCCCCTTTTATTATTTCACTTTGAGGAAACCATATGTTTTGGTCGGCCATTTCGTTTCACCGTAAATCTACACTGAAAATACGAATTTGTTCGAATCGATACAACTGCATGTTTTAACACGAAAATATCATAAGATGTTTTCGTAATTGTGCTGGTTCATTATTTGAAATGAACTTTTTAAATTGTTATTAACAACACAGTTTGATATTTCGTGTTAAAACATGCAGTTGTACTATTTACGGGGAAATGAAAATGGCCGGCCAAAACATATGGCTTCCCCAAATTGAAATAAACAAGGAAAGCTTACTCTCATTTATGTAGCTCATGTTCAGAATACCTATTTTTTTTCCTATGGAATCTAGCTCTGAGGAAACTAATACTCTAAAGGAACCGATATTCATCGACGGTGCTTGCATGGAACTAACCCTCCAATGTACTCGACTTCTAATATTGAAATTTGTAATTTTCTGAACGGTCAGTGCGCAAACGTTAACCCCTAAGATGATGAGGGCTTTACGGCCCTTCATTTAGCTCTTTTTGTGGAACCATATGGAAGCAACAAACCTACTAATGGCGGCTGGTGCTGATTTTAGGATTTTCGAAACCATGAAAGCATAAACCCTTTTAATGTGGGCTAATATTCTAAATGTGTAACCTACGGATAATCATATAATTTCTACCTAGAAGTAGAAAACCCTGAGATTAGTAAATTTTTGATCATTCAGGGTGCCAACGTTAACCACCAAGATGAGGGCATTACGGCCCTTGACTTAGCTCTTGTTTGGAACCATATAGAAGCCATAAATTAACTAATCAAGGCTGGTGCTGATGTTAGGATCAGAAACAACGAAGGCATAAGCTCTGGTTATTTCCTATAACTCCAACATAAAAAGGGGAATCACTCTGAGTGACTGATAAATTTATTTATTTATTTATTGATCTACTGGGAAAAGAGACGGGGTTAGGGTTAGTTTAATTGGAAAATAGATAAATAATTTATCAGTCAATCAGAGTGATTCCCCTTTTTATGTTGGAGTTAGAATAAAAACACCTTAAGTTATTTCCTATATCATACTTCCTTTTTTTTTTTTTAAATCGGGTAACACTATCTCTTTATCATATATAATACATATTTAAGAAAACAATTTAGATAGGATAAATTATAAAATGTTTTTCTAAAAAAAAATAATGACCTAACCAGAGCTTACAAAGTATCTGTAGAAATATATATATAATTACTTCAATTAAGCACATAATCTCCCCCAAAATTGTCGTCTATCGCCATCTCAGATTGTTTGTCCACTTCATACTGTCGTGCTCCAAGTCAACCAAAAAGTGCGATATATATATTAATATAATATATATAATATATATATATTATATATATATATATTATATAATATTATTATATCTATATTATATCCTTTTTTGTGTAGTTCACTTACAATTTTTTTTCTTTTAAGTGTTACTGTCTTTATCTATCTCTTTCTGTTAGGGTCGCATTTATGGGTAAAATAGAAAAACATGAGTTTATAAACAAAATTGATTATCCATTAAGAATGAATTTATTTCAAAACTTTGTCGGCATTAAATGACCCATTGAGGTTGATATGCCACAAAACAAAACCAGATTTATGCTGCAGAGGGGTAAGACTCCCCCATACTTGTTGGCCATGGGTGGCGACCCGTGATGCTAAGGATAGAACCCAGGTGGATGAGCAGTCCATGGCTTGCAATACTCCACTTTGGCCCTATCTTGGGCTAGAAGGGCGGTCGGAGAGGCCCCCTCCGATCAATCGGGTGGTCACGTCAAGCCCTAGCACCTATATGATTGCCCCTACCCCTTTTTATCATATGGGTGCTAGAAGGCGGTCACTGAGGGTCTACATGTCCTGGGAATGGTGTTAATGTCTATCTGATGGTGAGGTTCCATTTCTGGAGGTTTGGGGAATGTGGAGTACTCCTTCATCACCATTGCTCACTGGTCAACTCTGACTCGGAGTGGTAGTACCTGTTAGGGTCCCATCTATGGGTTAAATAGAAAAACATGAGTTTATAAACAAAATTGATTATGCATTAAGAATTGAATTTATTTCAAAACTTTATCGGCATTAAATGACCCACTGAGGTTGATATGCCGTAAAACAATTCAAACTCTTTCTGTTAGTCTGTCACATGCTTTACTACTACTACTACTAATATTAGTAGTAGTAGTTAGTTGTCCATCGTGTCCGATCATTATTGTGATAAAGTTTTCTTTTTTTTTTTTTATTTTTTATTTTTTTATTCAAGTAACACTATTTCTTTATCACACATAATGCATATTTATAACAACGAAATTTTTACTTCTAGATAGAATAATATATAAAATTACTTTCTAAAAAAAAATTAAAAGATAAAAAATACCAAATCATATCTCGCTAATTGTATCTGTAGAACTTTTAATGCGTTACTTTCAGTTGAGCACTTGATTAGGAATCCTACAGTCCTTGGTTCCATACGGGCGCTCGCCAACTCAGCGTATGAGTAGCACGGGTATCTTTGCGATAAAGTGAGGCGCCAAAACAAGCTCGTAGGTCCTGCACCAGTGAAAAGGGGATAGACTCCGTTGCTGTCTGGCTGATGCAGAAATCAGGCCATCCAGACTACGTATATATACAAAACCTATTGGTAAACTCTTGCGGTTAGAAAAAACAAACAGCAAATAGTTTGATAGTAAAAGTATACTACCGAATTTCACCTGAGGTGAAAAAGACTAAGAGGGTCGTACCAACCCAAAAATAACCAATTAATACTATAACAGGGGCCGGGTTAGCTCAGTCGGTAGAGCGTTCGGCTAGAAACCACAAGGTTCCTAGTTCGATACCGGTCCCCGCCAACTCAGCGTATGAGTAGCACAGGGATCTGTGCGGTAAAGTAAGGAGCTGATGGTAGGTGTGGCGCTCCACCTCAGATGCTAAAAACAATCTCCTTGGTCTAGCGCTATTGAAAAGGGGAT
Source organism: Doryteuthis pealeii (assembly GCA_023376005.1). Classification (NCBI taxonomy): domain Eukaryota; kingdom Metazoa; phylum Mollusca; class Cephalopoda; order Myopsida; family Loliginidae; genus Doryteuthis; species Doryteuthis pealeii. The sequence continues at coordinate 1,390,472 of CM042181.1, read as the reverse complement.
AGACTCCCTCGCTGATTGGCTGATACCGACTTTAGGCCGCCCCAACGACTTTACTTTTACTATAACATTTGTCCAAAAGAAAAGAAAAATTGATTTCTATTAATATTTCGGTACTAATGCAGAATAGCGCGCAAAATATATCATTAGAATCGAATTTTACGTATGAATAGACGAAGTAGAGATACGCAATAAATTAAAAGAGAACGATAGGAAAAATTGAAATAAAAACAATTTGTTGTAAAAATGAATTTAGCTGACGGAATGTGATTGTATTTACAAAATGCTATCTCAACTATCTAGATTTTTGAGCACTAAACATACATATATATATATGAGGAAAAATGAGAAAAGAAATGTAGATGGATAAAAATGAATTTAATCGATAACATTTACACACGAGTTTCGGTCAGATTATCGAAATGTATACGGATTACGCTATTATTAAAATAATCAGATGAAATTGAAATGATAATAATAGGAAAAATGTAAAAAAATATTCCGTACACAGATTTTTTACGACCTTCATCATAGTGATTTTTATTCTTTGCGTAGAGAAAAATCAGTTGGAGACAAAACAGTATTTTAAAAATGTTCGAAAAAAGAATATTATTTGAATCATTTTTGGAACGCAGAGACCGTTAAACTGACCGAAACCTGTGTAAGTGATATCGATTAAATTCATTTTAATCCATCTACATTTCTTTTCTTTACTCATTTTTCCTCATATTGTCGGATTCAATTCCCTTTCCATTCTTTTATTTATATATATATATATATAATGAATAGAGAATAAATGAGAAAAGTATTGGCATGAAAAGGTGGTCAATGCTAATAAAGCAGATCAGATTTATAATCAATAGTAATTATATTATGGATTTGGACTCATAACTTAAAATTTCATGGTTATGCAATCCTCAGATGAGTCAAATTGTTGAGATCTTTTTAAACAAGAATTAAGACAAACCCCCTCAAATAGACGCCGATACGATAGTTGGGGTTGTTATTTGAGTTGGTTGTTTTCTTTCAAGTAACACCGCTCTAGCGGTACTAGTTGGGGTTGGTATTTGATATGTCACCGAACAGCAAATTTGGAGGCAGGGGCCGGGACGAACTTCCTCATAGAGTACCCAAACCCATAATATAATTACTATTGATATATATATATATGATCCAAAGACCAGGTGAAGAAATATTCCGTACGTCGTCGTAGTTTGCAGAGCTCAATGTGTGCTCTTATCTTCAGAATCAGAGAGCAAAATTATATCACGAAAGACTAACAGTAGATTTAGATTTTTAGTGTTATCTATACTATTTCAGGAGGCGCATGGTCTAATGATTAGTCGTAGCAAATGGACTCGTTGATTGGCTGACACCGACTTTAGACCACCCCAATAACGACGACAAATATCAATTATCAAATATCTTGAGTATACTAAGAAAATATCCAACGAACTGTTCGTATAATCTTTTATATTAATACTCGTGTTCCATAATCTTAGATGGGTGGCGACCCGGGATGCTTAAGGACAGCATCCCGCATTTATAGTAAAAACCAGAAACCGTTCTTGAGAATGATATGCTTTCTCAGGGACTTCGAGATAATGACAGATCACCGTATCCCAGCCACGAGACCATACCTAATATTTGTTACAAAACAAAGAACTTGTCAACTGGTAGACATTGCTGTTCCAGCAGATCACAGGGTAAAGATGAAGGCAAACATAAATATAGACAAATACCTAGACCTTGCCAGAGAATTGAAAAAGCTGTGGAATATGAAAGTCAAAGTGATAGTAATTGCAGTTGGTGTACTTGGAGCAGTCCTAAAAGCTTGGAAAAAAACTGGAGGATTTGGAAATCAGAGGAAGAATGGGGGCCATCCAGCCAACTGCATTGCTGAAATTGGCTAGAATACTCAGAGTCCTGGAGAGCTGAGGAGACTTATCTCTCAGTGAAAGACCACTAACTAAAGCTGGTGTGAAAAACTGCGGTAATAGAGATGAGACCGTAAACCATGTACTATGCGAATGTAGCAAACTAGCACAGTTCAAGCAACACTCCGTTTAGTTTCTTACTTAGGCTAGACGGTGGTCACAGAGAACCCGCTTCGATCAACCAGCCAGTCACGTCAAGCCCAAGCACCTATATGATTGTCCCAACCTTATTGCCCTTATGACAAGCCCCTACCCTTTTTATCATATATGTGCTAGAAGTCAGTGTCCGAGGGTCTATATGTTCTGGTAATTATGTTAAACTCAATCAGATTGCGAGATTCCAATTCTGGAGGGCTGGGGAATATGGAACACCCCCCTTCATCACCATTACTCTCTGGTCCTTCTGACCCGGAGTGGTAGTGCCTGTTAGGGGTCCCATGTATGGGTTAAATAGAAATATACAATATCTCCTCCAAATAGCCATTTTCTCTATTTGAACTCCTCACTGATTTACCAGAGTGAACTCAAGAATGTTAGAGAAATCAGAAATTCTTGGGTTTGATATCAAAATAAAAGTCATCTATAAGAAAAAAAAAACTTATTTGTTAATAAAAAAAACAAAACAACGGACCAAGACACAGAAGACTTACCAAGATCAAGACAGTAATTGCATGAAACCCAAGAACAGCTAACAAGAGATTGACAGATACAGCTACACAGATAACAGGTAGAAAATATAGAATAGTAGAACCTGTAGCTTAATACCAGAACCAGTTAGATATTTCATAGGTCACCTATAAATTGTGAAAGGTAGTGTAGTTAAATCAAACTAACAGTTTCGTGGAAAAAGAATTTGTGAATTAGATTGACAGGATTCAACCCTCCAATTTACCTCTTCAAAGTTTCAGCTGATTGATCGCAAGAACGTTTAGAGAAATCAGAACTTTTTCATGGGCGTTTGTCTTGGGTTTGATATCAAAATAAAAGGCGTCTATAAAAAAAAAAGACTTGTTTGTTAATAAAAAAAAAACCCCAAAAAAAACTACGGACCAAGACAGAAGACTTACCAAGATCAAGACAGTAATTCCATGAAACCCAAGACCAGAACAGCTACCAAGAGATTGACAGATCCAGCTACACAGATAACAGGTAGAAGATATAAAATATTAAACCTGTAGCTTAATACCAGAGCCAGTTACATATTTCATAGGTTACCTATCAATTCTGTAAGGTAGTGTAGTTAAATCAAACTAACAGGTTCGTGGGAATTAGATTGACGGGATTTAAAAAATCTTCAGCATAAATTTGGTTTGGTTTGGTTTTACGGCATATCAACCTCAGTGGGTCAATTAATGCGGATAAACTTTTGAAATAAATCAATTCTTAATGGATAATACAGTTTTGTTTATCAACTCATGTTTTTTCTATTTAACCCATAGATGGGACCTGACAGCTACTGCCACTCCGGGGTCAGAATGGACCAGGGAGCAATGGTGATGAAGGGGTGCTCCACATTCCCCAAACCTCCAAAACTAGAACCTCACCATCAAATAGAGTTTAGCGTCATTCCCAGGACATATGGACCCTCAATCACTGCCTTCTAGCACCCATATGATAAAAAGGGGTTGCCATAAGGGCAATAGGGTTGTGAAAATTATATAGGTGCTAGGGCTTGACGTGACCAGCCGATTGATCGGAGGGGGCCTCTCTGACCGCCCGTCTAGCCCAAGATAGGGCCAAAGTAGAGTATTGCAAGTCATGAACTGCTCATCCACCTGGGTTCTATCCTTAAGCATCACGGGTCGCCACCCACGGCTAACAGTTGGCCCCATTGGGGGAGTCTTACCCCTCTACAGACGTTTAGATGGTGCATTCTAACACCGCAGCAGGCAGGGCGGTTCAGCATAAAATAATCTAACAAGGGTTGACATGCCATAAACTCTAATCAATCAACAAACGAGTATACACTACAATATACATCTATATATACCTACACGAGCAGGATGTGAAACAAGGTCAGTTTCTTAAGCGGACTTTAACAGGTTTGAATTCAGAGTTTTCCTTCTCATAGACTGGTTACCTAGCCATGGTTAAAGAGACCAGTCTGCCCTTCTATTTGCCCATAGCTGGAGGAAGAGTAGGAATCATACCTTTCCCAAGGGTATTAGCGCTAAGTGAAATACAATTACCAAGTCCTGGATTTGAACTCGGGGCGACGAGTCCATTTCCCATGACTTTAACCATTACACCACGCGTTTCCTAATACATCTATATATGTTACCGAGTATACTAATACGTCTAATATAAAATGAGCATACAGCATCCCACCAGACATGATCCTGGTTGTCGGCTTGGTCACCGACAAATAGAGAATCAAACCAACTTCTTTGGCGGCGCGGGAAGAGGTGAGACTTGGGTATTTTTGTTCTGTTAGTTACACAGAGTGTGTGAAGTCACGGCCTAAATTTCAGGGTTAAGCAAACCCCACCTCTAATTTAGGGCAGGAGGGCTACAATTTATTAAAGACTAAATTTGTCTTTGATCAACTGTACAAGATACCAGTTGATATCAGTTAAAAGGCGTGTCATTGTGGTGTAATGGTTTCGCTAGATCCATAACAGCTGAATAGTAAGTTTGATCCACGCTGGATGCCCAATACTTACGACCTTGTCACACATCCTTCCCGCGATTGTAAGTTCTGATATATATATATATATATATATATATATGGACGTTGAATGTACTTATATCTTATTATAATGGAGATTGTATGTTTTTCTGTCTGTAACCGAAACTATATTCCTACTCAAGTCACAATTCTCTTAGTTATTGACATCACATTCTCCATGATTTTATTTTTATCTAAGCCTCAATTATTAATAAAATTGTCTTACATTATTAATACTGTTAACTATGTCTACATATTGACAACATGCAATTATATTTATATATACAACAAAATAGCGCTTTACAATGTGAACGGGAAGGCTAATTTGCATATTAATATTAAAAAATCGAATTTAATAAATATGTGCTTAGTATTATTGATTTCTAACTGTTTGGTTTTTATTTTAATGAATATAAGCAAAAATCTCTTCAATGAATCTTAAATGAAATTCATTAACAAGAAAAAATAACTGTCATTTTATTCTTTACTTCCTCTTTTAACTAAATATTTAAATTCGAAAAAATAACAATGAAAAACGAGAGTGATGGAAGAGTAAGTTTCAGTTGTTCCATTTTTTATTATACTCCCTCTGTTTCAAATCTTTTTATCTGTATTCTTATTTAGTTTCATTAGCCTTTCTAATTTAATACAATATTTTATTACATTAAAACTTAAATACTTGCACCCGGAGGGTGCATATATTTGCTAGTACATATAATGCTACATCCCACAAACACAGACACATGACCAAATATAATTATATATATATATATATATATATATATATATATATATATATATATATATATAACAAACACAAAGAAAGAGATATAGATCCTCACAGAGTGCCTTAGTAGGCTGGGAATTTGCCCAACTATTCTTAGCTAAGCAAAATGAAAGGTATCTCACTGCATAGATATAAACAAATAAAAATTAATAGAAATTAATATTTAAAATATTTCAAAAAAAATAAAGTTGTGTTTGTGGGTTTTTGTGATCCTATACAATCACAATTACAATATAATCAGTATAAGATTGAGACACCTATAGTAGTGTGATGGTTTGGAAGTCAGTTTCAATGAGTAAGGAAGAGATATAGATCCTCACCGAGTGCGCAATAAGGCTGGGATTTGGTCCAACTATTCTTAGCAAAGAAGTTATGCACAAATCTATTGCTCATTTATATGAAAATAAAACAATAAGATTACAAACGAATAATACAGGACAGTTATTTATTAAAACCTTTTTAAAATCATTATGTAAACTAGCAAAAGTTTTGCAAGTATTTAAGTTTTGTCCCCATCTTCATTGTTATTTGTACAACGTTTCGGCCGATATACCCTCCGGCCTTCTTCGGGTATTTCTTGTCGGACTCGGGAACCTTCTCGGACTCGGGAACCTTCTTTTCGAACTCGGGAACTTTCTTGTCGTATTCGGGAGCCATCACGGAACTTTGAACCTAACCCTTTATTTATTCAACGGGGGTATCCTGTTCTCATTCCGCTAACCATGAATTGAAAAATATGTCTTAGCATTTATATATAAAAGATAAAATATAAAAATTAATAGAGATAAATGTGTATTTAAAATATTTTAATTAAGGGCATTTATTAATGGGTATTAAATAGGAAAACTTGAAACGACCTAAGGATGTGTAGATTATCTGTATTAGATAGAAATACTTGTAACCATAAAACTATGTGCAAAAAAACTCTTTAGAAAAACAAAAAAACGTAAATAATATACGAGGGTATCAAAAAGTTATGCCATTTTGTTGAGGACAGGTATAATTACCAACAAAGGACATGTAACATGTATAGAAATTAAGCTGGTCCTCTGTGGATCACATCCCTACTTCTCCACATAGGTGAGTCCAAAAGTAATGCCATTTTGTTTAGAACAGGTATAATTAACAATACAGGAACATGTAACATGCAAAAAATGAAGCTGGTCCTCTGTGGATCACATCCCTACTTCTCCACATAGGTGAGTCCAAAAGTAATGCCATTTTTTGAGGACAGGTATAATTACCAACAAGGAACGTGTATAAAACATAAAAAAGATGCTCCTCAGTGGATCACATCCCTACTTCTCCACATAGTCACCGTTTCTCTCAATAGCAATATTACACCTTCGTTCGAGAGTGAGTAAAAAAGTAATGCCATTTTGTTTAGGACAGTTATAATTACCAACACAGGAACATGTATCATACATAAAAATGAAGCTGGTCCTCTGTGGATCACATCCCTACTTCACATAGTCCCCGTTTCTCTCAATAGCAATGTTTCACCGAATGAGAGCATGTATCCCTGACCCGTAACATTCTGTTGACTGTTCTTTGAGCCACTTCTTCACTACAGATTTCACTTCCTCGTCACTGGAATAATGTTTGCCTCTCAAACCCTCTTTCATGGGGCCGAAGAGATGATAGTCTGAATAGGGGGAAAATATGGACGTTCATTGAGTTGAAATTTATTATATATATATATATATATATATATATATATATATTATAAGTCACCCACAAACATATTTCGACGTTTACGTCTCATCAGTGCGGTTTCGGAATTTTTAACTGGAGGTTTGGGGAATGTGGAACACCCCTTCATGACCATTGCTCCCTGATCCACTCTGACCCGGAGTGGTAGTACTCTTTAGGGTCCCATCTATGGGTTAACTAGAAAAGAAAACCTAAAGAGATGATAGTCTGAAGGCGCTAAATCGGCTAAGTATGGAGGGTGTGGTAAAGTTGTGCACCCGAATGAGGCAACTTTTCTCCCTTGTCCTGATGGTTGTGTGTGGTCGAGCATTGTCATGCAGAAGAAGGGCATCATCGATTGGCATGTTGGATCTTACTCGTCGAATTCTTGCTCTGAGCATGGTTAGGACTTAGTTTTATAAAAAGAATACACATGAAATAAAGAAAATAGCATTACCTTTTGACTCACCCTCGTAAATGTAGAAGATATTCAATTCCTTAACTCCTACGCATAAAAATAAGCCGAGCCATTACTCCTAGGTCCACCCTGATCCGGAGTGGTAGCACCTGTTAGGGTCCCATCTATGAGTTAAAAAGAAGAAAATGTCTTAATGAAAATGTGTTTAAGAAATTGAGTTAAGGCACTCGAACGGTCCCTATTCTCACTTCTGTGGAAGAAGGGCCGGCCAATGGTCCGCAGGCAGGTTTGTTCCCAGCGACCTTGTAATGGAGGTTTGGGGATGCCAGACTTGGCGGCTCACCGAGCCGCGGAGAGACTGTCATTCTTAAATCGATCTTGGACACGATTAGCTATGTGGCTGCCGACAATTTGGGCCGCCTTCCCAAAGTTGCGACAGTCCCATGGGGTTGAGGCCCGCCGTAGGCCCCGTGGAGAAACACAGTTTTTCGCCGAATGTCGTGACGCACTCCGCAAGCTCCCTGTCCAGTGACATCTCATGGCCTCGAAGGGCACTATACAGGGAAATAGTGGAGGGTGCCGTTACGGACCCGCTTGAAGAGCGGCTAGGCTTGTCGTTGGAGGAGATCCGCTCCCGTTGGAATTGGGCGCCAGGTGCTGGGTTTCTCAATAACTCTGAGTTCTCCTGACCTGGCGACTCGCTCGGAATGTGTTGCCCCTTGCAAGCGTGCTTTACAAAGCGGATATGGCAGATATGCCCTTTTGTGAACGCTGTGGCAATGGTGAGGAAGAAACGGCTGAGCACGCCTTCTTCTACTGCCCAAAAGTTCATCCGCTTTGGAGCTACGTGAACGAGGTCACTGCTCGCATCGTACCCGATCAATCGATTCAGCTCGACGTGGGTTATGTCGTGGACAATGTCAGTCCTCCGTATGCCGGAGAAAAACGAAAGGTGTTTTTCGCGGAGCTAGCCGTGGCTCGAATGGTGATTTGGGTCACGCGACTGGGGGAATTGCATGAGGGGAAGCTTTTTTCCTGTCGGGATCTGATCTCCTTCTTTAGGCATCAGCTTAGAGTGAAGATTAGATGCGACAAAAAGAAGCTTCCTTACATGACATTCTGCGAAAGGTGGGTGAAAGCAGCAAGCTTGTGTGCGAGAGTGGGGGCAGGACTAGAGTCCACTTTCCCTAGCTCCCATGGTCACTACGGCCCGTAAGTGGAACGATAACCCTCCCCTTAGACCAACTAGATAAGGCACGAAACAATAGACTAGCAAAGCTCTGAGCCCGGCTTTAGGTTTTCTTTTAGACCCCTTAGTTAGGTGCACGAATGAAAACATGTCCCAATTTTTTCAATTAGGACACATCCAGGACTCCCTAGCCCAACAATTTTCTTGACAAACCCCTTAAAAACCCTTAGTATTTTGTTCCTGGATAGTCAACAATATTTAATCAAAATCCACCCCAATACCCTCATATCACCATACCCTCATTTTTTCTCCTTGACCATATTAAGGACACCCACACCCTTCTTAGGGGAAATGATCGACTTGCTTTCGGTCTTCCGGAAGACAGCCGGCGATCCCAGCACTAATAGACGAGGGAAAGGGGGCAATCAAAATGGCCCCAGTTTTATTTTGTTTCTTGTTTTTTCGTTGGGGACTTTTGTTTTTTAGCCCTTCCACTCCCACCTCATATCATAGTTTTCATTTTTAATTGTAAATAAAATTTTTTTGTATATATCTAGTTTTATCACCGTAGGGGTGTAAGTAGGGTTTCACACATAGAGCGCCAGTGAACTTTTGGTGAAAGTAGTAGTGAATGACGATGAACGACTGTGTATATTGATATGGATCGGTCGGTGAATGAGACTAGCTAAGATAAGTCTACAAGTCTAGTGGCATGACCAGTTATTGACCCCGTTCCCCCCTCCAAACAAAACTTCGGGCCTTGTGCCCAGATGTGTATTCGGCTGTATCTCTGTACCGACTTTACATAAATAAACGTATTTGATGGGGTCGGTTGCAGAGATGCAGCCGGAACATATCAAATACATTTAAGAAATTGAGTTAATGTTTTTTTCAATATCTATCAAGAATGAAAAGTATGAAATGTCTTTGGCTTACAATAACTCATCAAGGGTTGACATTATCTGCGTTATTCGGACTATTGTCCCCATCTTCATTGTTATTTCTACAACGTTTCGGCCGATATGCCCTCCGGTCTTCTTCAGGTATTTCTTGTCGGACTCGGGAACCTTCTGTCCAATTGGGCACATGGCCTGGTGGATAAGGTAGTTAGGTTAAGCCAGTTCTAAGTGACAGTTATCTCTGGATTCCGGGTTAAATCCTGAGAAGAGGCAGTAACATAGAAAAATAATTAACACAGCTCCTACACCAGCTATGGTTAGCGGAATGAGAACAGGATACCCCCGAGGACTAAATAAAGGGTTAGGTTCAAAATTCCGTGATGGCTCCCGATTACGACAAGAAAGTTCCCGAGTCCAAAAAGAAGGTTTCCGAGTCCGAGAAGGTTCCTGAGTCCGACAAAAAATACCTGAAGAAAGCCGGAGGGCATATCGGCCGAAAAGTTGTACAGATAACAATGAAGATGGGGACAATAGTCCGAATAACGCAGATAATACTAATCATCAAGCCTCATCTCAAACATTCAGAGAAAGCGTTGACATGCCGTAAAATCCAAAAAAGAAAAGGAAAAAGAAGCGATGACGGGTTGTCATGGCAATCAAATCAAATAATTTGGTGTATGATTTGTCAAAAAGTATTAATAATTATTTAAAAATTATAATAAAAATAATTAAAAATAATGATTAAGAATTAATTTAAAAATAATTGAATAATTAATAAAAAAAATAAACAATTTAGAAAAATTATTAAAAATTAATTAAAATCATTCAAAAAATAATTAATTTAAAAAAACAATTAAATAATTAATTAAAAATAATTAAAAGATAGAAAAATAATAAAAAAAACAATAATTGTTCTATTCAAAATAATTAATTAGATTATCAATTTTTCTTATTTTTAAATACTAAAACTCATTTTAACCCCGACCAAATTGGAAAAGAATTATCATGACTAGCAAATATATGCACCCTCCGGGTGCAAGTATTTAAGTTTAAATGTAATAAAATATTAGATTAAATCGGAAAGGCTAATGAAACTAAAAAAGAATTCAGATAAAAAGATTTGAAACGGAGGGGGTATAATCGGAAAATAGAACAACTGAAACTTACTCTTTCATCACTTCCGTTTTTCAATGCTAAATTTTCCTAATTTAACTATTTAGTTAAAATAGGAAGTAAAGAATAAAATTACAATTATTTGTTCTTGTTAATGAATTTCTTTTAGGATTTATTGAAGAGATTTTTTACTCATATTCATTAAGATAAAACCAAACAATTAGAAATCAATAATACCAAGCACATTTTTATTAAAATCAGTTTTTTTAATATCAATATGCAAATTAGCTTTACGTTTACACTGAAAACTGGTATTTTGTTGTATATATAAATACAATTGCATGTTATTAGTATTTAGGTAAGGCCAACAGTATTAATAATGTCAAACAGTTTTATTATTAATTGAGGTTTAAATAGAAATAGAATCATGGAGAATGTGACGTAAATAACTAAGGGAATTGTGACTTGAGTAGTAATATAGTTTCGGTTACAGACAGAAAAACACACAATCTCCATTATAATAAGATATATTAGTGAGATTAAGTAAGGCGAGAAAATATTATCTGGATTGAACAGCTGCCAATAAGGATCGAACTTGCGATAGCGTCAGACTGTAGTTTTTAAACTATGACCTGTAAGAAAAAAAACCTTTCTTGGCTTTAGTCACGCCCAATGCTTTTCTTTTTTCTTTTTCTTTAAGAAATAAAAGCCTATAAAAGTAAACCATATTTATTTTTAACGGGTCATTTTTATATATCAATATCTATTGATAATGGAGATTCGCTTCCGGTTTTTATCTGTAACAAACATTACGTCACTGCTTGCATCACATTACCGAAAATCGTCATAGCATAGAATAACATTTATTCTACGATTTTTGGCATGTTGAAATTTTGAATGTATTTATTCAATAAATACACTCAAAATTTGAACATGCAGCATTAGACAGTCCTCATTATTTTTTAAAACAAGTTTTAATAAATACATGACTGGTATTATATATCTATATATAGTTTGTTTTATTTTAATACATATTTAAAGTTTACATTTCAAATTGTTTTATTTTTTAATCCTTTAATGAATTTGATGATTTTACTTACTTAGGGTACAAACTCGCTGACATTGAATTTTTTACTCCCACCGCAATATGTTTCAAAAATCTATTTTTACATCGCTCGGGGATGTTTTTTTTTATTTTACTAGTATATATATATATATATAATTATTTACTAAATCATCATAACATAGAATAAATACACTCAAAATTTGAACATGCAGCATTAGACAGTCCTCATTGTTTTTTTAAAACAAGTTTTAATAAATACATGACTAGTATTATATATCTATATATAGTTTATTTTATTTTGATACTTATTTAAAGTTTACATTTCAAATTGTTTTATTTTTTAATCCTTTAATGAATTTGATGATTTTACTTACTTAGGGTACAAACTTGCTGACATTGAATTTTTTTACTCCCACCCCTCAGGCAATATGTTTCAAAAATGTATTTTTACATCGCCCGGGGGGCGTTTTTTTAATTTGTATTAGTATTCTTAATTCTTCACTGAGTTAAAAAGGTATTAACCGAGGATTAGAATGGTAACTTAGTGAGAAGAATTAACGTGAGAGAAAATAATATAATCTAGATTGAAATACCAACAGTAATGGTTGGTTCGTTGATTGATTTTAACGGCATATCAACCCGTCTGGGGTTATGTCATACCTAACCGTTACGAAGTAATATACGTTGTATTTACATTTATACTTTTTTAGTAATGGTTTTAACAATGTGTTATCACCATTGGGATCATTGCTTTGATTAGGCCTTGTGGAACGTCAGGAAAAAAAGTGTTCATACACTTTGAAAAGAAAATTACTATTCATGGTTAGTACATTATAATTAATTGTTTGATTTTAACAGCATACCAACCCGTCTGGGGTTATGTCATGCCTAACGTTTAGAAAGTTATGCATATCTTGTATTTATATTTATACTGTTTAGTAATTGGTTTTAACAATGTGTTAGCATTATTGGGGATTATGTTGTATTGTATTGATTAAGTTCATGTCTATATTCTATGGTATAATTTTATTTCCCTCAAAAAAAAAAGAGAGAATATCCTCCATGTTGATATTTTCAAATAAAAAAGTAAAGTCGACGGGACGACCTAAAGTCGGTATCAGCCAGTCTGCGAGGGACTCTATGCCCTTTTCAATGGCGCTAGACCAAGGAGATTGTTTTTTAGCATCTGACGTGGAGCGCCACACCTACCATCAACTCCTTACTTTACCGCACAGATCCCTGTGCTACTCATACGCTGAGTTGGCGGGGACCGGTATCGAACTAGGAACCTTGTGGTTTCTAGCCGAACGCTCTACCGACTGAGCTAACCCGGCCCCTTATTAAAATAAACGGTTTCTGATGTGAGCACAAAAAAAACAAAAAAAATGAATTCAATGAATAAGTGTTTAACTGACAGCAAGGATCGAACTTACGATAAACTGAGACTAGTTTTCAAATTATTACCTGTAAGCAGGAGCCCGGATGACGAAACACCTTATTTGATATTGGTCACACCCAATGCTTTTCTCTCTTTTTTTTTTTTTAATTATAACGTAAAAAAAAGGCCAATAAAAACAGACCATATATACTTTATAACATTTTAACTTAATATACTAATTCATTTTTAATCCTTAATCGATGGAAACATAGGTATTGGCAACGTATTTTAATGTTATTGTTGGTGTATTATCAACTTTTGAACTGGACAATTTACGCTAAAGTATAAGCAAATTGTTCATCAATTCTAGTACCTATCTATCATTTTAAGTATTTTAGTTTTTAAACGTTCGGTTTTACTGTTGAGGAAAAATTTTTAATCTAAAGAAACCAAAAAAACGATATAAAATGGCTGATGGTAAGTTACTTACGATTTTTTTTCTTTTCATTAAAATTTTGACAATCTTTGTTGGTCTATATAATTGCAATGTCACTCTTTTTGCAAACAACTGGTGATAATCATTTGTAAACAATCATATCTTCGATTAAATATTCTTAATACGAATACTTTGCATAAAGTTATGATTTAAAATGTTCTTATCTATTACTTAAAAAAATAGTGAAAATAGATCACTAATTAGGACTGAGCCTATTCTAGTAGTGACCAAGGGCTCTTTAGACCAGTGAAATAGATCACTAATTTGAAGACATTTTAAAACCAATAACTTAATCCGAATATTTGATTTCTATATGGATTATCGTCTCTCGTTTATGATCTATAGGTACCACCAAAATAAGTCACCTGACCAGTTTACGCCATATTGAAGGAGAAAACGTAAATATATTTGAACTTTTTTTTAAAAACCTCGCAAAGAATAAATAACAAACATAAAAAAAGTTGTTAAAAGAAAAACAGTTACTTCAAAGATCGAATTATCCGATTATGTAAAGATTACTCTCCGTTATCTTGAAAAATAAGTAAAACAATCCGTTTTTTTTTTACTATAGGTCTTTATTGATATTTTAGCAGAATTCTGTATACATGTTTTTTTTTTTTTTTTTTTTTTTTTTAATTAAAATAAAAAAAAGTTTCTCGCCTAGAAACTCCTAAAAATCACCTTACATTATTATTCAGACTCTTATCTTTACAGAAAAAAAAGTAACAATCGTTTTTTATCGGTTCATATTTCATAAAATAAAATAGGGGGGGGGGTTACACCTCGTAAAAATGTATTTCCCCCAATATATTTAAGGAAAAACTATTTCAGACACCTTTTCATTAAAAGGTAAGTAATTATGGACATTTTTGTGAACATCGGACCATTAATTGATTGTTCAAAGAATTTTTTTCTTTTTGAAAGTCGATATTCAGAACTTATTTTTTGGCTACGTAAAATTTCAATTGATTTAACGATGCAAAAAGGTAAACATTGTTTTTTCGTTCATAATTTTCATTATTTCTGTAAGCTGAACATTTTTTTAAAAATCATCAGGAGTTGTTTTAATTTTCCTTCTTTTGAATGGACAAACCATTTTAAGATAATACTAACCTTTATGCAATTTTTATTGTGTTAAATATGGGGGGGGGGGTAAATTTCACAGGGAAAATTGGTGGTACGTAATGATCTATATGTAAAAGTAAAGTCAACGGGGCGGCCTAAAGTCGGTATCAGCCAATCAGCGAGGGAGTCTATCCCCTTTTCAATAGCACTAGACCAAGGAGATTGTATTTAGCATCTGAGGTGGAGCACCACATCTACTATCAGCTCCTTACTTTACCGCACAGATCCCTGTGCTACTCATACGCTGCGTTGGCGAGGACCGGTATCGAACTAGGAACCTTGTGGTTTCTAGTCGAACGCTCTACCGACTGAGCTAAACCGGCCCCTCTATATTTCTTTTTGAATCGCCAATAAACAAAGATGGGACAATAAAAAAAAAGTAAATCTTTTGTCCGAAACAAAATATCAGGATTTTTTTAAATTATTTTTTAGTAACCCTTACTATCATTTTACCGACATACAACGAAAGATCGCAAAAATAAAATTTTAAAAAGGGTAAATCCATGTTGTTATTTCAGGAGTAGCCCTAACAATCATTTTACCGACATACTACGAAGGATCGTAATTTTTTTTTTAATGAAATATGAAAAAATGAATCGGCAAGAAACGATTTTTACATTCTTTTTACGAGTCTGGATAATTATATCAGAAGATTTTTAAAAGCCTAAATGCCAAAGTTTTTTTTTTTTTTTTTTTTTTTTTAGTCAAAGAACTATGAATACATAATTCTGCTAAAAACTATCCATAAAGTACTGACCGTGTTGTAAATAAACGGACTGTTTGACTTATTTTTCACGATAATGATGAGTAATTTTTCCCCATTCGATTAATTTGATATTTGAATGAATAGTTTTGCTTTGTAACAACTCTTTATGTTCGTTATTTCTTTTTTGCGAGATTAAAAAAATAAAGTTCAAAAATATTTGTTTCCTCCTTCAATATGGTCTAAACTGATCACGTGATCTCTTTTTTGGGGGTACCTCGTATATAGAATTCAATCCCGTAAGTAAAATATGAATGGAAAGTCGTTCAAAATAGGTGGGTGTATAATTATTTGCTTAGCTTAGATGTGACACAAGGCCACATAATGGAGCACCCAGTGAGAATCGAACTCACTGACAATGGTCTACGCGTCTAGCTTGCTAACCATTACATTACGTGAGACGCTCAAATAGGTGTGCATATGTTTGTTTAATAGAAAATATTTATATTGATAATAAAATGAATAATGTATCGCCTATCAATAAAAGTGGACAATCAGAAAAACAAACTTTTGTTTGAACTAAAGGTTTCTCTTATTTTTTTTTCTGTTGGCCATAGGTGGCGACCCGTGATGCTTAAGGACGGAGTCATGGCGGATGAGCAGTTCATGATCTGCAACACTCCATTTAGACCCCCCCCCCGATCAATCGGCTGGTCACATCAAGCCCTAGCACCTATATGATTTTCCAATGAGAACTGAATAAAGGGTTGTGTTTAACGTTCCGTGATGGCTCCCGATTACGACAAGAAGGTTCCCGCGTTCACCAGTATTAGCTGACAATTTTTGTATCAATACATACAGCGGCTCAGAGTGGACAAGGGAGCAATGGTGACGAAGGGGGTGCTCCACATTCCCCAAACCCCCAAAACTGGAACCTCACCATCAGATAGAGTTTAACGTCATTCCCAGGACGTGTAGATCCTCAGCCACCGCCTTCTAGCACCCATATGATAAAAAGGGGTTGGGGCTTGCCCTAAGGGCAATAGGGTTGGGAAAATCATATAGGTGCTAGGGCTTGACGTGACCAGCCGATTGATCGTAGGGGGCCTCTCCGACCGCCCGTCTAGCCCAAGATAGGGCCAAAGTGGAGTATTGTAAGTCATGGACTGCTCATCCACCTGGGTTCTATCCTTTAGCATCACGGGTCGCCACCCACGGCCAACAGGTGGCCCCATTGGGGGAGTCTTACCCCTCTGCAGAGGTGCAGTCGGTGCATTCTAACGCCCCAGCCGACAGGGCGGCAATATAATTGGTAAAGAAAATAATAAGGTAACAATGGTGTTGTGTGTTAACCTGTATTTTATTCTTGTATTTTCGAGATAAAATCTCTTTTTCAGGAGATCACTGGAACTGAAGTCGTCCTGTTATGGCATTTATTTATTTTAACTATAAATGCCATAACAAGACGACTTCAGTTCCAGTGATCTTCTGAAAAAGAGATTTTATCTCGAAAATTCAATAATAAAATACAGGTTAACAAACACCATTGTTACCTTATTTTTTCTTTACACCTGCATTGTGATAGACTTCAAAATCAATCTTCAAACCAATATATACAAAATGCTTCATGCAAATTATAAAACTCTCTTATATATACTAGCAACTATATGCACCCTCCGGGTGCAAGTATTTAAGTTTTAATGTAATAAAATATTGTATTAAATTAGAAAGGCTAATGAAACTAAATAAGAATGCAGATAAAAAGATTTGAAACAGAGGGGGTATAATCGAAAAATAGAACAACTGAAACTTACTCTTCCATCACTCTCGTTTTTCATTGTTATTTTTTCTAATTTAAGTATTTAGTTATAAGAGGAAGTAAAGAATAAAATGACAGTTATTTTATCTTGTTAATGGATTTCATTTAAAATTCATTGAAGACATTTTTGCTTATATTCATTAAAATAAAACCAAACAGAAATCAATAATACTAAGCACATATTTATTAAATTCGATTTTTTAATATTAATATGCAAATTAGCCTTCCCGTTCACACTGTAAACCGCTATTTTGTTGTATATATAAATATAATTGCATGTTATCAGTACGTAGACATAGTTAACAGTATTAATAATGTAAGACAATTTTATTAATAATTGAGGTTTAGATAAATATAAAATCATGGAGAATGTGATGTAAATAACTAAGGGAATTGTGAGTTGTGTAGGAATATAGTTTCGGTTACAGACAGAAAAACACACAATCTCCATTATAATAAGATATATATATATATTCAAAACCGAAATCAAAACAAAATAAAACGGAAAAGATCTTATTTATAAAACAAAACAATAAACCTAAATTTAATTTAATGGGACGTAAATAACGGAAAAGTTATGTGAAGGGGATTTTATGGTTTCTGATAAGAGTCGCTAAATAAGGGGATATATTAAAGAAACCTTGTCTTTGTGGTATGGTTTTATGGGTAAGAATAACACAAGATTCCATAATTCTACGCAGTGTTTTATCATGTATGTGGGTTAATATTTTGGCACCTTTTGAAATCAAAAGTATGATTGAGATCAAAGATGTCTTTAGCTAATGCATTGTTTTGGAAACCACGTTTAATGTGATATTTGTGTTCCTATAGACGTTTAGTTAAGGATCGGGAAGTCTCCCCCTACATATTTCTTGTTACATTTTAAACAGTCAATAGTGTAGACTCCAGCTTCAGAATGTGTGTTTCTGGGGTTATTTTTATTTTGAAGAATGTTCTTCACTGTCTTCGTGGAGTGAGCGACAGTTTTTATACCAATCTTACTTAAGTTTCTATTTATTTTATCAGTAATAGGATTATTTGGAAGTATGATGTATCTATCAGAGACGTTATTACTATTATGTTGTGTGTCATTGTTTGGAGATGTGATATTATTATTCTTGTTTTTATTATGTATTTTAAATGCCTTTTTTCTGGCACGGTGTACGAAATTTAAGGGGTATTGTAATTTGAGGAAAGACCTCTCAATAAATTGAATTCTTCATCTAAATGTTGCTTGTTACATATCCTAAGAGCTCTTAGAAAGAAACCAATTATGATACCACTTTTTATCTTAGTGTTATGGTTGGAATAAAAATGGATGTAGTCATTTTTGTTAGTATTTTTTATTTCCCCTTCACATAACTTTTTCCGTTATTTACGTCCCATTAAATTAAATTTAGGTTTATTGTTTTGTTTTATAAATAAGATCTTTTCCGTTTTATTATATATATATATATATATATATATATTATATATATTATATATATATATATATTATATATATCTTATTATAATGGAGATTGTGTGTTTTTCTGTCTGTAACCGAAACTAAATCACTACTCAAGTCACAATTCCCTTAGTTATTGACATCACATTCACCATGAATTTATCCTTATTTTAACCTCAATTATTAATAAAATTGTTTAACATTATTTATACTGTTAACCATGTCTACATACTAATAACATGCAATTGTATTTATATATACAACAAAATAGCGGTTTACAGTGGGAACGGAAAGGCTAATTTGCATATTGATATCAAAAATATAATTTTAATAAATATGTGCTTAGTATTATTGGTTTCTAATTGTTTGGCTTTATCTTAATGAATATAAGCAAAAATCTCTTAATGAAATCCATTAACAAGAAAAGATAACTGTCATTTTATTCTTTACTTCATCTTTTAAATAAATACTTAAATTAGAAAAAATAACAATGAAAGACGAGAGTGATGGAAGAATAAATTTCAGTTTTTCTATTTTTCGATTATATCCCCCTCTGTTTCAAATCTTTTTATCTGCATTCTTATTTAGTTTCATTAGCGTTTCTAATTTAATACGATATTTCATTACATTAAAACTTAAATACTTGCACCCGGAGGGTGCATATATTTGCTAGTATATATAAATGTGTGTGTGAGAAAGAGAGAAGGAATTAGGGACGTTCTCATAATCGATGTTCTCTTGTGTAAAAACTTATATTCATGTGTAGTAGGCACAAACAATGCGATGATCCCGTCGGCATTACCCCTCAGGAGGGAGCCCCAGGCACTGGGCAATAAACCCAGCCCTGTCCCTTTAAATCAAAGGGGCAGATATTGTCTGGTTGATAACCCCCGGGATCAACGCTGTTAATTTCATATATATGCATTTTATAATTATTTTTACACCGCCCAGCGGGTGTTTTTTTTTTTTTTTTTTTTTTTTTTTTTTTAATAGTACAAATATGTACAAATCTTTGCCTATTATCTCTTAATAGACTTAAATATTTATATTTCTTTCTCTACAGCATCTGGAGAGAAACACGACCCAATCCCGAGAAACTAGGAGAGAACTCATCAAACGAATATACCGATTAATCGAGGAAGATTCCTTGGACGAGATCAAGGAAATCTTTGAAAACCTCCAGACCAAACATTGCATCAAAATTATAAATTCTACAATGTCTGGTTGTTTACCTCTCTATATAGCAGTTAATCTTAACAGAGTTAAAATCTCTCGCTACCTCCTTAAAATGTCTCTCCTTCAGGGACGTCGCCAAATGTTGAAACGCTGGAAAAAACACGGGCATCCCCTCATTGCCGCCCTAGACGTCGGTAATCGGAAGATGATAAAAGAAATCCTAAAACAACTCCCCGATATCAACGATAACCTCAGTGGCCCCTTATCACCGCTCATGGTTGCTCTATTCCTAAGGAATCTAAAATCCGTGAAAGCGATAGTAGCGAAGGGAGCTGATGTTAACCGACCTTGCATGTATGGAAGGATTCCTCTTATGTACTCAATCTCCAACGGCAATATCTGCAGTTTTCTGCTCAGTCGTGGCGCGAGCGTTAACCATAAAGATTATGAGGGCTTCACGGCCTTCATTTAGCCGCAGCATGGAACCATACAGAAAGCGTAAACCTCTTAATCAACGCTGGTGCTGATATAAAAATCCGAAACAACGAAGGCATGAACCCTATAATGTGGGCCGCTATTAATCTAAATATTCCGATGGTTACAGAATTAGCTAATAACCCCGTCTATTTCGATATAGATAAGATACAGACTTTGGAAATTTTGAATGCCTGTTTTGTGTGTGACCAAATGCCGGACACAGACCCGTGGGCGGAAGCCTTAATGATGAGAAAGAGCAAGACTATACCTAAGAACTGTCAGATTCCTACTCGAGAAATTCTGGACCATTCCGTAGAGTTCACCACTGAGGAAGAATTGGAAAATCTACGAGAGGACCCTTTACGTCTTGCTTACCAGGCTATTCTGGTTGTAGAAAGGATCCTAGGAAGAAATAATAGACTCTATGTGCAGTTTCTTCTGCAAACGGCGGTGATTGCCAAACAGGAAAATAAGACAGAGAAAGTTAAACAGTTCATCGATCATGTCCAAGAATTTTGCGAGAATCCGACTTTTGTAGCGGCCAATTTGTTCGACTTTAAAAATCTTTTTTATGTAATTGCCCGATACAGCGATTCGAACGTCTTCTTTGAAGACGGGGGATTTGCTATGTTCAGTATAATATCGCATACAGCTGTCAAGTTGTGGCGTCGCTTCAAGAACGACATACTTAACCATCCGTCCTTTATTGATAACTATTATTCAGATGTAGTCGACACATTCCTGTATATGACATCTACAACGGAAGGTCTGGTGTACACACTAGAGTACCTACGCCCATTTAGAGAAGTGGTAAAAAGAGTCGTTAAAGATGAGCTACGGGTTAAGCACTGTCAGTCTATTTTGCACCGTGCGATTATGTTAACTGAGGAAGAACCATGGGCTTCGGTTGAGCTCATTAGGATCCTTCTTGAAACCGGAGCTGATGTTAGCTCCAAGGATAGTTTCGGACGGGGCATAACCACGTATGCCCTTAAGCATGTGCCTGAAAATAATCGTATTACTGTTTTGGAAATGATTGATGCATACGGAGAACTCTAAGCCAGCGGTTGTTTTATTCAGCTCTAGTATATCTTGTCAGATATGGACGGTCCATCTTGTGGGTGATTTCTGGATTATTTCGGGCGGGGCATAATCACGTATGTCCTTCAACATGTGCCTGAAAATATTCGCATTGTTGTCTTGGAACTGCTTGAATAATATGGAGACCCCTAAGATTGTTAAAAAAGTGGAGGTTTTTCAGATATATTATATCTTGTCCGATATAGACGGTGCATCTTGGAGGTAATGTCTGAATGTGTTAAAAAGACCGTAAAGCTTACATTTTTTTTTTTTTAGCAAGAGATGTAATTTTGGACAATGGAATCAAGTATGAGGGAATTCTGCCTGAGATTATACAAAAATTACCATGGAAAAATAATTAAGGTTAGGTATGTTTTAGCTACTTAGAATAATTTTCCCAAGAAAGGGGATATGTTTTAACTCTTCTTACTGAGTACGGAGGCCAAACCGGTTATAAAAACTGAAGTGTTTCCAGCTATGGACGGTATACTGTAGAGTCTTTGTCAGATTAGACAGATAGCACCCTGGAACTTTCTCATGTTTCCGTGTATTTAAGTTGATGTAGATACAACATTGGGACTCGGTTGAGTTCATCCTTGAATCCGGAGTCGATGTTATCCCCAAAGATTTCTTCCGACGGACCCCAATTATGTATGTTGAGGACGCACCCCTGGGGTTCGATTGAGTTCATCACGGTCCTCCTTGAATCCAGAGCCGATGTTCTCTCCAAGGTTTAAATCAGATGGATCCCAATTATGTACGCTGTTAAGCATGTGCCTGGACATATTTACAATATGTACGGGGCCCTTCCCTGATAACAGAAACAGTGAAGGGTTTACATCCTATGGGCTGTATACTGTAGGGGTGCTGTTAGTTTAGACCAATAACCCCCAGAGCTTTCTCGGACAATGATGTTACCGTTTAATTAAGTTGATATAGACACAACACTGGGGCTCGGTTGAGCTCATCAAGAACATCCTTGAATCTGGATCCGATGTTATCTCCAAGGATCTCTTCCGACGGAACCCAACCATGTATGCCCTTAAACATATGAGAGAAAATATTCGCATTGTTTAAAAGTTTTTTTATAGATACATAATACCAATCATATTGTTTAAACACTGGAGTTTTTTCAGTAAAAAATATGACCAAAATATATTTTTAATACGTGGGTAAGTAAAAAAGTAATGCCATTTTGTTTAGGACATGTATAATTACCAACACCATGTATCATACACCTCTGTGGATCACACCCCTACTTCTCCACATAGACACAGTTTCTATTAATAGCAATGTTTCACCTTCGAATGAGAGCATGTATAACTACCCCGTAAAATTCTGATGACTGTTCTTTGAGTCACTTCTTCACTACATATTTTACTTCCTCGTCACTGAAATAATCACTATATTCTCTTCGGCCCGTGAAAGAGGGTTTTAGAGGCAAACATTATTCCAGTAACGAGGAAGTGAAATTTGCTTTGAAGAAGTGGCTCAAAGAACAATCAACAGAATTTTCGGAGCAGGGATACATGCTCTCATTCGTAGGGGAAACATTGATATTGAGAGAAACAGTGACGATGTGGAGAAGTAGGAATGTGATCCAATGCGGACCAGGTTCATGTAGATGTATAATACATGTTCCTGTGTTGGTAATTATACATGTTCTAAACAAAATGGCATTATTTTTTTACACATCCTCCTATTTTCTTTTAAGGTCCAATTAACATATCGAAGCAAATGCACGAAAATGATCATGACATTTTAGTCATGCCTGTGACCTTTCTCTGCATAGAAATGTTAGTATTTCTCTGAATATTTCTCCCTCCATTCTATTCACCTCCTCTTCCATTTCTTCCTACCTCTCTTCCATTTCTATTCTATTTACCTCCCATTCTTACTCCCTTCCTTTTTCCTTTCTCTCTACCTCTCTTTCCTTTCTCCCTACCTCTCTTCCATTTCTATTCTATTTACCTCCCTTCCTTTATTCCTTTCTCTCTACTCTCTTCCTTTCTCCTACCTCTCTTCCATTTCTATTCTATTTACCTCCCTTTCTTACTCCCCTCCTTATTCCTTTCTCTCTACCTCTCTTCCATTTCTATTCTCCTCCCTTTTTCCCCCCCTCCTTTATTCCTTTCTCTCTACCTCTCTTCCTTTCCCTACCTCTTCCCATTTTCTATTCTATTTACCTCCCTTCCTTTATTCCTTCTCTCTACCTCTCTTTCCTTTCTTCCAACCTCTCTTCCATTTCTTCTATTTACCTCCCTTTCTTCCTCCTTCCTTATTCCTTCTCTCTACCTCTCTTTCCTTTCTTCCTACCTCTCTTCCATTTCTATTCTATTTACCTCCCTTTCTTCCTCCCTTCCTTATTCCTTTCTCTCTACCTCTCTTTCCTTTCTCTCTACCTCTATCCTTTCTCCCTACCTCTCTTCCATTTCTATCTTTTACCTCCCTTTCCCCTCCTTTATTCCTTTCTCTCTACCTCTCCTCTCTTCCCTCCATTCCTTTACCTTCTTCCATTTCCTATTTACCTCCCTCTTTCTTCCTCCCTCCTTATTCCTTTCTTCTACCTCTCTTTCCTTTCTTCCTACCTCTCTTCCATTTCTATTCTATTACCTCCCTTATTCCTTCTCTCTACCTCTCTTTCCTTTCTCCTCCTCTCCATTCTTTCTATTTACCTCCCTTTCTTCTCCCCTACCTCTCTTCCATTTCTATTCTTTTACCTCCCTTTCTTCCCCCTCCTTTAGAGACTTTATATCCCTTTCTATTCTTTATTACCCTTTCCTTTCTCTCTTCCTTTATTTATATTATCCCTTCCATTATTTTTTTTTTCAGAAGGAATTTCAGACCATGAAAGATAATACAAATAGATTTGAGTGTTCTTCCTCGTTTCAATAATTCTTCAGATCTCTCAAAATTTTCGATACAGCTTCGACTCGACATCATATTTTTAAAATCGTGATATAGTTTTTATTCAAGTCTCTATATCTGTTTTTCAGACAGAATGCAAATTCATAAAAACGAAAATATAATTTTTAAATCCCATACCTGTGAAATTATTAAAAAGTACATCTATCTCGGTAGCAATATTTCATCTACTGATAATAATAAATTATTAAATACCTTTCTTAAAATAAAGAAGAAATCCAGATCTTACAAAGTATTTGCGGAATTTTTAAATTCTTACCACAATATCCATATATTAATACTGGTGTTTTAAAATTTTACGACCATTACCATCTTGAATAACTCTCTTCTTAAAAATGAAAGCGTCCAAGATGCAATACCAAAATATAAATCCTGGTGTTGCTTATCCGCGGAATACTTATTTGTTACGAGGGTCGTAAGGTGTGTGTTAAAAGCCCACTCCTACTTATAGACTCGGCGAGAACCATGTAATCAAACTCTTGGCCAATCGCTGGCAGTACTCTGCTGCTGATACAATACTTAAACCGGAGCATACTGACCATAACTACTTTGACTTTCATTGACGACGGACATAGGATTAAATCATTGGACCTTTACCAATACGCAGGATAGGACTTCTAGACTCACTAAAGGATTCCATAACTCAGGACTTACTTACTTTAAGCCCTTTTCAACTGGCCAAGGATGGTATTTAAAAACTTAACAACCTAATCAACCATTCCGTTTTTATTATAAAGAAAGAAGGAAAAGGACATGCTACACAAAGTATAATAAAAACGAAAGGAAGAAGAGTAAGGGAAAGATAGATGAGGGGTGAATACATGAAGCGATAACGCTAATCTGTTTCAATCAAACATAATGAGAAGAAGGAAAATAGAAAAATAGTGAGAGTTAAATAAAGATTATTATACTTTTTACAAATTGAACTAAATCAATAGCTCTTAAGTAAACATATCAAACGTTGTAATAATTATATCATCATACTGTGGTATATCCTCAGGTTCTGCGGTAATTTATGAGGAAGTACGACCCGTTCTCCTGCCTCAGAAATTGCTACCCGGTGACTATTGAAATAACGTCCCCAGTTATGTCGTCTTAGATTTTTTTTATTCATGTTTGTTTAATGTCTTGTTTTTAGTTTAAATAAACAAGAATTACGACAAAAATATATCTATTTTATTTTGTTATCTATCAATCTATCTCGGTCTATTCCAAACTATATATCCATCTTCATATCTAAACAAGAATTACGACAAATTTAATTACGACAAATTTCTATAAATGAACAAGAATTACGACACATTTCTATAAATACATTTCTAAACAAATTACGATAAACAAATAAGAATTACGACAAAAAAAGAGAAGCCCCCTCCCTGTAAAATACATTTAACGCCCTAAGTTAGTTGTTTTCTTTCAAGTAACACCGACATAGCTGGGGACGTTATTTTAATAGTCACCGGGTAGCAATTTCTGAGGCAGGAGACCGGGACGCACTTCCTCATAAATCACCGGTCCTGTTATCTACATAATAATACAAGTGTTCCAAATTTTACGACCGTTCTCATCTTGCAACACACTATGGTTAAAATGAGACCATCCAAATCATCTCTTTGTATACATGCAGATTTATAAAAAAGAAAGCGAACCATTTCTCTGAAAGTTTGAGATGAGGCTTGATGATTAGTATTATCTGCGTTATTCGGACTATTGTCCCCATCTTTATTGTCATTTGTACAACGTTTCGGCCGATATGCCCTCCGGCCTTCTTCAGGTATTTCTTGTCGGACTCGGGAACCTTCTTTTCGAACTCTGGAACCTACTTGTCGTAATCGGGTTAGGTTCAAAGTTCCGTGATGGCTCCCGATTACGACAAGAAGGATCCAGAGTTCGAAAAGAAGGTTCCTGAGTCCGACAAGAAATACCTGAAGAAGGCCGGGGGCATATCGGCCGAAACGTTGTACAAATAACAATGAAGATGGGACAATAGTCCGAATAACGCAGATTTATAAAAAAAAAAAAGCGAAACATTTTTTTGGTTTTAGAAATTCAAAAATCATCTGTTAACAATTAACCAGATTTTGATAGTGCAAATGGAAAAAAAAATGTCCCCACGAATCGAGATCACAAAAGGGGTGCCTAAAGGTCATATGGTCCCTTTTTTTTATAATAGTGTATAGATAAGCTTTACTGTTGTTTATCTGGTCACCAAAGAAACGTGTGTTGTGTGTGTGTGTAAAATAATGTGTACATATCTACAATCATATGTATTAGGTTATTACAAAAATAATGGCCGATTGAAGTGCTCGGTTTTGAAATGTCATTTTAACAATTGCGGGCAGTTGTTGAGCAAAATCCAAAACTTTACGACGGTTGTCGTAAAGGATCCACTTTTCGTCACAAGTGACTATTTGGTCACGAAAGGGGTCATTGGTGTTACGCAAACAGAGCATCGAGCACACTTCAAACCGCCTAAGTTTTTGGTGCTCATTGAGCTCATGAGGAACCCATTTATCGAGCTTTTTCACCTTTCCAATACTCTGTAAATGGCGGGGAAACTGTTGCAATGCTGACACCAAGTGTCTGAAACATTTCTCAGAAACTTTGTCGTGGATTCTGCTCAACAACTGCCTGCAATTGTTCATTGTCAATACTGCATGTCCGTCCTCTACCTCCTTCATCTTCAAGACTTTCATCTCCACCGCGGAATTTCTGGAACCACCTTCGTACAGTCCGATCACTTGTGGATTCATCTCACCATGCTTTGTTGATATTGGCAGCAGTTTCGGAGGCATTGTGCCCTAGCTTGAACTCATGCAACATAAGAAGGCGAAGGTCATGTTTAGGCATGTTCATCTTTGAAGGCTCCTATTTTTTAAAAGTACTTTCTATCTGAAAATAAATTAAATTTTTTTTTTGAGCACACATTAATTATTATATATGCAAAAATTCACCTGAA
This sequence comes from Doryteuthis pealeii, assembly GCA_023376005.1. Lineage (NCBI taxonomy): Eukaryota > Metazoa > Mollusca > Cephalopoda > Myopsida > Loliginidae > Doryteuthis > Doryteuthis pealeii. The sequence continues at coordinate 1,363,121 of CM042181.1, read as the reverse complement.
ATAAACAACAAATTCTATGTTAAAATGACATTTCAAAAGCGAGCACTTCAATCGGCCATTACTTTTGTAACAACCTAATAACATACAGAAGCAAAAGGAACATGTTAAAAAGTTGAAGTGTAAAACGAATCCCCACTTTAAAACTAAGCATTCTCCCAAAATAAAAACTTTTAGAATATACACATTGAAGTGAATATTAAAATAAAGAAAATATATTTAGTATTGTAAAATAACGGGTGTAAGAAAAATTAAATATTTATTGTAAAAAACACGGACATAAAATGAGGGTCCAGTTTATTTTGTGGTAGGAAAAACGAGAAAACTGTTCTTTATTTTTTACCGCTTTTTATTCATATTCATATTCATTAAGATGAGGCCAAACAATTAAAAATCAATAATACTAAGCGCATTTTTACTAATAATACATTTTTTTATCAATTTGCAAATTAGCCTTTTTGTTGAATAAATAAATACAATTCCATGTTATTAGTATGTAGATCCGGGCAACGCCGGGGGTCCAGTGGATTCGGCCCTGGATCTTTACAAGTTAATAGCGTCGATCCCAGGGGGCTATTCCCACCAGGCAATACCTGCCCCCTAGATTTAAAGGGACAGGTCCTGGTTTATTGCCCAGCGTCTGAGGCGCCCCTTTGAGGGAGAATGCCGACGGGATTGACGCAATTTTTTCCACCTATCACCCATGAGCTTCGGCTTGTGGGTGGGCCGATATAAAAATGTCCTTGTGTCACACCCTCATAAGTGGGATGAGAGGCAAATACCTGTAGATAAGGCCAACAGTATTAATAATGTAAACTAGTTTTATTAATAATTCAGGTTTAAATGAAAATAAAATCATGGAGAATGTGACGTAAATAACTAAGGGAATTGAGACTTGAGTAGTGATATAGTTTCGGTTACATACAGACAAACACACAATCTATATTAAGATATATATATATATATATATATATATATATGATGGACTCTCCCGTCGATTTCGACGTATGAGTGTTCATACAATGAATATCCACACAGTGATTTGTTTATAGCGGTGAAGGCTTGTATTGGACCATCCACACTTTTTGGCACAGTCGATAGGAAAGAATTGGTGCATCAAGGAATGCCACGATCCCAATCAACGACCGACCTCAGGAATTTTGAATTCAGAGTTATCCCTCTCCTAGACTGGTTACCTACCCAAAGCTGAAGTGTCCAGTCTGCCCAACTATTTAACCCGTAGCTGGAGGGAATTTTGAATTCAGAGTTATCCCTCTCCTAGACTGGTTACCTACCCAAGGTTAAAGAGCCCAGTCTGTCCTACTATTTAACCTATAGCTAGAGGGAGAATATATGGATGCATACCTTTCCCAAGGGTATTAGCGCTATGTGAAATGCCAACAGCTTCGTCTAGGAATTGAACTCGAATTGACGAGTCCTTTTTCCACGACTCTAAACACTAGCCCACGTGCCTCCATATAAGACATATATAAAATAGTCCTAATCTACAGGAAGGCTCCATGTAAGATATGAAACACCATTCCACAATTAATAAGGGTGGCGCAGCTATTTTTGTTCATGTTTGGTCATGAGCACTTGTACAACCATCCCTGGAATTTGCGAGAATAGGGATAAACAATTACCAGGACCCAAAGAGGACGCCACTGCAAGATTTTCCCTTGGTAAGGCACGTGGGCGGACCTACAGATTAAAAAAACTGGGAGCGCAAATATCTGGCAATCGATTGAGTGAGCTAAGGACCCTCACAAAAAAAGTGGACTCATTGGTTTCAAAGGAATGTGGTTGTTTGGTTTGTTTTTTTTTTTTTTTTTACGGCATGTCAACTCATTGGGTTATTTCTCTCTCTCTCTCTCTCTCTCTCTCTCTCTCTCTCTCTCTCTCTCTCTCTCTCTCTCTCTCTCTCTCTCTCTCTCTCTCTCTCTCTCTCTCTCTCTCTCTCTCTCTCTCTTTTTTTTCTTTTTTTTTTTTCTCTCTCTCTCTCTCTTTTTTCTTTTTTTTTCTCTCTCTCCTCTCTCTCTTTTTTTCTTCTCTCTTCTCTTTTTTTCTTTTTTTTTTTTCTCTCTCTCTCTCTCTCTTTTTTTTTTTTTCTCTCTCTCTCTCTCTCTTTTTTTCTTTTTTTTTTTTTCTCTCTCTCTCTCTCTTTTTTCTTTTTTTTTTTCTCTCTCTCTCTCTCTCTCTTTTTTTTTCTTCTCTTTCTCTCTCTCTCTCTTTTTTTCTTTTTTTTTTCTCTCTCTCTCTCTCTCTCTCTCTTCTCTTTTTTTTCTTTTTTTTTCTCTCTCTCTCTCTCTCTCTCTCTCTCTTTTTTTCTTTTTTTTTCTCTCTCTCTCTCTCTCTCTCTCTCTCTTCTTTTTTCTTTTTTTCTCTCTCTCTCTCTCTCTCTTCTCTTTTTTTCTTTTTTTTTTCTCTCTCTCCTCTCTCTTCTCTTTTTCTTTTTTTTTCTCTCTCTCTCTCTTCTTTTTCTCTTTCCCCCTCTTGTTATTATGTAAATTTGACTGATGTAGAAAACCTGTTAAGAACCATCATCGCCCATGTCCTGAAGTGATGTAGCTCTTTAAATTCCACTTCATGAATGTCTTATATTGAATAGGTAGGATATTTCCCAAATTTGCTATGATATTTTAAGTGTCATTATATAAAATAAATGATGAGAGTAACATGATTTTTTAAAAATCATATGAAAATTTGTTGGTGGGCGATTGAAAATTTAAGAAGCAATGTTTTGTCACAAGAAAAAATATTATGCGTTAATTATTCTTTATGGGTTGTTAAGATTCATCTAGAAAATAGTACATTATGATTTGTCTGTGATCCGTCCAAAAGATACCCTTTCTTGGACTATTTGGGTTTTTTTTTTTTTTTTGGTTTGGTTTGTTTTACGGCATATCAACTTCGGTGGGTCATTTAATACCGACAAAGTAGTGAAATAAATTCATTCGTAATGCATTATACAGTTTTGTTTATAAACTCATGTTTGTCTATTCAACCCATAGATGGAACCCTAACAGGTACTACCACTCCGGATCAGAGTGGACCAGGGAGCAATGGTGATGAAGGGGTGCTCCACATTCCTCAAACCTCCAAAACTGGAACCTTACCATCAGATAGAGTTTAACGTCATTCCCAGGACATGTAGACCCGCAGCCACCGCCTTCTAGCACCCATATGTTAAAAAGGGTTGGGGCTTGCTATAAGGGCAATAGGGTTGGGGCAATCATATAGGTGCTAGGGCTTGACGTGACCAGCCGATTGATCGGAGGGGGCCTCTCCGACCGCCCGTCTAGCCCAAGAAAGGACCAAAGTGGATTATTGCAGGTCATGAACTGCTCATCAACCTGGACTCTATCCTTAAGCATCACGGGTCGCTACCCACGGCCAACAGGTGGCCCCATTGGGGGAGTCTATCTCCTCAGCAGAGGTGCAGTCGGTGCATTCTAACGCCTCAGTCGACAGGGCGGAGGGACTAGTTGTATAATATTAATACGCGCCAGTATATCACGTGACTTGTTTTTAGGCGCAAAAATTACTGGCGCCAAATTCACTTTCTGTATTACTTTCTCCAATAAACTTGTCCAAGTTAGACATATATATAATTTTTTTTAAATTTTCTTCTGTTTATAATATACACACTCAAAAGTTAACTACCATGATTTTTCTGCTAAATTCAAAACTGATTTTAGTCACAGAATGTTACAATACATTTTTTTTCACTAAATCTGGACATGTAAGAAATTATAAGTACAGTTAAACAAAACAAAAAATTAAAAAACAAGATATCACATAAAAAAAATATGTATTTTAATAGCAACTTTATAAGGAACATAATTTCAAGCAGAATTGTGTCAGAAACAATCTGCTGGACACTTATTGCATGAAATCACAATTATCAAAAAAAAAAAAAAAAAAAATGAAGATGTCAATATTTAGTACAGCCACCATTCATATGAATAACACTTTCCAAACATCTTTTCAGATTTATCCAATCTAAGATTTGCATTTGGTGAATATTGCATCATTATTCCTGGATTGCTTGTGTAAGTTCTGCAAGTATTCGAACAGTGTGTGTGTGTGGGGGGGTTTGCTCATACATTACAGCCCAAAATGTCCCACAAAGAGTAAAATCAGTGCTTTTTGAATGTCGCAGAAGAGTGTTAATGGTGTTATACTGCAGATATTCTCTGACTGTGTGTGCTCTATAGGACAGGATGTGATACCAGTTATACTCTTTCAAGAACTTGGTCTTTGTACCTTTGGGCCATTGAGTTTGCCTTGATCAAGCTCACAGTCATATGAACAGCAATCACAGATTATAACAGTGTCACCATCAAATAGAACCTCTTATATATTTTATCTGCTCTTTTCATTAACATCATGAATATTTCCCGCGCAACAGTGTTAACCAGGTGTACTCGTTTTTTTTAACTCAATTTTTTAAACAAAATTTTTCAAACTCCTGTTTTTCTATTTAACCCATAGATGATAGCCTAACAGGTACAACCTCCCCAAATCAGAGAAGACCGGGTTCTAATGGGCACTCCACACTCCCCAGAGCTCCGGAATTAGAGCCTCACCATCAGATAGTTTAACATCACACTCAGGACACCAAGACCCTCAACCACGGCCTTCTATATAGATATATGATAAAAATGATATGACTGAGATAGCCTTAGCTACCGAAACTGTGTCATGACTCCTAGTTTGCAGCTGATGAGGGCAGGGTATCGCACGTGCTAGCACACGTTGTATGACGTAAAAAAATATAGAGATATATGATAAAAATGATTGGGACTTGCCTTAAGGGGAATAGGGTTGGGACAATCATGTAGGTGTTAGGGCTTGAGGTAATAAAGGACTATTTGCTCGTAGATTCCTACCATAAAATAAACTGAACCCCCATTTTATATCCGTGTTTTTGTATTAAATGTTTTATTTTTCTTGCACACGTTATGTTACAATACAAAATATATTTATTTATTTATTTAAATATTCATTTCAATGTGCATATTCTAAAAGTTTTTATTTTGTGAGAATGTTTAGTTTTAAAGTGTTTTAAGTTTTTATGGTAGGAATTTACGAGCAAATAGTCCTTTATTACCGGGCTTGACGTGACCAGCCGATTGGTCGGAGGGGCCTCTCCGATCACCCGTCTAGCCTGAGTAAGAACCAAAGTGGAATCTAGGATGTTTTTAAATGAATAAGAACTGAATACTTCTTGCTGAATGTACATTTTCTTTAGAACTCAGTTTTTTAAAAACAATATTTTAAATGTTTTTCTATTTAACCAATTGATGAGACCCTAACAGGTACTACCACTCCGGGACAAAGTTAAACTGGGAGTAATAGCAATCAACCAAATTAGACCGTCGTGAGACAGGTTAGTTTTATTCTACAGATCGGAACGTGTGTTACGTCGGCCATGACCACGGCTATCCCGTCCAGTACGAGAGGAACCGCGGGATCGGAGCAACGGTTCGCGTGCTCGCTCGAACGAGCGGCGGTGCCAAGCTGCCTCCGCGCGATAACGGCTGAAAGCCTCTAAGCCGGAATCGCGGCCGGTGTCGCCACGGTATTACTTATTCCCCAGAGCTTAAGAACTGGAATTTAACTATAAGATAGAATTTAACCTCATACACAGGACACCAAGAAAACCTTCTAGCAGATATACGATAAAAAAGGTTTGGGGTTGCCAAAAGGGGAATAGGGTCAGGACAATCATATAGGTGCTAGGGCTTGACATGATCTACCAATTGGTGCCTCTCCGACCGTCCGTCAAGCCTGAGTAAGAGACAACGCGGAGTGTTGCATATCTTTAAACGAAGACGGGCTGAATGCTGCTGTAGGATTTTCCAAACTACAATAGTGGAAGAATAATATTAATATATTCTGTTATTAATATTGATACATTATTAATACGAGAAAAATTTAAAAAACACCCTCCGGACGATGTAAAAGTAAGTTTTCGAAAGGTATTTCTTAAGGGGCCAGGTTAGCTCAGTCGGTAGAGCGTTCGGCTAGAAACCACAAGGTTCCTAGTTCGATACCGGTCCCCGCGTATGAGTAGCACAGGGATCTGTGCGGTAAAGTAAGGAGCTGATGGTAGGTGTGGCGCTCCACCTCAGATGCTAAAAACAATCTCCTTGGTCTAGCGCTATTGCAAAGAGGATCGACTCCCTCGCTGACTGGCTGATACCGACTTTAGGCCGCCCCGTCGACTTTATTTTTTACTTTTAACAAACAAAAAACAATTTGAAATCGAAACTAAGTTCTATTAACTTTGAATATCTATAAAACAAATTATATATAAATATATGATACTGGGGATGTACCAATTCTGGAACTCTGGTGAATGTAGAGTACCACTTTATTACCATTACTCCCAGATTTCTCCATGATCCGGAATGGTAGTACCTGTTAGGGTCCCATGTATAGGTTAAACCGATTTTTTAAAAAATGAGTATCAAAAATGCGTTTAAGAATTGAGTAAAAAATCGAATAACAAAAAAGAAGTAATAAAACAAAATGTATTTGGCATAAAATAACCCAACAAGGGTTGACATGCCGTAAAAACCCAACCTACCAAAAGAATCAATTAAATTATAATTTTTTATAATTTTTTTCTTTCCTTCTAACCCAGACAAAATTGCCCAGGGGTTAACATGATATCTCGGGGAAAAGAAGTAATGCGAGAAATAAAAAATAAAAAATAAAAAAATAAAAAACTTTACTGGATTGAACTACCGTCTGTAGGGATCGAACCTGCGATAGTATGGGAGTGTAGTTTTCAAACTCTAACCAGTAAGCAGGAACCTGGATAATAACAAACCCCCTTACTTGATTTTGGTTACACCTTATACTTTTCTTTTTTTATTTAAGTAATAAAGGTCTATAAAAATAACCATATATACCATTTGCCATGGTTTTTAAACTAGTATTGAAGTAGTTGTTTTATATTTTAACTGTGTACGATTTCTAGTACCTATCTATATTTATAAGTCTTTTAATTTTATTTTAGTTTTACTGTAGAGGAAAAAAAACATTCATATTACAGAACACAAAAACGATTATAAAATGGCTGAAGGTAAGTTGTTTTCAATTATTTTTTCTTTTATCACAGTCTGGATTTAAGGACGATTTTTAAAAAATCGTCCCCAATTATTTGTTTTCTATAAAGTTTTCTATAAATCGTTTCTAGTATCGACTCTATATTTGATAGAATATGTTCATTTTGAGAATTTAAAAAAAGAATGTATATAGTCTATATATAGAAATAAGTTTTTAAAAATGTTCTTTTTTTCTGAACCGCAGATATCAACGTATTTTTAAAAGAAACATTTTTTTTTTTGTGTAATAGAATAAAAATGAATATCATTTAGTACCAATATATACATCATTTAAAACTGTAACCAAAATTGTGAATATAAATCCATTGTTAGTATAATATATATATATATATATATATATAATCCAAAAGTCCAGAGAAAAAAATCTTCCTTACGACGCAAGAGTTTTATTAAAAAAACCTGTCGCAGTTTGAGAGCTCAATGTGTGCTCTTAATGTTAGAGTCACAGAGCAAATATATAAGTAAAGAAATAACAAAAGACTTAGAGATTTAGCATTATAGTCTATTTCGGGGAGCTTAGACAAATGCGAATTCGCATCTGATGAGTCGTTGGGGCGGCCTAAAGTCGGTATCAGCCAGTCAGCGAGGGAGTCTATCCCCTTTTCAATAGCACTAGACCAAGGAGATTGTTTTTTTTGGGGGGGGATCTGAGGTGGAGCGCCACACCTACCATCAACTCCTTACTTTATCGCACATATCCCTGTGCTACTCATACGCTGAGCTGGCGAGGACCGGTATCGAACTAGGAACCTTGTGGTTTCTAGCCGAACGCTCTACCGTCTTAGCTAAACCGGCACTAAGTGTTGTTATGGGCCCAATAGGAAAAAATTAAATATTTTATTAAAAAAATAAGGTCCGCAAAATGGATTGTTTTTAGAAAAAATGTTATTTATTTTTATCTTACATTTGCGACACGTGTTTCAGATCTTCTAATATCTTCTTCAGGCATTGATTAATCGTATGAAATTTCATCAATGCCTGAAGAAGATATCAGAAACATAATCCATTTTGCGAACCTTCTTTTTTATAATATATATATATATATATGGAGGCGCCTGAGTTAGTGGTTAGTGTCGTGGAAATGGACTGGTCAATTCGAGTTAAATCCCTAGGCAAAGCTGTTGGCATTTCACATAGCGCTAATACTCTTGGGAAAGGTATGAATTTCATACATTCTCTCTCCTGCTATGGGTTAAATAGTAGGGCAGACTGGGCCCTTCAGCCTTGGGTAGGTAACCAGTCTAGGAGAGGGATAACTCTGAATTCAAAATTCCTGAGGTCGGTCCTTGATTGGGTTTGTGGCAACCCTTGATGCACCAATTCTTTCCTATCGACTGTGCCAAAAAGTGTGGATGGTCCAACACAAGCCTTCACCACTATAAAAAACAAATCACTGTGTGGGCGTTCATTATATGAATGAACCCTCATGTGTCGAAAATCGACGAGGGAGTCCATTATATATATATATATATATATATATATATATGATTATCAGGTAGATTTTTCGTGGTGCAGGGGCTAACGTACAGTCTCAAAATCATATCATCATCATCGCCGACATTATCGAGGGATTCTCATTGCAACATCATAATCTAATCCGAACGCTAGGTGGACGATTACGAGTACTGTCGGACTAATATTCTAAGAGGGGGTAGGATTTCCTTTAGCTAACAGTTAAATATTACCCCATTGAAAGAATCAAAACTAAACCGTAAAAAAAGTAAAGTCGTCAGAGTGGCGTTAAATCAGCGAGGGAGTCTATCCCCTTTTCACTAGCGATAGATCAAGGAGATTGTTTTTGCGTCTGAGGTGGAGTGCCACACCTATCATCAGCTCCTTAGTTTATTCTGTTTAATTTATTATCTTACCTTCTTTTTGTACATTTATTATTATTATTATTATTATTATTTATTATTAATCATTTCACACAAGCGTTAACGTTTCGCTGAGTAGGTTATCTCTTGTACCCATTTTATAATATATATATATATATATATATATATAACAAATTTATATGGTTTAATATTCTTAACTAATAAAGTATTTCGAACAAAGTTATACTATTCCAAGTCTGCCTATCTAACTGAAATAATTTGCACACTGTTATATGGTTTCAAGTATTCTTATCAAATACAAATAATTTGAACAAGGTTAAATGGTTTCATGTATTCTCATAAAATTAAAATAATTTGCACCCTGGCTTCAAGTTTATTTGTACATGGAGGGTTTTAATTATTCTTATCTGGTTATATATGTATCTGAAACAGATAATTTGTACACTCTTATATGGCTTCAAGTATTCTCATCTAATACAAATAATTTGCACCCTGATTTCAAGCATTCTTATATAATACAAATAATTTCTACTGGGAGGGTTTAAAGTATTCTTATCTTATTATATATGTATCTAATATAAATAATCTTGGGCAAGTATTCCTATCTAATGCAAATAATTTGCACACTGTTATATGGCCGCCCTGTCGTCTGAGACGTTAAAATGCACCTCTGCACCTGTTGGCCGTGGGTGGCGACCCGTGATGCTTAAGGATCGAACCCAGGTGTATGAACAGTTCCTGGCTTGCAATACTCCACTTTGGCCCTATCTTGGGCTAGACGGGCGGTCGGAGAGGCCCCCTCCGATCAATCGGCTGGTCACATCAAGCCCTATCACCTATATGATTTTCCCAACCCTATTGCCCTTATGACAAGTCCCAACCCCATTTTATCATATGGGTGCTAGAAGGCGGTGACTGAGGGTCTACATGTCCTGGGAATGACGTTAAACTCTATCTGATGGTGAGGTTCCAGTTTTGGAGGTTTCGGGAATGTGGAGCACCCTTTCATCACCATTGCTCCCTGGTCCACTCTGACCCGGAGTGGTAATACCTGTTAGGGTCCCATCTATGGGTTAAATAGAAAAATGTTGTTTTTTTTTTTAAATTTCTCAGTTGTACGTTAGTCTACCGGAGTGGTAGTACCTGTTAGGGTACCATCTATGTGTTAAATAGAAAAACATGAGTTTATAAACAGAATTGTATTATTCATTAAAAAAGTATTTATAAAAAATTGTATTATACATTAAGAATTGATTTATTTCAAAACTTTATCGGCATTAAATGATCCACTGAGGTTGATATGCCACAAAACAAAACCAAACTGTTATATGGTTTCAAGTATCATCTAATACAAATAATTTACACAAAGTTATGATTTCAAGTATTCCTAACACAAATAATTTGCACACTGTTATATGGTTTCAACTATTCTTATCTAACACAAAAAATTTTCACAATATTATATGGTTTCAAACCTTCCTATATAATACACCTTATACAAAATTGAGGCGCGTGGTCTAATGGTTAGTGTCGTAGGAAATAAACCTGTCGACCCGAGTTCAATTCCTGGACGAAGCTGTTTGCATTCACATAGTGCTAATACCCTTGGGAAAGGTATGAATCAAATTTAAGGGCAAATAGCAGGACAGACTGGACTCTTTAACCATGGCTAGGTAACCAGTCTAGGAGTAGGAAAACTCTGAATTTAAACCTATTAAACTCCGCTTAAGAAGTTGTCATTGTGTCACATCCTGCTCGTGCGGAAGGGTTGGCATATATATATATATATAATTTTTGGTTTTATTGGAGAAATGATTATAAAGTGCTCAATTGCTTCTGTAAGAGCTGTATTTATTTATTTATTTATTTATAGTCACCAATACATTTAAAAGTCCATTTTACCAATGGTTTTGGAACATCACTTTTAGGTGATTATTCGTCATCAGAAACGTTCACTTTTTGAACGTTTCTGATGACGAATAATCACCTAAAAGTGATGTTCCAAAACCATTGGTAAGACGAACTTTTAATTGTATTGGTGACTATAAATAAATAAATAAATAAATACAGCTCTTACAGAAGTAATTGAGCACTTTATAATCATTTCTCCAATAAAACCAAAAATTATATATATATATCCAAAAGTCCAGAGAAGAAATCTTCCTTACGACACCTGAGTTTTATTTAAAAAAGACCTGTCGCAGTTTGAGAGCTCAAGGTGTGCTTTTAATGCTAGAGTCACAGAGCAAATATATAAGTAAAGAAATAACAAAAGACTTAGAGATTTAGCATATAATCTATTTCAGGGAGCTTAGAAAAATAGTCTAACTCTTCCAACTCATCAGATGCGAATATATATATATATATATCTTATTATAATGGAGATTGTGTTTTTCTGTCTGTAACCGAAACTCTATTACTACTTAAAGTCACAATTCCCTTAGTTATTTACATCACATTCTTCGTGATTCTATTTCTATTTAAACCGCAATTAATAATAAAACTGTTTGACATTATTAATACTGTTGGCCTTACCTAAATACTAATAACATGCAATTGTATTTATATATACAACAAAACACCAGTTTTCAGTGTAAACGTAAAGCTAATTTGCATATTGATATTAAAAAAACTGATTTTAATAAAAATGTGCTTGGTATTATTGATTTCTAATTGTTTGGTTTTATCTTAATGAATATGAGTAAAAATCTCTTCAATACATCCTAAAAGAAATTCATTAACAAGAAGAAATAACTGTAATTTTATTCTTTACTTCCTATTTTAACTAAATAGTTAAATTAGGAAAATTTAGCATTGAAAAACGGAAGTGATGAAAGAGTAAGTTTTGGTTGTTCTATTTTCCGATTATACCCCCTCTCGTTTCAAATCTTTTTATTTGAATTCTTAATTAGTTTCATTAGCCTTTCTGATTAAATCTAATATTTTATTACATTTAAACTTAAATACTTGCACCCGGAGGGTGCATATATTTGCTAGTATATATAATGTATATGTATGTATATAATGTATAGGTATGTATATATGAAACAAATTACTTTCACATATCCAAGACTTACACAATTATATTCTCTCTTTGCAGCATCTCAAGAGAACACAATTCTTGACACAAGAACCAGAATGGAACTATTTTCTATAATTATCGAATTTTATACGATACATGCATTATAATTGCCTTCAAGCAAAATATAAATAATAATTTATTCAACAATGCTTCTATAAACAAACAAACATCCAAAAATCTTATTCACTTCGCCGAAGAGCTTGCGGCCGAGTTTGTTTACTACACAATAAACGTCCACTTACCTACTATGGTAGAGACGTGTAGTAGTTTCATTGACAAGGTTAATTTCGCAGGGATTGTTCGCTATGTACCGGCGGCCGAACGGATATGGTCTCTGACTATGCCTGTAAAGCCCCGGTTTCGATTCCTGTCGGAGGGGAGTCATTAGTATACATCGCTGAAGAGACTTAATAAAGTCGAAACAGTCTGTACGGTGTTCTGCATAGCGAGCCATCCTTTGCGGGATTCACTTGTCAAGATTATTTTCTATAATTATCGAATTTTATACGATACATGCATTATAATTGCCTTCAAGCAAAATATATATATATATAAATATATATATATATATATATATTATATGATACAAATTATTTTCACATATCCAAGACTTACAAAATTATATTCTCTCTTTGCAGCATCTCAAGAGAACACAATTCTTGACACAAGAACCAGAATGGAACTATTTTGCCGAATTCACCGATTAATCGCGAAAAATTCCTTGGACGAAATCGAGGACACCTTCGAACTCCTTCAGCCCGAAGAACGCACCAACATCATAAATTCCTCTATCCGTGGTTTTCTACCTCTTTATTTAGCAGTAAATCTTAACAAAGTCGAAATCTCTCGCTACCTCCTCAAACTTTCTCTTCTACAGGGATCTCGCGTAATCGCCACACGCTGGAGAAAATCCAACCACCCCTTATTGCCGCTATAAAGGTCGGTAATCAAGAGCTGATCGAATTAATCCTGCAGCACCTCCCCGATATCAACGATACCCTCAACGGTGCCTACACACCGCTAATGATGGCTACACACCTTGGGATTCAAAATTCCGTGAAACTGATAGTAGCGAAGGGAGCTGATATCAATCGAACGTGCTTTCGGGGAAGGACTCCTTTAATGGAGTCCACTAACAACAGCGAAATTTGTAGGTTTCTGCTCAATAAGGGTGCGGAAATTCACAGAAAAGATAGAGAGGGCTTTACGGCACTTCACTTAGCCGTTGCTAGGCAAGACACGAAAAGTGTTATCTACCTAATTAACGCTGGTGCTGATGTTAGGATCCGAACCCACGAAGGCTTAACTCCTTTAATGTGGGCTGCTATCAATCAAGACGGGCGAATGTTTAGGTATTTGTCCCAACAGCCGGGCTGTTCGAATCTTGATATGATAGAGGCCTTGGAAATTTTTAATGCCTGTTTTATATTTGATCAAAAGTCAGGTATCAAGCCATGGTTAGAAGCCTTAAAGTTTAGGAGGGGAGCTAACGTACCTAAGAACTGTTCGATTACGACTCGTGAGGTTCTGGATTATTCGTCTGAATTCACTACGGAGATAGAATTGGAAAATCTGCAAAGCGACCCTTTGAATTTTGCTTTTCAGAGTATTCTAGTCGTTGAAAGGATTTTAGGAATAAATAACAAACTGTATTTGCAACTCTTTCTGCAAACGGCACTGATTGCCAAAAACGTAAACAACAGCCATAAATTTCGGCAGTTGATCGATTATATCCAGGAATATTGTCAGGAAACTTCTATCTTTTTCGTGGTCCCCAATTTGCGCACCTTTGAATCTCTTTTCGAGGAACTCAGCAAAGGTAACGGCCCAAAGATCTTATGGGAATACGGGGCGTTTTCTATCTTTAAAATAATAGCGCAGACAGCTCTCAAAATGTGGACTCTAGTCAAAGAGCACGCAGCTAGGCACCCGTTTTTTGTTGAGAAATATCATTCAGAAATAGTCAACACTTTCCTTTGTATGACGTCTACAATCAAAACTCGCAATATTCCCCAGTACCTCGGGCAATTTAGAGAAGTGGTCACGAAAGTTGTCAGGGCAGATCTCCGAGTCCTATCTCATCAGTCTATCTTGCACCGTGCAATTAAGATGATGGGGACACAACCTGTGGGCTCGGTTGAGCTCATTGAGATCCTCCTTGAATCCGGAGCCGATGCTAACTGCAGGGATTACTTCGGATGGACCCCAATCATGTTTGCTGTTAAGCATGTGCCTACTGATATTCTCAATAAGGTTTTGGCCCTTCTTTTGAGGAACGGAGCTCTTCCCAAAATGTAGAAACGGTGAGGATTTTACAGTATGGACGGTATACCACAAGGTAGAGGGGCATCCTGAGATAAGGGAAAACATATACAAATTTCTACAAATTGATTTAAGTGTCATTACTCGTTTGGATGGGTTCTTTTTTTTTCTTTTTTTTTCTGATCTTCCCAGAATGTAGAAACGGCGAGGATTTTACAGTATGGACGGTATACCACAAGGTAGGGGGGCAGCCTGAGATAAAGGAAAACATATATAATTTCTACAAATTGATTTGAGTGTCCTTACTCGTTTGGGTGTCTTTTTTTTTTGTTTTTGCTTTTTCTGATCTTACAAAATAGCTTTTGATATATGTGTGTCAGGTGACCGTACAGCTGTTTTCTCGTAGGGTGTTGTTTCCACGTCTTGTTCAGGATCACCCGCAGCATTCTTGTGCAGCTCCCGTCTAGTTTATTCTCTAGTCGCTTAGTTAGGGTCCAGATGGTGCAGCCATACAAGTGTAATTACACGACAACGGCCTGGGGAAACTGTCTCTTTAACTTGTCTGTGAGATTGGATTTCCATCTGATCGTTAATTTATTTATAGCGGTCCATGCTTTTCCTATACGTGCATTAACGTCGTTTTCTGTGGAGGAGATGTTACTGCCTAAGCAAGGACGAACTTATAAGCGACGTCCTCCTGTGGAAGCCAGCACATGGACACGCCAGTGTGGGTCGACCACCAAAGACGTACATCGATCAGCTCTGCGCGGTTACAGGATGCTGCCTAGAGGACCTCCCGAGAATGATGAGCGATAGGGACGGATGGAGAGAGGTTGTCATGGATATCCGCGCTGACAGCGCGACATGATGATGATGATGACAAAATAGCTGATACAGGTTCGATTCGACTTGATGTTTCTTTAATATGGTGATATAGATCTTTTTTTATTAAAGTCACTATATCTATTTTTCATACAGATGTTGTATAGCCGACTACTACCGGCTAGTGGACTTCAATAAACAGCAGATATGTATATACAAAAATAGGACCCGTCTTTATTTTTTTTCGGTGTATGAGTGGTAAAGCGGCGACGAGTGTTCCCAATGAAAATGCCCGAGAGATTGGTGAGTGCGGCGACGAGTGTTCATAATGGAAATGCCCCAGGGTTGACGGAAGACGAAGTTATCTTCTCGGCTGCTGCTGGGATCTCTCTCTGTCGACTCGAACTCTATGGCCTTTATATCGATAAATACGCCCACGCATCTTTATCCTCTGATCTGGTCTTTACATCCACTAATATGCCTACGCATTTTTATCCTTTGTTCTGATAACGGACATTTGTTATATATTTCTTTATCTTCTCCTTGCTACTTTGACCAGAAAACCTCGCTTCCGTTTTCCCCTTTTTTTAAAATATATATTTTTATATTTCTCTTCGTCTTTTTTGCCGGAAGCTTCCTCTTCCGGGCGACGATAATACAACACAAAATGCAAATTCATAAAAACGATGCTATTATTTGATTTAAATATAACTAGAAGTGGCTACCCAGTGTCGCCTGGGTAGACGGGGGGAAAATCCTGGTGTATTGATTTGTTTACTTTTGAGATTTACTAATGGCACAAGGCCAGAAGTATAGGGCACCCAGTGAGATTTACTAATGCTGGATATTTTAGTTAGAATTTCAATGCTATTTCTATGTATATTTTGATTTGTAAACATCTTCAAATATAAATAAAATCTTCATAATTTTTGCACAAAAAGCAAGAACTGATGATACTTAATGTGTGTGTATATATTATATATATATATAATATATATATATAATATATATATATATATTAACTTTGTACTTAATTGTTTTATCTTCGTAGTTTCAATCAGACAGGCATACATACACACCAACTGCATTTTATGTATATATATATATACTAGCAAAAGTACTCAGTCCATGATTGGACTATATATAATGATTGGACCATAAATAGGCGAGAGAATCCTAGCTGAACAGCTTAGACTGCGATTTTGTTCACTAAAATTGAATTAAACTGCTATAATAGAAAGCAGGCAGCGACAAAATGTTATTATTAGCAGCAGCTGGTATACCGATAGTTTCGCAAATCGGTTGATTTTTGTTTAATTAAATGATTATATCCCTTAAACAGTAAAATTCAATAACCACATTTGGCGTGTTTCTTAGTTAGAAGGTTTTTAAGGTGTATGCAAGATCTCGAATCTGAATGACTTCCCATTTCGGAGTTATACGTCGACACGTACATACCAAACACCCTTTTATATATATATATATATATATATATATATATATTATATATATATATAATGAATAGCTAGATAGATATCCACCCTATCGTCTGGGGCGTTAGAATGCACTGATGTTTAATTAAAACAAATTAGCCTCATTTTTTCACATTCTCACCCCCACTCCCTATCTTTCTCCTATTCTGTTTTTTCTTCATATTATCTATTTTTCTGTGTAGCATATCCTTTCTATTTTATAATAAAAACGCAATGGTCCATTATTTAACTGAGGTGACGACACTCTTAAAAAAATAACTCGGCGGATAAGCAACACCAAATTATCAGGATTTACATTTATTAATTTCAACTCAGACGATGTGGACAATCTCATTTTTAACCAGAAGATGATTACTTAGGAACACGAGAACTCCTATATAGATGCGTATATTAATATATAGATCTTCTCAAGTATTCTTATCTAATCTATTAATAATGGAGATTCGCTTCCGGTTTTTGTCTGTAACAAAAATTACGTCACTGCTTACGTCACATTAACCACAATTGTCATAACATAGAATAAATATACTCAAAATTTGAACATGCAGCATTAGACAGTCCTCATTGTTTTTTTAAAACAAGTTTTAATAAATACATGACTGGTATTATATATCTATATATAGTTTGTTTTATTTTAATACATATTTAAAGTTTACGTTTCAAATTGTTTTATTTTTTAATCCTTTAATGAATTTGATGATTTTACTTACTTAGGGTACAAACTCGCTGACATTGAATTTTTTACTCCCACCCGTCAGGCAATAGGTTTCAAAAATCTATTTTTACATCGCCCTGGTGGTGTATTTTATTTTGTACTAGTACAAATAATGTGTACATACAATTCCCTCCGCCCTGTCGGCTGGGGCGTTAGAATGCACCGACTTCACCTCTGCAGAAGGGTACGACCCCTCCCCCAATAGGGACACGATGTTGGCCGTGAGTGGCGACCGGTGAGACTTAAGGATAGAGCCCAGGTGGCTGAGCAGTCCATGTCTTGCAATATTCCACTTTAGGCTTTTCTTGGGTTAGACGGGCGGTCAGAGAGGCCCCCTCCGATTAATCGGCTGGCCACGTCAAGCCCTAGCACCTATATGATTTTCCCAACCCTATTGCCCTTATGGCAAGCTCCAGTTCCTTTTTCATCATATGGGTGCTAGAAGGCGGTGGCTGCGGGTCTACATGTCCTGGGAATGACGTTAAACTATATCTGATGGTGAGATTCCAGTTCTGGAGGTTTGGGGAATGTGGAGCACCCCTTCATCACCATTGCTCCCTGGTTCACTCTGATCCGGAGTGGTAGTACCTGTTAGGGTCCCATCTATGGATTAAATAGAAAAACATGAGTTTATGAACCAAATTGTATTATGCATTAAGAATAAATTTATTTCACAACTTTGTCGGTATTAAATAACCCACTGAGGTTGATATGCCGTAAAACAAAACCAAACAAACCAAACCAGACGATCTTTAATGCTATTTCCTCAAAAAATTGTGAAAATAAGTGATCTAGTTTTTGGTGTCAGTATTTAGTATACAACACACAACTTTCAACTGTTTGAGGGGATTTGATATATTCAAAAAAGTGAAAAATCAACCTACATTACATACTTTGCGTACCTCTGAAGACAGCATTTTTTGTGATTGATGGATATTTACTTAGATAGTCAAGATAGATTTGGATAAATAGATATGAACAGAACGATATATATATAAACAGATATATATATATAAATGGATAGATACACAGATATACACAGCTCAATAGATAAACATGAACAGATCCAGAAAGATATGAATACATTGATTAGCTACGGACACACACACACACGTGTATGTGCGTGTATATATATATATATATATATATATATATATATATATATATATGTAAAAAAATAAAGGAAAGAAAGTATAGAATGGATAAAATAGGATATTTTAATCAATTTTACTTACACGTGTTTCAGTCAGGAGTTTATCCATGTGTACATTATTTAAACTATTATTATTTTTAAATAACCAAATGAAATGAAATAATAATAATAGAAAGAAATGTAGAAATGTTTCGCACACAAAGAAAATTCGACCTTCATCAGAGTAAATCCTTATTTGAAATGAAATTCGTTGTATAAAGCGGAGAATTTTTGAAATGTTCGAAAAAATAACTTTTTAAAAAATCCACGTACATATATATACATATATAATGAAAAATAGATGGAAATTAATCTGACAGTATGAAATTTAACATTTTGAAAAAACAAATGATATTATGTAATTGCTGACAGAAATCTGTTTCGACCAAATCGATAAACTGGTCTTCATCACGAGCAACATAGACGGGAAAAGAAAAATATCCGTTAGAAGACTGTTTAGAAAACGAACGCATTTCAATTCAGCATTTGAATATAGCGTTCGTTTTGTAAAAGATATTTTTTTTCCCGTCTATATTGCTCGTGATGAAGACCAGTTTATCGATTTGGTCGAAACAGATTTCTGTCAGCAATTACATAACATCATTTGTTTTTTCAAAATGTTAAATTGCATATATATATATATATATATATATATATATATATATATATATATATATGAGAATTAATGGCAAAATGAATGGAATAAATGAAAAAAAACCTTTCAAAGGGACCTCTCTCTCAAAGGTAAAAAAAATAATAATAAAATAAAAAAAATAATAATAAATGAAAATAAGTAAAATAACTTTTTGAGAGAGAAGTCCCAAATGGAAAGTTTTCCTCATCTATTATTGGATTCACCTTTTTTTTTATTGGATCTTACCTTTTGAAGCATTAAATTAATATAATTATCATATAAGTTATTGGAGAAGATAACATCGGTCTCTTACCTTTGTGATGTTCTATTGAGAAAAAATTTGAATTATTTGATATCTTATTATAATGGAGATTGTGTGTTTTTCTGTATGTAACCGAAACTATATTACAACTCAAGTCACAATTCCCTTAGTTATTGACATAACATTCTCAATGATTTTATTTTTATTTAAACCACAATTATTAATAAAATTGTTTTACATTATTAATACTGTTAACCATATCTGCATACTAACGATATGCAATTGTATTTATATATACAACAAAATAGCGGTTTACAGTGTGAACGGGAAGGCTAATTTGCATATTAATATTAAAAAATCGAATTTAATAAATATGTGCTTAGTATTATTGATTTCTAACTGTTTGGTTTTATTTTAATGAATATAAGCAAAAATCTCTTCAATGAATCTTAAATGAAATCCATTAACAAGAAAAAATAACTGTCATTTTATTCTTTACTTCCTCTTATAACTAAATACTTAAATTAGAAAAAATAACAATGAAAGACGAGAGTGATGGAAGAGTAAGTTTCAGCTGTTCCATTTTTTATTATACTCCCTCTGTTTCAAACCTTTTATTATACCCCCCCTCTGTTTCAAATCTTTTTATCTGTATTCTTATTTAGTTTCATTAGCCTTTCTAATTTAATAATATATTTTATTACATTAAAACTTAAATACTTGCACCCGGAGGGTGCATATATTTGCTAGTTAATATAATTATCATATAAGCTATTGGAGAAGATAACATCGGTCTCTTACCTTTGTGATGTTCTATTGAGAAAAAAATTGAATTATTTTATATATATCTAATGTAGTTTGGCCCACATCTGGTGGAATATTGGAACAATGTATAATATATACTAGCAAATATATGCATCCTCCGGGTGCAAGTATTTAAGTTTTAATGTAATGAAATATCGTATTAAATTAGAAAGTCTAATAAGAAGGCAGATAAAAAGATATATAACAGAGTGGGGGTATAATGGAAAAATAGAAATGAAACTTACTCTTCCATCACTCCCGTCTTTCATGGCTGAATTTTCTTTATTTAACTATTTAGTTAAATTAGGAAATAAAGAATAAAATGACAGTTATTTTTTCTTGTTAATGGATTTCATTTAAGATTAATTGAAGAGATTTTTGCTTATATTCATTAAAATAAAACCAAACAATTAGAAATCAATAATACTAAGCACATATTTAATAAAATCACATTTTTAATATCAATATGCAAATTGGTCTTCCCATCCACACTGTAAACCGCTATTTTGTTGTATATATAAATACAATTGCATGTTATTAGTATGTAGATATGGTCAACAGTGTAAGTAATGTAAAACAATTTTATTAATAATTGAGGTTTAAATAAAAATAAAATCATGGAGAATGTGATGTAAATAACGAAGGGACTTGTGACTTGAGTAGTAATATAGTTTCAGAAAAACACACAATCTCCATTATAATAATATATGTGTATATATATATATATATATATATATATTGTTCTGACATTTGCCCTCATGTATACTTGCATACCCCTGGAAATATTTTGAACTTTTTAAAGGAATACCTTTCAAATGTATTTCGGTTAGAATACATTAATGGTCATAATTTTTTTTTAAAGAAATAATTGCTTGAATGAAAACTTATTGTAACTTCAAAAGGAAAAAAATATACATCTAGATAAATGATCCTCAACATTTCTTTTAACCTATTGACCCCCTTTTAATCACTTCTTATTCTGGTGGACCCCCTAGCCATTCGTTATTTTAAAATCTCATTGTATTTTTATACTTAAATACATTTTACTTGCCTGGGTCCCCCAAAAAATGCTATATGGTCCCGGGGGTCCATATGGTCCCCGGTTGAGAACCACTGATCTAGATAGATAAATAGGAAGAGATCGATATATAGATAGAAATAGAAACATTTTGAACTTCAAAGGAACTAACAATGATATGTAGTTTTAATGTAATGATATTAATACGCGTGTTCCTAAATCTTCCGACCGTTATCATGCTGCAGCAATCCCAGGTTAAAAATGAGACCGTCCAAATTGTTCAACTACCTTGGGTCCACCGTCCGACAACCTGTCACTTAATACTGAACTCAGTTGCCGGATCAGAAAAGTTGCCTCAATATTTGGGAAGCTCACAGCAAGAGTGTGGGACAAAAGCAAGCTCACGATCCGTACAAAGGTACAGGTGTAAGGGTGTATTTGCCTCCTACCCCACTTGTATGGGCTGGGCACAAGACTTCGAAAATTGGAGAAAGGATAAGTTGTGTGTTGATTTAATCTACCCCCCTCCCATTAAATCTTAAAGCATAATGCAATAAATAAGGTGACCCGTATTTTAACACTGGTAACTCACCGGTAATTGGAGAAGATATTTCAAGTTGTCCAGGTAAGTGTTGGTCGAATGAAGCGACCAGTAGAAATTGGTGTCCGGAAGGAAGAACACATTTTCGGAATCCACGTGGAATTTTCTGGTTGGCACACATACAATTTTACAGAACACATTATTCTCCATCAATTGATGGAAACCAAAGATTTTATATAATAATTTTATCTTTATTTTATATTTATCATTATTTGTATATTCTTTAAATTTCTTTGCCCGTTTGTGATGGTTTTTTTTAAAAAATTGTTATTGATTATAGGAACCTGTTTATTGGGTCGAAATGAAACTATTTCAAATTCCTTTGTAGAAAGCAAAATAAAATTAAAGGAGAAACTCATGGGTGGGAAGGTACAAGTGTAAGGGCGTGTGTTATCAGCACCCTTATGTATGGAAGAGAAACATGGACCAAGGGCGGCGGCTAAATAACTTATACTTTCGCTGCCTTAGACATATACTGGTTTGGTTTGGTTTGTTTTACGGCATATCAACCTCGGTGGGTCATTTAATGCCGACAAAGTTTGTGAAATAAATTCATTCTTAATGCATAATACAGTTTTGTTTATCAACTCCTGTTTTTCTATTTACCCCCATAGATGGGATCCTAACAAGTATTACCATTCCGGGTCAGAGTAGACCAGGGAGCAATGGTGATAAAGGGGTGCCCCACATTCCCCAAACCTCCAGAACTGGAATCTCAACATCAGATAGTGTTTAACGTCATTCCCAGGACATGTAGACCCTCAGTCACCGCCTTCTAGCACTCATATGATAAAAGGGGGTTGGGGGTTGCTCTAAGGGCAATAAGGTTGGGAAAATCATATAGGTGCTAGGGCTTGATGTGACCAGCCGATTGATCGGAGGGGGCCTCTCCGACCGCCCGTCTAGCCCAAGATAGGGCCAAAGTGGAGTATTGCATGTCATGTACTGCTCATCCACCTGGGCTCTATCCTTAAGCATCATGGGTCGCCACCCACGGCCAACAGGTGGCCCCATTGAGGGAGTATTACCACTCGGCAGAGGTGCAGTCGGTGCAATTCCGAGGGCATCCACACATATTTTGTGTCTGCATTCCCATATGGGCCTATTGGCTCTGGTCACTGAAATTATCGGCTTGATCCGGGGGCGGGGCATCCCTTCAGGCAACAGCTATTCCATTGATTTAAAGGAAAAGAGCGGGGAATTTTTTGCCCAGTGCCTGAAGGGAAATGAATTCTTTTCGCAAAATAATCAATTGGATTATTATTTTTTTCATTTCGAAATATCAAAATTGATTCTAAATTGGCCAGGGTTTATAATGATATCTCTCTGAAATGAAGGATCATAAGAGAAAGAAAATATGATCTTGATTGAACTGCTGTTAGTAAGGATCGAACCTGGAGTATTGTTTTCAAACTATGACTCGTAACCGGTAATTCTCTAATTTGTTGGGTGACTTGTCAAAAAGATTTGATAATCTTATTATAATGGAGATTGTGGGTTTGTCTGTCTGTAACCGAAACTATATTACTACTCAAGTCACAATTCCCTTAGTTATTTACATCATATTCTCCATGATTTTATTTTTATTTAAACCTCATTTATTAATAAAATTGTCTTATATCATTAATACTGTTGACCATATATACATACTAATAACATGCAATTGTATTTATATATACAACAAAATAGCGGTTTACAGTGTGAATTGGAAGGCTAATTTGCATATTGATATTAAAAATGTAATTTTAATAAATATATGCTTAGTATTATTGATTTCTAATTGTTTGGTTTGATATTAATGAATATGAGCAAAAATCTCGGGGATAAATCTTAAAAGAAATCCATTAACAAGAAGAAATTACTGTAATTTTATTATTTACTTCCCATTTTAACTAAATAGTTAAATTAGGAAAATTTACCAATGAAAGACGGGAGTAAGGGAAAATGATGGAAGAGTTAGTTCCAAAGTTGTTCTATTTTTCAATCATACCCCTCTGTTCCAAATCTTCTAATCTGCATTCTTATTCAGTTTCATTAGCCTTTCAAATTTAACATGATATTTTATTATATTAAAATTTAAATACTTGCACCCGGAGGGGGCATATATTTGCTAGTAACAATAAAAATAAATTTTTTAAAAAAATTGCTCAACTCAAAAGAATCATTTAGATTATTTATTTTTCTTTTTTAAATAAGAAAACCCATTCTAACCCCAACCAAATTTCCCCAGGGTTTATCAGGTGTAACAAGATGGGGATATTATCCTGACTTTTGTGAGCTAGAATTACTATATTAGAAAAGGAGGAAGAAAGAAATAAGTGAGAGAGTAAACGTTTAAAAAATAGTGATGAGCAAAACAGGATGAATGTTGGTTTGACCGTAGCGTGACCCCGGAGTGGAGAATTGAGTGTCAACCGGAAGTTTCGGGTGTTGACCAGAAGTCACGTGGAACAACGAAGAAAGGGACCGGTCTCTTTTCGATTTGGGACAGCGTAGGGTTAAGACGTGCCCTTGGTCCCGTGTGGGATGACGGTAGTTTAATAGTTCTCTCTCTCTCTCTCTCTCTCTCTCTCTCTCTCTCTCTCTCTCTCTCTCTCTCTCTCTCTCTTTTCTGCCTTTCCTCCTCTCTGATACGAACCCACGAGACGAGCACGATAATAAAGGCTAGCAGTTTGCAACTACATATTTCTCGCATTGTAATTTCTATCAACAAGAAGACATTTTTAGTACCGTGAATATATCGCCCCACCACACCACCGCCGCGTTATGTATATCGCTTTGGGTACTGTGACCAGATATACGACAACGTTACAGATATCGTTTTAGTGCCCGGAAAAAAAGACACAACGTAACATCAGGATATCTCACTGGGATGAATTTAGGTGAGAGAAAAAGTATATCATATGGAATAAACTGTCGCCAATACGGACCGAACTTGCAATTAAGTAAGACTGTAATTTTCCAAATATTATGGAATAAAAGACTAATATCTAAAAATATTATATTTAAAATACAAAATATAAAAAATATAATATATTTTATAAAAATATAAAAATATAAAATATAAAAATTTATATTTAAAAAATATTATATTTAAAAATAAATTTAAAATAAAAATTGCTCAACTCAAAAGAATCATTTAGATTATTTATTTACTCAAATATATATTATTTATTTATTCTATTAATATATATTATTTATTTTTTAAATAAGAAAACCCATTCTAACCCCGACCAAATTCACCAGGGTTTATCATGATATCTCACTGGGATGAATTGAGGTGAGAGAAAAAGTATATCATATGTCGCCAATAAGGATCGAACTTGCAATTAAGTAAGACTGTATTTTTCCAAATATTTGGAATAAAAGACTAATATTTAAAATATTATATTTGAAAATAAAGTATAAAAAATTTAAAAATATAATATTTTATAAAAATATAAAATATAAAAAATTTATATTTTAAAAATATTATATTTAAAAATAATTTGAAATAAAAATTGCTCAACTCAAATAATCATTTAGATTATTTATTTATTCAAATAGATATTATTTCATTTATTCTATTAATATATATTATGTATTTTTCTTTTTTAAATTAGTAAACCCATTCTAACCCTGACCAAATTCACCAGGATTTATCAGGATATCTCACTGGGATGAAATGAGGTGAGAGAAAAAGTATATCATATGGAATAAACTGTCGCCGATAAGGATCGAACTTGCAATTAATTAAGACTGTAATTTTCAAACTACTACCTGTTAGTGGTAACGCAGAAACCCCTTGATTGATTATGGTTTCACCCAGTGTTTTTCTTTTTATTCAAGCCCAAAATACTCCTATAAAATTAAAGCATTTATATTCTTAACGTGTCATTTTTATATATCAATATATTTTTAATCCTTCACCGACACAAACATACGTATAAGGTGCTAGCAACGGCTGGGGTTTCGAAGTTATTGTTTCTATATTATCAGCTTTTGAACTGTATGTTTTACGCTGTACTATAAGTAGTTGTTATTTTACGTTTTAACTATTCGAGATTTATCTATATACTTATAAGTCTTTTAATTTTTAAACGCTTGGTTTTACTGTAGAAGAAAAACTTGTAGATTAAAACAAAAACGATATAAAATGGCTGAAGGTAAGTTATTTTCGAATTCTTTTTACTTTTTTATTTAAATCTGGATTCGAGGACATTTCAAAAATATCTTCACCCGACTAATTGATTTCTATGAAGGTTATCATCGAGTATAATCTATATTTATGTGACGTATTTATTTTCAAATTAAAAAAACGATTACCTACAAATAAAAGTCTAACAATTAAAAAAATTGTCATATTTTTCTAGTGGAACATTATACAATCAAAATGAATTTTTAATGTATATAACATTTGAACTCTCTAATATAAATATGAATAGAAGGTTGGTTTGTTTTTGTTTTACGGCATATCAACCTCAGTGGGTCATTTAATGCCGATAAAGTTATGAAATGAATCAATTCTTAATGGATAATACAATTTTCTTATAAATACATTTTTCTATTTAACCCATTGATGGAACCCCTACAGGTACTACCACTCCGGGTCAGAGTGGACCAGGGAGCAATGGTGATGAAGGGGTGCTCCACATTCCCCAAACCTCCAAAACTGGAACCTCGCCATCAGATAGTTTAACGTCATTCCCAGGACATGTAGATCCTCAGTCACCGCACCCTAGTACCATTAATAAAAAGGGGTTGGGGCTTGCCATAAGGGCAATAGAGTTGAGAAAATCATATAGGTGCTAGGGCTTGACGTGACCAGCCGATTGATCGGAGGGGGCCTCTCCGACCGCCTTCTAGCCCAAGATAGGGACAAAGAGGAGTATTGCATGTCATGAACTGCTCATCCACCTGGGTTCTACCCTTAAGCATCACGGGTCACCACCCACGGCCAACAGATGGCCCTATTGGGGGAGTCTTACCCCTATGCAGAGGTGCAGTGTGGTGCATTCTAACGCCCCAGCCGACAGGGCGGATAGGTTGTCTAAATGATATACGTAAATATATAATGTGTGTGTTTATATATTGTTTTGCTAGAGGATGTATATATATATATATATATATATGTGTGTGTGTGTGTATATTCTATCATTCAGCGTATATATATGTGTATATTTACCAACCTCTCCCCACATGTAGCATATGACACGAGTCAATTATTAAGCAGAGTTTCCTTCTCCTAGACTGGTTGCCTAATGATAAAGAGCCTAGTTTACCCTACTATTTATCCAGAACTGGAGGGGGCATTGTTGGATACATACCTTTCCCAAGTGTATTAGCGGTATAGGAAATGCAAACAGCCTTGTTCATGATTTGAACTCGCATC
This sequence comes from Doryteuthis pealeii, assembly GCA_023376005.1. Classification (NCBI taxonomy): domain Eukaryota; kingdom Metazoa; phylum Mollusca; class Cephalopoda; order Myopsida; family Loliginidae; genus Doryteuthis; species Doryteuthis pealeii. The sequence continues at coordinate 1,335,894 of CM042181.1, read as the reverse complement.
GAGGAATCCCTTTCCTACAACTCTACCCATTATACAACACGTCTCGACAATATATATATATATATATATATATATATATATATATATATTGAAAAAAGAAATAAAGGAAAGAAAGTATAGAATGGAAAAAGTAGGATATTTTAATCAATTTTACTTACACGTGTTTCGGTCAAAAGTTTATCCATGTGTACATTATTCAAACTATTATTATTATGTACTCATGGATAAACTCCTGACCGAAACACGTGTAAGTAAAATTGATTAAAATATCCTATTTATCCATTCTATACTTTCTTTCCTTTATTTCTTTTTTCCACACATACTGTCGGATTCCTTCCATTTTCATTTATATATATATATATATATATATATATATATATATTTATATGTGTGTGTGTGTGTGTTGAGTTATAGAACATGTGTACTTTTAAATTTGAATATCATACACTAGTGAAGGCCGTTGAAGATGGTCAGTTGTTCACCTATTCAGACAAAGAGCTCTTTTCTCACTCTCGCACACACTCTCACACACACACACACACTCTATCTCTATTCTATATATATATATATATATATATAAAAAATGTATAGATAGATAGATGCTCACAGACATACTGGGATATATGTGTGTATGTGTATATATGTATGTATATATGTGTGTATGTATATATATATAGAGAGAGATAGATAGATAGATATCAACTTACTAAAACAGATAGACAGATAGATAGATATCAATTGAATGAAATAGATAGATAGATATGAACAGACTGAAATAGATAGATAGATATAAACAGACTGAGATAGATGGATAGATAGATAGTTATAAACAAAGTAAGATAGATAGATAAATAGATAGAAAGATAGTTATGAATAGACTTAAATGTAATTCTTAATTCAAAATTCAACTCTTAAGTATGTATATATATGTACACATATACACACCGAGTACAACCATATACATACGCACGCACACACACACACACACACACACACAAAAAGTAAACATAGGCACATATACGTAGGCACACACATACACACACCCAAAAAGTATAAATTTAAGTAGAAAAACATAGAATGTCTTCGGAACAAAAAACAAATTACAAACACACACACACCTGATATATCAAATGAACATCTGATGAACTTTATCAAGACAACCCAAATAGAAAAGTAATAAAAATAAAAAAAAGTTATAAAAAAAGCTATAAAAATTCAGCTAATGACTTTATTGGTAAACCACCCAAAAACAAAAACACCTGTTTAAAAACTAATGTTAAAAATGAAATTCCATTCCACTCCCATAAAAAGAGAAAGAGGGTGAAATACTCATGTGTATGTATATATATACACATGCATGTAAGAATTCATTTTCATATTATCAATCAAAGCCTGAAGAAGATACCAGAAGATCTGAAACACGTGTTGCACATGTAAAACAAAAAGAATTAAAAAATTTTTCTGAGAACAAAATACATTTTTGCGGACCTTCCTTTTTTATAAAATATTGAATTTTCTCCCGTTGGAACCAGAACAACATTTTATATATATATATATGTATATATATATATATATATATATATATAGGATATAAGTAAAAAAAAAAAAAAAAAAATAAATCCGACGGTATGAGTATAGATAAAAAGATATGAAAACACCACAAAATGCTGTTAAAGTGAAAACATTTAATAACATCCCCTTCACATGACATTTTCCGTTATATACTTCCGAACAAATTTTAAATTTTCACATTTTCCAAAAAATAAAAATAAAACCTTACTATCGTTCATACTTTTTTACTTTATATATAAGAAAAACAAAAAATAGAAAATTTACAATATTAATTACAAAAATAAAAATTCTTTTTCTATAAATCTGTTGAAGACTAACCGTCAACAGGCTAATACTCATCCCGTTTTGAATAAGAGAATTCGTCTAGTGTCAAATCTTGTCAATATGTCTTCTTTTTTTAAAACTGTTACAATAAGATATAAATAATCTGATGACCGAGAAAAATCCGGCGGAAGTGCTCACATTCGAAATTATTTAATAACTTCTTTCTTTTTTGCAACATCAAGGTTTTTGTTTTGAACTCATATGACTTTTGTCTCCGCTCTTAACAACACAGAGTATAAACAAGCTCTGATGATGATTTTCATAAAATCGAAATATTGTTCAATATCAGCTATGTTATAAAATGTTTTCACTTTAACAGCATTTTGTGGTGTTTTCATATCTTTTTATATATACTCATATATATATATATAGAGAGAGAGAGAGAGAATTAAAGACGTACTTGTTTTGACGTTCTCTAATACAAAAGCTTACATTCATCAGCTCTGTATGAACACTGGATGCCCTCAAAACGACTTCTGAATATAAATGATGAGAGATAGTCAATGGAATCCGTGCTCTCAGCGCCACCTGGTGTTCTCATTCTGTTAACAATTACCAAGTCCAAGTGTCTATGTTAACCGTTCGAAGTTATTTTCATACTGTAATCCAGCTGAACACGTGACGCAACGGATATAAGGGTTAAATTAATACACTTGTATCTGACAATCATCTGGAGACTGCAATTTCTATATAGAGGGATATATGAATCGGATGTATTATTTTCCCATGTGAAATGTAAACAGCCTCGTTCAGGATTTGAACCCTGGTCACCGAGTCTATTTCCTATGATGCTAACCATTACACAACGCGCGTCTTCTGTATAAAACTGTTTGGCTGTCTATATGTTGTTGTTGTTTATTGATTTTAACGGCATATCAACCCGACTGGGGTTATTTCATGCCTAACGGTAAGGAAGTGATACATATCATGTATTTATCAACAAGAAGAAATAATAATTGTAATTTTATTCCTTACTTCCGATTTTAACTAAATAGTTAAATTAGGAAAATTTAACAATGAGAGACAGGAGTGATGGAAGAGTAAGTTTCAGTTGTTCTATTTTTCGATTGTACCCCACCTCTGTTTCAATTTTTTATCTGCATTCTTATTTACTTTCATTAGCGTTTGTTTGTTTGTTGATTGTAACGGCATATCAACCCGTCTGGTGTTATGTCACGCCTAACGGTTAGGAATTTATACATATCATCTATCTATGTTTATTCTTTTTAGTAATTGGTTTTAACAATGTGTTAGCATTATTGGGAATTATGTTGTAAGGTATTGATTTGTTTCATGTCTATATTCTATGGTATAATTTTATGTCCCTCAAAAAAAGAGAGAATATCCTGCATGTTGACATTTTCAAACAGATCTTTCATATTGTTTTCTTTAAAATAACGGTTTCTGATGTGAGCAAAAAATCTGCATTTCATGAATTAGTGTTTTACTGTCAAAGGTGTTTGACATGTTCCACATTGTGGTTGTTGTTCTTGTTTGAGTATATAGGAGTGCGTTAGTCTTGTATGACCAATGCGTAATCGGGACAAAATGACTTGTTCCTTTCTAGACTTCCTTAAAGTTGGTCTTCAGTCTCTCAAAGTGGGTTTGATTAGGAAGAGTTTATTGTGGATGTTGTTATTCCAGTGTTGTTGCCATTTTGTATGGAGGAATCTATTAATTCTAAGTTTCAAATCGGTATATGGTATCTTGAAATTGTCGGGGATCAAATCTAGAGCCGATTTAGCTGCGGAGTTTGCTCTTTCATTCTGCCTATTTCACTCCTCTATAACATTGGATCCAGCATATCATAATCTCCTTAGAGTTAGACATCAAGTCTAATCTATTCAGGAGCTTAATGATGAGAGGGTTTTCCAGTTGTTTATTTCTTAATGATAGTAGGACAGAGAGTGAGTCTGAGAAGATGATATATATTTTGTGGTTATTTTCATAGATTATGTCAATTGCTAGATCTATTGCACGGGTTTCAATGCATACACATTGAACCCAGTTGGATATTTTAACTTGAACATGGTTACTAATGTAAAAAGAGAGACTCTCTTTGAGAAGGGGCCTCGATCTCTAAGGAATAATTAGCCAGAAGCCATGTGGCTGCAAGATATAACTTACCGTAAATAATTTAAATTTTCAAAGTTAAAAAAAAAGTTTTAATAAGATAATTATTCACAGTTGACTAAACATTAATAATTAATTTTATATGTAGTGTTATGTACCCCTTATGTACGCCACAGCAATTAACTGCTCGGCTTAAAAATCGCAATTCGAAGATCCAAATAGAAACGACGGTAGAAAGCGACATTTTAATCCGTGAGGCTCTTTTCGCTTAAGCAAAACTTTACTACTTTGTTTACACATTTAATGAAAGTCTCTTCCATTTCTCTATCTTTCTTTCTTTCTTTATACTCACTCACTCGCTCTTAACTCTCTCTCTCTCTCTCTCTTTCTCTCTCTCTCTCTCTCTCTCTCATTTGTTTCTAGTTTTATTTTCTTCTCTCCTCATTTCTCTTCGTCACTTTTTCTCTTCTGTTTTCATGTTTCTTCTAATCGTTCCATCTTTGCCATTTCCCTTTTTACAATCTACGCTATAACGGTCTGACCGTTGCAAAATATTAGGCGTGTCCAAAATTATGGAAACTAAAGCTGTATTTACCAAAACACAAATAAAAAATGAATTTTAGCATTCAGCACACTTATTCCAGTGAGTTTCCTATTGGTCGAAACATCGCTTTTTTGATATGGTTTAAGTTGAACCGCCTCGTCGGGTACATAACCAGAGTTCTTATGTGATGGAGAGAGGAGAGAATATTAAGCAGATACATATCTTACTTGGTTGTTACTTTATTTCTTCGGCCATGATGCCTACGTCTAGTCTGGTTCTCTTTACCTAATTTGATATATATATATATATATATATATATATATATATATCTTATTATAATGGAGATTGTGTGTTTTTCTGTCTGTAACCGAAACTATATTACTATTCAAGTCATAATTCCCTTTGTTATTTACATCACATTCTCCATGATTTTATTTTTATTTAAACCTCAATTATTAATAAAATTGTTTTACATCATTAAGACTGTTGACCATATCTACATACTAATAATATGCAATTGTATTTATATATACAACAAAATAGCGGATTACAGTGTGAATGGGAAGGCTAATTTGCATATTGATCTTAAAAATTTGATTTTAATAAATATATGCTTAGTATTATTGATTTCTAATTCTTTGGTTTTATACTAATGAATATGAGCAAAAATCTCGGGGATAAATCTTAAAAGAAATCCATTAACAAGAAGAAATAACTGTAATTTTATTCTTTTCTTCCTATTTTAACTAAATAGTTAAATTAGGAAAATTTACCAATGAAAGAGGGGAGTAAGGGGAAATGATGGAAGAGTTAGTTTCAAAGTTGTTCTATTTTTTAATCATAGCCCCTCTGTTCTTATTCAGTTTCATTAGCCTTTCTAATTTAATATGATATTTTATTATATTAAAACTTAAATACTTGCACCCGGAGTGTGCATATATTTACTAGTATATATAATGAACACGATCCACGTCACATATATGTTAAACAAGCCACAGTTTAAAAAAACAATTTTTAGCTTTATATTATCCCATCGCGTGAAAACGCTTTACGTTTATATATACGCTAAAAAATACTGGTTTTTAAAATCTCAACCATTCTTTAAAAAATCTCAATCATTTGACTACTGGTTTTTAAGATCTCAACCATTTGACTAATCTGATGATTGCATAACCATGAAACTTTAAGCTATGAGTCCAAATCAATAATATTACAATTTATTATATATATATATATATATCTGTCACACTCCACTTAGACCCTTACTTAAGATAGACTTAAGTTGTATAGTACAAGTATTCTCATCTAATACAAACAATCTACACTCAGTTGTCTGGTTTCAAATATTCTTATCTAATACACATAATCTTCACTCAGTTGTCTGGTTTCAAGTATTCTTATCTAATACACATAATCTGCACTCAGTTGTCTGGTTTCAAGTATTCTTATCTAATACACATAATCTGCACTCAGTTGTCTGGTTTCAAGTATTCTTATCTAATACACATAATCTACACTCGGTTGTCTGGTTTCAAGTATTCTTATCTAATACACATAATCTAACACTCGGTTGTCTGGTTTCAAGTATTCTTATCTAATACACATAATCTACACTCGGTTGTCTGGTTTCAAGTATTCTCATTTAATACAAACAATATCCACTCAGTTGTATAGTTTAGTCTTCTCATCTAATATACATAATCTACACTCAGTTGTATGGTTTCAAGTATTCTCATCTAATACAAACAATCTACACTCAGTTGTATGGTTTCAAGTATTCTCATCTAATACAAATAAGCTTCAATCGGTTATGTACCCATCAAGTATTCTTAAAGAAATAATTTGTACATAGTTTTATGATTTCAACTATTCTTATCTAATACAAATAATGAAATATCTATATACTTTCCTTGCAGCATCTCAAGAGAATACAATCCTCAACCCAAGAACTAGGATTGAACTTGTCCAACGAATATTCCGATTAATCGAGGATAATTCTCTGGACGAAATCAAACACATCTTCGAAACCCTTCAGCCCGAACAACGCATCAAGGTTTTAAACTTCTTCGATCCGTGGCCAGATACCTCTCTTTGTGGCAATTCATCATAACCGTGTCGATATCTCTCACTATCTCCTAAAATTCCAGGGACTTCGCGAAATGTCCAAAAGCTGGAAAAACCTCCGGCACCCTTTCATTGCTACCGTCCTCTCCGGTAATCCAAGACTGATGGTAATGATCCTGAAACGGCTACCCGGCATCGACGACTCCATCTGCGGTGCCTACTCGCCGCTAATGATTAGTACCTCCCTCGGTGATCTATTGTCCGTGAAAATTATAGTAGCGTTTGGGGCCGATATTAATCGAACATGCGTTCAGGGAAGGAGCCCTCTAATGGAGTCGACATTCAGTATCGACATTTGTAGCTTTCTTCTCAGTCAGGGCGCGAACGTTAACCAGCAAGATGAAGAGGGCTTCACGGCCCTTCATTTGGCCGTTTCTCGGCAGCACATACATAGTGCTACCCAATTAATTAACGCTGGTGCTGATGTTAGGATCCGAAACAAGGAAAACGCAACTCCGTTAATTTGGGCTAGTATGCATCTAAATATGCCAGAGGTTAGATATTTGGTCAAACAACCTGCCTATACCGCGTTAGATCTAACAGAGACTTTGGAAATTCTGAATGCCAGTTTTGTATGTGCTCAAGAATTGATTATAGAGCAGTGGGTGGAATCTTTACTGTGGAGAAGTTATAATAATAATCCAAAGAATTGTCAGATTCCACTTCAAGAGATTTTGGATTTTTCCCAGGAATTTACCACAGAGAGAGAATTGGAAAGTCTGATGGACAATCCTTTACGTCTTGCTTTCCAGGGAATTCTAGTCGTTGAAAGAATTTTTGGAAGGGATACCAAATTGCACTTACTGCTTTTTCTGCAAACGGTATTAGTTGCCAAAAAGCAGAACAACATGGAAAAGGTTCGGCAGTTGATCGATTATATCGAGGAATACTGTCAAGAAATTTCGATGACTGTTTTGGCTTCTAATTTACCAACTTTTCAATCTGTTTTTGATGAAATTGGTAAAGTAACCATTCCAAAAGACTTCTTTCAAAATGGAGGGTTTTCTATTTTCAAAATAATATCGCGGGCATCTGTGAAGTTATGGAGTCTAGTCAAAGACCGTGTACGAAAGAATCCTTCTCTTATTAGCAACCACTATACCGAATTAGTCGATAACTTTCTTTATATGTTGTTTACAATCAAGACTGAGAATTTTTCCCGGGATTACCTCGGTATATTCAGAGAGGTGGTCACAGACGTGGTCGGGGAAGATCTCCGAGTCAGACACTGTCAGTCTATATTGCATCGTGCAATTAAATTGATGAATATAAAATCCTGGAGCTCGGTTGAGGTCATTAGGATCCTCCTTGAATCCGGAGCCGATGCTAACTCGAAGGATTGCTTCCGACGGACACCAATCATGTATGCCCTTAAGTATGTACCTCAAGATATATTCAATGATGTTTTAGCCCTTCTTTTGGAGTATGGATGCCACACCGATTGTAGAGACAACGAAGGTTTTACAGCTACGGACGATACACATTGGGGACGTAGTCTGAGTACACCAATATCACCACTTAGCTTACGGTGCCTAGCAACGGGAGTAATTTTGGACAATGGAATCACGTATGAAGGAATTCTACCAAAGAGAATAAAAGACTTCGTTAATATCCACATATAGATTTGTTAACGATTTAAAAGAAAGGGTGTGTCCGTTAGGTGGCTAATTGATTGTCGCATAGCAATAAAAGCCCTTGTTTTGAAATAGAATGGGCAGACATGGGGTGAAACATAAACACTTAAATAAACAAACTGGAATCGCGTATGGAGGAATTCTACCAAAGAGAATCAAGGACTTCGTTAATATCCATAAATAGATTTGTTAACAAATAAAAATAGTTATTAAAATAAATCGTTAACAAAGAAAGGGCGTGTCCGTTAGGTGGCTAACTGAATGTCACATAGCAATAATAAGCCCTTGTTTTGAAATAGAATGGGCAGAAATGGGGTGAAACATAAACACTTAAATAAACAAACTGGAATCACGTATGGAGGAATTCTACCAAAGAGAATCAAGGACTTCGTTAATATCCATGAATAGATTTGTTAAAGATTTATTTTAATAACTATTTTTTCTTTGTTAACAAAGAATGGGCGTGTTCGTTAGGTGACTAATTTAATTTTCCATGACAATAATAAGCCATTCCTTTGAAATAGAATGGGCAGAATTGGGGTGACACATAAACAGTTAAATAAACAAACCAAGCAATCATGACTATTTTGAAACCCAACTCTAAGTTTTAACGTTTATCTTTGAAATGAAAAGATATTTTCTACGTGCTATGACTACAGATATATTAAGGTTAGTTAAAGAAACTTGGATACAGACTTAAAGTTTCTAGGTGATCACTTATCTGTGTTAGTATTGTAAGGAGATGATTATTTATGATCTTCTTTGGAGAAATCCGTTGGGTGGCTAATAAACTGTCGCATGACAATCATAAAACCCTGCTTAGAAATACGATGAACAGGATTGGGGTGATACATAAAAACCTAAATAAACAATATATTTTTAAGAACATTCAGTTTTTAGGAGTTTTATTTCAGTGTTCAATAATATAAAATGCCCTCTTTTAATTAGGTATTAATTTCAAGTTTACTATTTTTGAAAAAAAATATAAAAGGAAATAAATAAAGAAACAACATACTTTATGAAATAATGTCTTCTTTCAATGAATGAATTTGAGTAACTTGTGAAATGCATTGAAATCGTTGACAACTGACAAGGAAAAATCTCTTTTCAGAAAGGGAGGACAGTCATGATTAATTTGAAACCCAACCGTGAGTTTTAACGATTATCTCTAAAATAAAATAAAAAAGTTATTTGCTACGTGCTATGACTACAGATATATAAAGGTTAGTTAAAGACGGATACGAGTAAATCTTATTATAATGGAGATTGTGTGTTTTTCTGTCTGTAACCGAAACTATATTACTATACAAGTCACATTTCCCTTTGTTATTTACACACATTCTCCATGATTTTATTTTTTATTTAAACCTCAATTATTAGTAAAATTGTTTTACAACATTAAGACTGTTAACAATATCTACATACTAATAACATGCAATTATATTTATATATTCAACGAAATAGCGGTTTACAGTGTGAATGGGAAGGCTAATTTGCATATTGATCTTAAAAAATTTGATTTTAATAAATATATGCTTAGTATTATTGATTTCTAATTGTTTGGTTTTATCTTAATAAATATGAGCAAAAATCTCGGGGATAAATCTTAATAGAAATCTATTAACATAAAGAAATAACTGTAATTTTATTATTTTCTTCCTATTTTAACTAAATAGTTAAATTAGGGAAATTTACCACTGAAAGACGGGAGTAAGGGAAAATGGTGGAACAGTTAGTTTCAAAGTTGTTCTATTTTCCGATCATACCCCCTCCGTTTCAAATATTTTTATCTGAATTCTTATTCAGTTTCATTAGCCTTTCTAATTTAACATGATATTTTATTATATTAAAACTTAAATACTTGCACCCGGAGGGTGCATATATTTGCTAGTAATTCTAATTTAACAAATGGATATTCGGTAATCTTGTACATTATCCACTTAAATTCATCGATTTAAAAATCTTAACATCCTTATAGGAATACCTCCTAGTATATTTTCAAACAGTTTCCACATGTTCACCATCCCTGTCAACATATGCTTAGAATCTCCCACAGGTGATTTAAAAAAGAAGGGCTGGGTTAGCTCAGTCGGTAGAGCGTTCGGCTAGAAGCCACATGGTTCCTAGATCGATTCCGGTCCTCGCCAACTCAGCGTATGAGTAGCACAGGGATCTGTGCGGTAAAGTAAGGAGCTGATGGTAGGTGTGGCGCCTCACCTCAGATGCCAAAACAATCTCCTTGGTCTAGCGCTAGTGAAAAGGGGATAGACTCCCTCGCTGATTGGCCGATACCGACTTTAGGCCGCCCCGACGACTTTACTTTTTACTTTTTACCTGTATATTAGAAAAACATAGGTATACCCAATTTGTCGAAAAATCCGTTTTTTACAAAATTACGGCTTCCTCAAAATGAAAGAAACAAGGGGAGGTTACTCTCATTTATGTAGCTAATGTTCAGATTACCGGATATTCGGCGTCAGCAGTTTCATTTATTCTCTTTAAAAAAATATGTTAAAACGTTCTCAGACATTTTTTCATAAAATCTTTTTTTTTTTTTTTCATAAAATAGCATTTGATACTTAATCCATGTGTGCGTAAGGACGGAGTCTTGGTGGATGAGCAGTCCATGACCTGCAACACTCCACTTAGACACTTACTTAGGCTAGACGGGCGGTCGGAGAGGCCCCCTCCGATCAATCGGCTGGTCACTTCAAGCCCTAGCACCTATATGATTGCCCCAACCCTATTGCCCTTATAGCAAGCCCCAACCCCTTTTTAACATATGGGTGCTAGAAGGCGGTGGCTGAGGGTCTACATGTCCTGGGAATGACGTTAAACTCTATCTGATGGTGAGGTTCCAGTTTTGGAGGTTTGGGGAATGTGGAGCACCCCTTCATCACCATTGCTCCCTGGTCCACTCTGACCCAGAGTGGTAGTACCTGTTAGGGTTCCCTCTATGGGTTAAATAGAAAAATGTATTTATAAAAAAATTGTGTATCCATTAAGAATAAATTTATTTCAAAACTTTATCGGCATTAAATGACCCACTGAGGTTGATATGCCGTAAAACAAACAAACAAATTAATCCTTGTGTTTTCTCAGATGACTCACCAGGCCAGCCCTGGAGAGACATACTCTTCCCCATAAACTACATGTTGGAACTTCTCCACTTTGAATGTTGCTGGGCTGAAAATTACCCTTTCTAATAGCCCATTTCAATTTTTAGTGTTTAATTCGGTTGGACTCAAATTCTTCCACAATTTTATTTATTAATTTGTTATTTATTCAAGTTTTCTGTCCAACATTTTAATATTCAATATTTGGGTGGAATTCGTGGATTATTCCACCAAAGTTCATGTCCCGAGCACTTTCGGCACTTTTAACTTTGGTGGACTAATCCACGAATTCCACCCAAATATTAAAAAGTTGGCAAGAAAACTTGAAAAAATCACAAATAAAATTGTTAAACAGGAGATGTCATTTGTTTAATTCAACATGTATATATATATATATATATATATATTATATATATATATATATATATATATATATATATATATATATATATATATATATAAGTTGATTACATATAAACTTTGTCCTTGAGAACCTTGGATTTTTTTTGGTGTTGTGAAGCATGGAAATAAAAAGGTAAACAAAACAACAAACAACAACAGAGTTTCAATATCCAACTGTTGTTCTGTCCCTTGATTGATTTATTCCGATATTTTGGGTGAACATTCACTCTTTATCAAGGTATGATGACTGTGTGTGGAAAACTCTATCCTTGTGTTTTCTCAAATGACGCACCAGGCCAGTTCTGGAGAGACATACTCTTCCCCATAAACTACTTGTGGAATTTCTTCACTTTGAATGTTGCTGGGCTTAAAATTACCCTTTCTAATAGACCGTTTCAATTTTTGGTGTTTAATTCGGTTGGACTCAACTTCTTCCACAGACAGGTAGATGGTGGTTCTCCAGCCAGGTCTATTACAAGCTAGTTTCTCCCAGCCCTCCACAGTAATAGCAGTGTTCTTCAGAGTGTCCTTGAGGCAGTCCTTAAACCTCAATTTGGGTTTGCACTGACGACGTTTGCCAGTTGAGATTTCCCCGTAAAATAGTTTTTTTTCCACAGACAGGTAGATGGTGGCTCTCCAGCCAGGTCTATTACAAGCTAGCTTCTCCCAGTCCTCCCCAGCAATAGCAGTGTCCTTCAGAGTGTCCTCGAGGCAGTCCTTAAACCTCAATTAGGGTTTGCACTGACAATATTTGCCAGTGGAGATTTCCCGTAAAATAGTTGTTTTGGAATTCAGCAATCATTCATGCGAACTAGATGACCAAACCACCGAAGACGTGATCTAAGGATTAAACTCTCAATACTAGGCAGGTGAGATCTTTCAAGTATTGTGGTGCCTGGTGTAAATGACAACCAGTCTATACCTAAAATCCTGCGAAGGCAATTCTGATGGAATTTCTAGATTATATACTAGCAAAATAAAAAAACGCCCTCTGGGCGACGTAAAATAAATATTGCCTGAGGGGATGGAAGTTGAAAATTTAATATCAGTGAGTTTGTAACATAAGTAAAGTAAAATCATCAAATTTATTAAAGGAGTAAAGAATAAAATAAATTTATTAAAGGAGTAAAAAAATATTAAAAAATTGAAATGGAAACTTAATTCTGATAACTTTAAATATATATCAAAATAAGACAAACTATAGGTAGATAGATAATATCAGGTATGTATTTATTAAAACTTGTTTAAAAAACCAATGAGGACTGTCTTACATTGCATGCTCAAATTTTGAGTGTATTTATTCTACGTTACGACGTTTTAGGTAGTGTGACGTACGCACTGACGTCGTTTTTGTTACAGACAAAAACCGGAAGCGAATCTCCATTATTAATACTAGCAAATATATGCACCCTCTGGGTGCAAGTATTTAAGTTTTAATGTAATAAAATATTGTATTAAATTAGAAAGGCTAATGAAACTAAATAAGAATACAGATAAAAAGATTTGAAACAGAGGGAGTATAATAAAAGATTTGAAACAGAATGAGTATAATAAAAAATGGAACAACTGAAACTTACTCTTCCATCACTCTCGTCTTTCATTGTTGTTTTTTCTAATTTAAGTATTTAGTTATAAGAGGAAGTTAAGAATAAAATGACAGTTATTTTATCTTGTTAATGGATTTCATTTAAGATTCATTGAAGAGATTTTTGCTTATATTCATTAAAATAAAACCAAACAGTTAGAAATCAATAATACTAAGCATATATTTATTAAATTCGATTTTTTAATATTAATATGCAAATTATCCTTCCCGTTCACACTGTAAACCGCTATTTTGTTGTATATATAAATATAATTGCATATTGTCAGTATGTAGACATAGTTAACAGTATTAATAATGTAAGACAATTTTATTAATAATTGAGGATTAGATAAAAATAAAATCATGGAGAATGTGGTGTCAATATCTAAGAGAATTGTGACTTGAGTAGGAATATAGTTTCGGTTACAGACAGAAAAACACACAATCTCCATTATAATAAGATATAGGTATGGGTGTTATTACTGTCATGATGAGTCCTGTCGGCTCGTGCTTAATAATACACCGACTGCATCTCTTAAATTGTGTATATGGGAATCCTATTGAAAATAATTGAAGACTTCGTTAATATCCATAAATAGATTTGAGTGTCCTTACTCGATCGGATATTATTAAGATTCCATAAAATGTCTGATACAGGTTCGAGCCGACCTCATATTTTTAAATTGTAATATAGTTTTTTATTTTAGTCGCTATATATCATTCTCATACATAATGCTGATTTATAAAAAACGAAATTATCATTTGTTCTAAATAGATAAATTACACTGGTTTACAAAGAAATTAATTTTTTACGACGCCCGGAGGGTGTTTTCTGTTGCTAGTATCATTAAACAAATAAATCTTCTTATGTATATTGATGCTCATATTCCTTATTTGTATGACCGTTATCACCCTGTAACACCCTCTGGGTAAAAAAAACAAGACCGCTCAAATCGTCCAAGATGAACAGCAAAAATGTAAATCCTGATTATCTGGTGTTGCTTATGCGTCTAATTCTTATTTCTTATGAGTGTCGTCACTTCAGCTATACAATGAAACCATTCCGTTTTTATCTTAAACAAAGAAAGAGAAAAAAAAGGACATGCTATACAAAAATATAATAAGAATGAAAACAAATGCATTGTACACTATAATAAATAGATAAATAACTAAATAGATATAAGTTAAGAGAAAGGAAATGAATCCGACGGTATGAGTATAGATAAAAGGATATGAAAAGAACACACAATGCTCTTAAAGTGAAAACATTTTATATCCTTAAAACGTGGATATTAATTTTTTTAAGTTACAAAAAAAGAAAAGAAAAAAGAAAAAGATGAAATGTAAAACTGTCTAAAACCTGATCACTGACTAATCAGTGATCAATCCCCCTAGAAACAGGTTAACTTTTTTTCTTTTTTTAAACAAAAAAATTAAGTTAAAATTTAACAATTATGTATCGGAACAGAAAAGATCTAAAATAAACATTGAATAGAAATAATAAAACAGTCAAAAAATAAAACTCAAAATGTCATAGGTTTTAGCGCTATTAATAATATAAAGAAAGGGTCTCTCTACTTTTGAAAGATCTTGAAAAATTATCACAAATTAAAATAATAAAAACAAGTTACTAACACAGAAATCTAACATGACAGCCAACACACGTGCCCAGTTCTTCAAATACAAGTCACAGGTAACCAATCTTATTCGAAATTTTTTAAAATAATAATGAAAAATCTTAAAAACAAAATTTGAGATAGATTATCTAACCGATCATATAATACTACTAAAACAGTAGATAAATAAAAGATTA
Source organism: Doryteuthis pealeii (assembly GCA_023376005.1). Classification (NCBI taxonomy): domain Eukaryota; kingdom Metazoa; phylum Mollusca; class Cephalopoda; order Myopsida; family Loliginidae; genus Doryteuthis; species Doryteuthis pealeii. The sequence goes on along the minus strand of CM042181.1, from coordinate 1,320,707 downwards.
TTATGTCATTAATTATTACAAGCAAGAAGTGAAACTAACCGACAATTTGATCGATCCTTTTTGTTTATAGAAGCATAAAATATCAAATAGAATCGATAAATACATTTTCAACAAACGATAAAGTTACATAAACACATTGTTTTAACAATGATGAAATCAGCTACACGGTTTATTTGCGTTTTTACAAATAAAGATCCGAAAAACAGCGATTTGCAGCGGTTATTATACAAGTAAATTTAAAACAATGCGCAACCATATTGAACAATATTTCGATTTATAAAAATCATCTACAGAGCTTGTTATATTTGAAACTACCGCACAACTTTTTTGCAACATCAATGTTTTCATTTTGAATTCATATTATTTTCGTCTCCGCTCTCGATAAGTCCGGAGTACAAAAAAAAATAAGCTCTGTAGGTGATTTTTATAAATCGAAATATGAATATGATATCAAATGTTTTCACTTTAACAGCATATTGTGTTCTTTCATATCCTTTTATCTATACTCATATATATATATATATATATATATATATATATATATATATATAAAGGACATGCTATACAAAAATATAATAAGAATAAAAACAAGAAAGAAAGGGAGTAGGGAAATATATAGAACGCGTGGAAGTGATAATGCTAATCTGTTTCAATTATCCTAATGACAAGATGAAAAGAAGGAAAGTAAGAAAAAAGTGAGTTAAATAAAGATTACACTGGTTTACAAAGAAATTGAGGCAAGCACAAAAATATCTGTTTTAACCTAATTTGGGGGTTCTGTGGGAGTAAAAAATTCAATGTCAGCGAGTTTGTACCCTAAGTAAGTAAAATCATCAAATTCATTAAAGGATTAAAAAATAAAACAATTTGAAATGTAAACTTTAAATATGTATTAAAATAAAACAAACTATATATAGATATATAATACCAGTCATGTATTTATTAAAACTTGTTTTAAAAAAAACAATGAGGACTGTCTAATGCTGCATGTTCAAATTTTGAGTGTATTTATTCTATGTTATGACAATTTTGGGTAATGTGACGTAAGCAGTGACGTATTTCTGTTACAGACAAAACCGGAAGCGAATCGCCATTATTTATAGAGATTTCAAAAGCATTTATAAAGAACAGCTTTCATTTATTTTATTAATTCTAATTGTTCTTTATTCTATGTATTGATGATTAAGGTAATTGTGACGTAAGCAGTGACGTAATTTTGATTACATACAAAAAACGGAAGCGAATCTCCATTATTAATAGATATGTATATATAGATAGATTAGATAGGAATACTTGATATCATGGATGTAAATATAAATGTACAATGTACGCGATTCCATAACCACTAGGCGTCCACGGGGTGACATTACACTGCATCTAATCGCGAGGTTTCCAATTCTGGATCTCTGGAGAGTGTGGAGTGCCCCTTATTTGCAATTACTCCCAGGTCCACTCTGACCCGGAGTAGTACCACTTGTTTGGGTACCATCCATGGTTAAAAAGAAAAAGGAGTTTAAAATGAGTTGCCACTAAAAAAAATTGAATTTGAATTCTTAAAAAAACAAAAAACGAATATCCATCAAGAATGAATAAACAAAATATCTTGTGTAAAATACCGTAAAATCCAACCAACCAGCCAGAAATATTGGGCACCTAGTGAGAATCAAACTCACTAACAATGGTCTTGCTTCCAAACCAAACCAAATGTCCTTGGCATAAAATAACCCAACAAAGATTGACATGCCGTAAAATCCAACCAACCATCCAGTAATATTGGACACCAAGTGAGAATCGAACTCACTAACAATGGTCTTGCTTCCAAACCAAACAAAATGTATTTGGCATAAAATAACCCAACAAAAATTGACATGCCGTAAAATCCAACCAACCAGCTAGAAATATTGGGCACCTAGTGAGAATCAAACTCACTAACAATAGTCTTGCTTCCAAAACCAAACAAAATGTCTTTGGCATGAAATAACCCCAACAAAGATTGACATGCCGTAAAATTCAACCAACCAGCCAGCCAGTAATATTGGGCACCTAGTGAGAATCAAACTCACTAACAATAGTCTTGCCTCCAAACCAAACAAAATGTCCTTGGCATAAAATAACCCAACAAAGATTGACATGCCGTAAAATTCAAACAACCAACCAACCAACCAGTAATATTGGGCACCTAGTGAGAATCGAACTCACTAACAATAGTCTTGCTTCCAAACCAAACAAAATGTCTTTGGCATGAAATAATCCAACAAGGATTGACATGCCGTAAAATTCAACCAACTAACCATAACCGCTAGATATAAAATAACCTTAGTCAGGTTGGCATGTTAAAATCAATCCATCACCATCTACATACATATCGTTACATAATTTATAAGCAGCTTATCAATTATGAACGTACCTGTAGTTAGAATATTTTTAATTAGGGTCCGTTAGATTTAGAATGATGGGGTCCATGAAAAGTTACCAGACAGTTGATGACAGCTAATAACCATTACCCCTCGGAAGCGCGCGATTGGGCGCCGTGAGAATAAGTTTTAGTTTTGTTAGTGAGATGCAAGCCGGCACCCTTGGAGAGAGGATGTCTCTTAGGGTTGCAACTCCCGGAGGCGGATAAATATTGGCTGGGTTCTGAAAATAAACCTTTATTAAGAAACAACCAAATCTTGTTTATTAACTGAATATTAAAACAGCCCAGCACACAGAAGAATGAACCCCAGCAGGAACCTTGAATCCCGAAGTACATCCTCTATGAGTGGACCAGGGGGCAATGGTGATGAAGGGGTGCTCCACATTCTCCAGATTCCCAAAACTGGAACCTCATCATCAGATAGAGTTTAACGTCATTCCCAGGACATGTAGACCCTCGGTCACCGCCTTCTAGTAACCATATGATAAAAAGGTTTATTGGTTTTGTTTTACGGCATATCAACCTCAGTGGGTCATTTAATGCCGATAAAGTTTTGAAATCAATTCTTAATGGATAATACAATTTTTTTATAAATACATTTTTCTAGTTAACCCATAGATGGGACCCTAACAGGTACTACCACTCCGGGTCAGAGTGGACCAGGGAGCAATGGTGATGAAGGGGTGCTCCACATTCCCCAAACCTCCAAAACGGGAACCTCACCATCAGATAGACTAGTTTAACTTCATTCCCAGGACATGTAGACCCTCATTCACCGCCTTCTAGTAACCATATGATAAAAAGTGTGTGGAGCTTGCCATACGGGGAATAGATTTGGGAAAATCATATAGGTACTATGGCTTGAAGTGACCAGCCGATTGATCGGAGGGGGCCTCTCCGACCGACCGTCTAGCCCAAGATAGGGCCAAAGTGGAGTATTGCACGTCATGAACTGCTCATCCACCTAGGCTCTATCCTTAAGCATCACGAGTCACCCCCCACTGCCAACAGGTGGCCCCATTGGGGGAGTCTTACCCCTCTGCAGAGGTGCAGTCGGTGCATTCTAACGCCTCAACCGACCTGGCAGAAAAGAATTAGGTTAAGACAGTAAGAGGCAGTTATTTCTAGACTGTCGGTTCCATCCTGCTTAGGCTGGTTGGTTGGATTTTACAACATGTCAAACCCTGTTGGGTTATTTTATGCCGAAGACGTTTTGTTTTATTCATTCTTGCTGGTTGATTGGATTTTACGGAATATCAACCCTTGTTGGGTTATTTTATGCTGAAAACGTTTTGTTTTATTCATTCTTGCTGGTTGGTTGGATTTTACGGAATATCAACCCTTGTTGGGTTATTTTATGCTGAAAACGTTTTGTTTTATTCATTCTTGATGGGTATTCAAATTTAAAAAAAAACAATATTTTTTCTATTTAACCCACAGATAGTAAGCAGTTAGGGTCCTATCACTCCGGACCAGAGTGGACCTGAGTTCAATGGTGATAAAGGGGTACTCCACACTCCCCAGAGCTCCAACATTGGAACTTCACCATTATATGCAGTTTAACGTCATACCCAAGCAGTAACATAGAATAATAATTAACACAGCTTAACGCCTCTACCCCAGCTATGGTTAGCAGAATGAAAACAGGACACCCCCATGGACTGAATAAAATGTGGACCATATTACTTTTAGGTACCCCTTTTTGATCTCGATTACGAAATGAAATTTTTTTCATTTACACTGTCAATATACGGTTGTTTGTAAGGTCATAGAGTTAGGGGTTAGTTTGATAATTTTTTTAAAATCTAAAAATCGTCTGTTAAATCAACCGGATATTGATGGTGTAAATGAAAAACGTCCTTTCTTAATCGAGATCAAAAAAGGGTGCCTAAAGGTCATATTGTTACATAATCTATGCGGTTGCATAAGATTATTGTCAATCCCCTGTAATTCTGAGGGGACGGCCCCTTTCATACCATGGCCGGGTCCTTCTATGGAAAATTACAGAAGCCCGCCAAATATGTGAAGTCACGTGGGACCTTTTCAGAGTCCCCAGTTTGCAGTTGGACGTCAGGCAGAGCAGTCGGACATTTTGTGCTCTGCCTAAGGCTGGAACTCGCGCGCGCTATGTTAGTCAGATATTTAGTTACATGAAATGTATAGTTAAGGAAATAAAAGTTTATATAAGTAAAATGTTCTTGTGGTTGATGAATGTCTTGGTAACAAGACTAAGAAATGAATCCAGGACGACCAGCCAGCAGGAACATAGCAACAGAAGACCTTAGAAGATTCCAGACCAAAGACGATCAGAATAGCAAAGCCGGTCAGGAGAAAATACGACCAGAGTAAGAAGTAAGAAAGGGTATACAACATTATATCGATTTGGTACCGTGAAAAACATCAGTATGTAACATTAAGGCAATATTCTAACTGAGCCCTTATTTCACCCATGACTATAAGTTTCACTGTTTTTTTTTAAGTTATAGCAAAGGCTCCGTATTCAGTAAGAAGGGTTACGACATAGCAACAGAAGACCATAGAAGACCAGACCTTAGAAGATATACCAAGTCAACACCAGACGCTAGACCAGACCAAGATGATAGACGATCAGAATAGCAAAACCGGCCAGAAGAGAAGACGACTAGAAGTAGTAAGAAAAGGGTATACAACATATATATGCTGATTTGGTACTGTAAAAACCCTCAGTACGTAACAATATATATTTACCAACCCCTCCGCACGAGCAGGATGCGACACAAGGTCAATTTCTTAAGCAGAGTTTAACAGGTTTGAATTCAGAGTTTTCCTTCTCCTAGACCGGTTGCCTAACCAAGGCTAAAGAGCCCAGTCTGCCCTGCTATTTACCCATAGCTGGAGGGAGAATAGGATTCATACCTTTCCCAAGGGTATTAGCGCTAAGTGAAATGCAATTACCACGCCCAGGATTTGAACTCGGGGCGACGAGTCCATTTCCCATGACTTTAACCATTACACCACGCGCTTCCTTAGTACGTAACAATATGGTCCGAAAATGTATTAGTTTGCTTACGTTTAACGAAATGAGAGCAGGATACCCCAACGTACTGAATAATGGGTTCGGTTCGATTTTCCCTGAAGGCTCTCGATTACGATATGAAGTCGCCAGAGTTCTAGAATCATCTGAAGTATCCCGGAGGACACATCAACCGAAACGTTGTTTACATCTTATTATAATGGAGATTGTGTGTTTTTCTGTCTGTAACCGAAACTATATTCCTACTCAAGTCACAATTCTCTTAGTTGTTGACATCACATTCTCCATGATTTTATTTTTATCTAAACCTCAATTATTAATAAAATTGTCTTACATTATTAATACTGTTAATCATATCTACATACTGACAACATGCAATTATATTTATATATACAACACAATAGCGTGTTTACAGTGTGAACGGGAAGGCTAATTTGCATATTAAAAAATCGAATTTAATAAATATGTGCTTAGTATTATTGATTTCTAACTGTTTGGTTTTATTTTAATGAATATAAGCAAACATCTCTTCAATAAATCTTAAATGAAATCCATTAACAAGATAAAATAACTGTCATTTTATTCTTTACTGCCTCTTATAACTAAATACTTAAATTAGAAAAAATAACAATGAAAGACGAGAGTGATGGAAGAGTAAGTTTCAGTTGTTCAATTTTTTATTATACTCCCTCTGTTTCAAATCTTTTATTATACTCCCTCTGTTTCAAATCTTTTTATCTGTATTCTTATTTAGTTTCATTAGCCTTTCTAATTTAATACAATATTTTATTACATTAAAACTTAAATACTTGCACCCGGAGGGTGCATATATTTGCTAGTAACAATAAAGATGAAGATAACTGTTCGAAAAATCTATGAAGTTGGCGGAGTATGGACCGGATAACGTGTGATTCTATCCCTCTTTAGATAGCGCTATACCAGGGAGATTTTCTAATGAAGTGGAGCTCCACACCTACCGTCAGTACCCCACTTTACCGAACAGATCATATTACCAATTTGTGATACTCATATGACAAATAAAAAAAATTAAAAAAACTCTTGGTGGAAGAGCTGTAAGTAAGGATCGAACTTGCGATAAGATGGGAGGGTAGGTTTCAAACTCTCATTCGTAAGCAAGAACCCGGATGATAACGAATTACCTTATTTGATTTTGGACAAACCCAATGTTTTTTGTTTTTTTTAATTTTTATGTAAGTAATGAAAGCTTATGAAAGTAAACATATATATTTAACCCTTCAGCCACGGAAATATAGGTGCTGACAACGGAGATTTTTCAAAGTTATTCTTACGGTATTATCAGCTTTCGAACTGCACGTTTTACGCTACAATTTCAAGCAGTTGTTGGTTTGACATTTTAACTATCTATGGGTCTTTTTAATTTTTAAACGTTCGGTTTTTACTGTAGAGGGAAAATTTGTATATTAAAGAAAACAAAAACAAAAAAACATATAAAATGGCTGAAGGTAAGTTACTTTCGAATTTTTCATATCACATAAGATTTGAATATCTTATTATAATGGAGATTGTGGGTTTGTCTGTCTGTAACCGAAACTATATTGCTATACAAGTCACAATTCCTTTTGTTATTTACATCACATTCTCCATGATTTTATGTTTATTTAATTTAAACCTCAGTTATTAATAAAATTGTTTTACATTATTAATACTGTTGACCATATCTACATACTAATAACATACAACTGTATTTATATATACAACAAAATAGCGGTTTACAGTGTGAATGGGAAGGCTAATTTGCATATTGATCTTAAAAATTGATTTTAATAAATATATGCTTAGTATTATTGATTTCTAATTGTTTGGTTTTATCTTCTTGAATATGAGCAAAAATCTCGGGGATAAATCTTAAAAGAAATCCATTAACAAGAAGAAATAACTGTAATATTAATCTTTACTTCCTATTTTAACTAAATAGTTAAATTAGGAAAATTTACCAATGAAAGACGGGAGTAACGGAAAAAGATGGAGAATTAGTTTCAAAGTTGTTCTATTTTTCAATCATACCCCCTCTGTTTCAAATATTTTTATCTGTATTCTTATTCAGTTTCATTAGCCTTTCTAATTTAATGATATTTTATTATATTAAAACTTAAATACTTGCACCCGGAGGGTGCATATATTTGCTAGTATTTAAAACAAATATATTTATATATAAATGATTTGATTTCTATAAAAGTTATCGTTTCTCGAGTATGATGTACATTTAATAGAAAATACTAATTTTAATATTTTAAAAAATCATAACGTATCGCCTATAAATAAAATCCGACAATTAAAAGTTAATATTTTTCTGAACCAAACATATGACTGGTTGGTTGATTTTTACAGCATATCAATCGCTGTTGGGTTATTTAATGCTAGGCTTGTGCAAAACGCGGGCTTTCGAAATGCCCGCATAATTGTTAAAAATATTTTAGAACGTCAATTAACATTTTAATGTTTTCTTTTACGTTTAATATAACGAACAATTCCAAGTTTATGTGTTATAAAAAAGAAAAAAAAATCTCTTACATAAAACCAAAATTTTTGCATTTAAAAGTAAATTCCCGTAAATTCTTAATCTTTGTTGACATAGTTATCGCATCTTGACGTGTGCACTATTTCTTTGTATGGAGGATCGTACGTATAATAATTTCTTTTCTGAAGCAACTACTCATGAATTGTAACACAGGGTGTCCACTTCAAATTTTCTTCTTTTTTATTCCTTTAATAAATTTTATTTTACCATGATTTGCACATAGTATAAAGGTTTAAAGTATTATCTAATACAAATAATTTACACATAGTTTAAAAGTTTCAAGTATTCTTATCTAATACAAATAATTTGCACATAGTTTAAAAGGTTTCAAGTATTCTTATCTAATACAAATAATTTGCACATAGTTTAAAAGGTTTCAAGTATTCTTATCTAATACAAATAATTTGCAACTCTCTGATATTGAATTTTTAACTCGCACATCATCAAGCAATATCTTTTAAAAATGTTATTTTTTACGCCACCCGGATTTTTTTTTTGCTAGTAGAAATAATATATATATATATATATATATATATATATATAATCACTAGCAGCGGCTACCTGGCATTGCCTGGGTAGAGAGGGAATTTTTTTAGGTTAGTGCCACAGGCCCATTATTACTGAATCGTTAGTTGAATCCTCGCAGGATGTCCCATTTAAATCCCTATGTAAAAAAAAGAAAAGAAAAGATAGACCTTGCATTGATCCAGCTACTCTGAAAGGAAATGTTAATGTCTCCTATCTCAAATATTAAATGAAGAAAATAATCCATGCTGTTATCATTTAAATTTTATTTTTTAATTATCTTCACGAAATTAAATCAAATCTTAATATTGTTTGCTCAAAAACCAATCCCTGGAGATATTTAATGTGTGTGTATATATATATTAGTATATATATATATATATTAGTTATTCGGACTATTGTCCCCATCTTCATTGTTATTTGTACAACTTTTCAGCCGATATATCCTCCGGCCTTCTTCAGGTATTTCTTGTCGGACTCGGGAACCTTCTCGGACTCGGGAACCTTCTTTTCCAACTCGGGAACTTTCTTGTATTCGGGAGCCATCACGGAACTTTGTACCGAAACGTTGTACAAATAACAATGAAGATGGAGACAATAGTCCGAATAACGCTAATAATACTACTCTTCAAGCTTCATCTCAAACATTCAGAGAAATAATATATATATATATATATATATATATATATATACTTTATCGTTAATTATTTTATTTTCGAAGTTTCCTCCGGACATACATGTATACACAACTGTCCTTTATATATGTACAGATTACCTCTTAAACTTAAGAATTATTTTCTTTCTTTTCAGTCTCACAAGAGAACAGAATTCTCGACACAACAACACGGATAAACCTCGTCAAACAAATATTCCGATTAATTAAAGACAATTCCTTGGATAAAATCAAGGAAATCCTCGGAGCCCTTAAGCGCGAACAACGCATCAAGGTTTTACTTTCGTCGATCAATGGTTTTATACCTCTCTATGTAGCGATCAATCATAACAATGTCGAAATCGCCCGCTATCTCCTCAAACTTTCTCAACGTCTCGAAATGTCCGAACGCTGGAAGACCTGCCGGCATCCGCTAAATGCCGCCATTTTCCAGGATAACCCAAAATTGGTCAAATTAATTCTTCAGCGTCTACACGACATCAACGAAAATATCAACGGTGTCCACTCTCCACTAATGATTGCTACTTTACTTGAGAAAGTAAACTCCGTGAAACTGTTAGTAGAGAAGGGAGCCGACGTCAATCGATCGTACGTTAAAGGAAGAACCGCACTAATGGAGTCTGTTACCAATAGTACAATTTGCGAGCTTCTGATTGGTCAGGGGGCGAAAGTCAACCACCAAGATATAGAGGGCTTTACGGCCCTTCACTTAGCCGTTGGTTGGAATCGTAAAGAAAGCGTAGAGCTCCTAGTTAACGCTGGTGCTGATGTTAGACCCCGGAATAAAGAAGGCATGACTCCTTTAATTTGGGCTTCTATCAATATGAACAGGGAGATGATTACGTATTTGGCCCAAAATCCCGCCTATGTCGAGTTAGATAGAATAGAAGCTTTGGAAATCTTGAATGTCTCTTATTTATTAGCTCAAAAGTCAGATTTGCAGCCGTGGATGGAGGCTTTAAGAGCGAGGAGGAGGGCGAATTTACCAAAGAACTATCAGATTTGGGTTCAGGGATTTTGGATTTTTCCCAAGAATTCAGCACACAGACAGAATTGGTAAATCTAAAAGAGGATCCTTTACAACTGGCTTATCAGTGTATTCTGGTCGTTGAACGAATCATCGGAAAAAACAACAGATTCTATCTGCAAGTTCTGCTGCAAACGGCCATGATTGCCAGAATGGTAAACGACTGGAAGAAGGTTAAGCAGTTTATTGATTTTATCAAAGAATATTGCCAGGAAACCTCTGTCTTTTCTTTGGCTGCCAATATGTCCTCATTCCAATTGCTTTTCTATGAACTCGGAAAAGACATCCAACCAAAGAACTTCTTTGAAAACGGGGGGTTTTCTCTGTTCAAAATAATAGCAAAGGCAGCCATGAGTATGTGGGCTCTTTTTAAAAGTAATTGTTCTGAAATTATCGACACCTTCCTGTATATGACGTCTGTACTCAAGGCTTGGAATGTCACCCACCTGTACTTCGGCCAAATAAGAGAAGTGGTCACGAAAGTGGTCAGTGAGGATATCCGAGTCTTAACGCACCAGTCTATTTTGCACCGTACAATTAAGTTGATGAAAATAAAACCCTGGAGCACGGTTGAGCTCCTTAAGGTGCTTCTTGAATCCGGAGCCGATCCTAACTCCGAAGATGATTTTGACCAGACCCCCATCCTGTATGCTGTTACGAATGTGCCTGAAAATATTCGCAATGATGTCGTAACCCTTCTTACTGAATACGGAGCCTTTCCTATAACTTAAAAAAAAAACAGTGAAACTTATAGTCATGGGTGAAATAAGGGCTCAGTTAGAATATTGCCTTAATGTTACATAGTGATATTTTCACGGTACCAAATCGATATAATGTTGTATACCCTTTCTTACTTCTTACTCTGGTCGTATTTTCTCCTGGCCGGCTTTGCTATTCTGATCATATTTGGTCTGGAATCTTCTAAGGTCTTCTGTTGCTATGTTCCTGCTGGCTGATCTTCCTGGATTCATTTCTTAGTCTTGTTACCCATACATTCATCAACCACAAGAACATTTTACTTATACAAACTTTTATTTCCTTAACTATACATTTCACGTAACTAAATATCTGACTAACATAGCGCGCGTGAGTTCCAGTTTTAGGCAGAGCATAAAATGGCCGCTGCTCTGCCTGACGTCTAACTGCAAACTGGGGGCTCTGAAAAAGGTCTCACGTGACTTCACATATTTGGCGGGCTTCTGTAATTTTCCAAAGAAGGACCCGGCCATGGTATGAAAGGGGTCATCCCCTCAGAATTACAGGGGATTGACAATAATCTTATGCAACCGCATAGATTATGTAACATTAACACACCGAAACTTTTGTTTGTAAAGAAAATTGAGTTTGAATAAGACATTTTGGTTAATCTGAACATTAGCTACATAAATGAGAGTAACCTTCCTTTGTATGTTTCACTTTGAGGAAGACGTTTGTTTTGATCGACCCGTAAATCTACACTGAAAATACGAATTTGTTCGAATCAAACAGCATCATGGTTTAACAGGAAAATGTCATAAAATGTGTTCTTAATTGTACTTGCGCATTATTTGTAATGAACTTAATTTTTATTAAGAACACATTTTATAACATTTTCGTGTTATAACATGCAGTTGTATTGATTCGAACAAATTTGTGTTTTCAGTGTAGATTTACGGTGAAATGAAAATGGCCGACCAGAACAAAACGGCTTCTTCAAAGTGAGACATACCAGGGGAGGTTGGTTACTCTTATTTATGTAGCAAATGTTCAGATTAAGCAAATTTTGAATACCTACCAAAAATAAATAAAACATTGAAAACTAGCAAAATAGCATTGAATTTGGTATTTTTAGCAAGAGTCAAACGGTTCTAAATGTACCTGATAATTTGAATCATTAAAAACTTTCGTTAAATTTGATAAATTTCTTACGTGAAAATTATCTGAAAACGCGTCAAAATCGAGCAGTTTTCACCGTTAAAAAAAGAAAAAAAAAAAAAAAAGTTGGTATATAATGTCTTAAAACTAATAAACTAACGTTTCAAATATTGTTTCTAGCAGACTTCCATCTCTCGAAATTTCTTAGATGATGCTAGATAATTAGTATTATTTGGATTATTCGGACTATTGTCCTCGTCTTCATTGTTATCTGTACAACGTTTCAGCCTATGTGCCCTCTGGCTTTCTTCAGCTTTCTTTCTTTCTTGTGGGACTCGGGAACTTTCTCAGACTCAGAAACCTTTTGGAACTAGCGGAATGAAGGGACCATATGACCTTTAGGCACTCCTATTTGATCTCGATTAAGAAAGGACATGTTTTTCATTCGCACCGTCAATATCCGGTTCTTTTAACAAACGATTTTAGATGTTTTTAAATTATAAAACTAACCCCTACCCCTAATCCCTAACAAACAACTGGATATTCACGGTGTAAATGAAAAACATGTCCTTTCTTAATCGAGATCAAAAAGGGGTGCTTAAAGGTAATATGGTTCAAATGAAGTTTTCCGATTACAACAAGGTTCCCGAGTTGGAAAAGAAGGTTCATGAACCCGAGAAAGTTCCCGAGTTCTACAAGAAATACCTGAAGAAGGTCAGAGGGCACATCGGCCGAAATTCTGTACAGATAACAATGTAGATGAGGACAATAGTCCGAATAATCCGAATAATACTAAGTTTCCATAGTCTGGCATTATTTCTATCAGTTGGCAATTTGTGAATCTTGGGGATAATTCTTTAAAAAATGAGTAATTTCATATTTCTATAGTGCAATCGCCTTTTATTTGTATGTAAGCAGGCTAATTAAAAAATTTTTTAAAAATTATCTAATAACATTTAAAACTAATAAAATAACATTGAACTTGTTATTTTTAGCAAGCCTCGTCATCATCATCATCATCATCATCATCTCGCGCAATTTGCACGGATATCCATGACGCTCTCTCGCCAACCTTCCCTATCATTCATCGACTCTGGGAGCTCCTCCGCGCAGGAGCCAGCATCCTTACATAGTTGGTCGATGTAGGTTCTGGCTGGGCGGCCCACATTAGTGTGCCCATGTGCTGGTTTCCATAGTAGTACGTTGCTTACGAGCTCGTCCTTGCTTCTCCAGCAGTGTCCTGCATGCCTAACCCTACTTACTCTTATGGTTTGTGAGATGGGAGGCAGGTGGCCATACAGTTGCTTTTTTGTGGGGTGCTGTTTCCACGACTTATTCAGGACCACTCGTAGCATTCTTGTGCAGCTCCCATAAGTCTCATAGGGGACTAATAATATCTGAATATTCAGCATAGTGTAACCTAGCAAGGGTTGACATGCCACAAACTCCAACCAGCCATCCTCATTCAAATTTTTAATATATTTGTCTACCTGTGTGCTAAAATTGGTTCTTTATAAAAGAAAATTCACTGTAGGCTTTTTATATCGTTAAACCGCCCATTATAAGGGCATTAGTCTGAAAGTGAACGCTATTAAATTTGATGATTTTACTTACAATGATTTGCACATAGTTTAAACGGTTTCAAGTATTCTTATCTAATACAAATAATTTGCACATAGTTTAAACGGTTTCAAGTATTCTTATCAAATACAAATAATTAATAACTAGCCCACCCGTACTCCTTTTCCAGGTTGTAGAAGACTAGAAGTGATAATATTCAATTCATTGATGGAGAACAAAGTGGTTCATACCTTTCCCAAGTGTATCATCCTGAAAGTGAACGCATTAGTACGACTGGGCTTACTACGATATCGCTGTCCAATATGATACTCGCTACGCCACGGGGACTCCTCCCCCATATTGTAAAAGAAGAGAAATGGTATTCTTCAATCCATAAATAGAGAACGAAAGTGTTCCTGCCTTCCCTCAAATGTATTATTCGGACTATTGTCCTCATCTTTGTTAACTGTACAACGTTTCAGCTGATGTGTCCTCCGGCTTTCTTAAGATATTTCTTATCGGACTCGGGAACCTTCTCATCGAACTTGGGAGCATTCTTGCCCATTTGGAAGTCGTCAGGGAACTTTAAAAACAAGCCTTTATTCAATCCATGGGGGTACTGTTCTCATTCCACTAACCATGACTGGGTACAAGTTTTCACAGCCCTGCCACCTGCGGCTTTAGAATACACCAACTGCACCTCTGCAGAGGGGTAAGACTCCCAAATGGGGCCACCTGTTGGCCGTGGGTGGCGACCCGTGATGCTTAAAGTTCATGACAGGCAACACTCTACTTATGCTAGACGGGCTGTCGGAAAGGCCCCCCTCCGATCAATCGGCTGGTTACGTCAAGACCTAGCACCCATATGAGTGTTCCGACCCTATTGCCCTTATGGCAAGCTGTTGTGAATTTTCACATATAAGGTGTGTGTTAAAAGTCCACTCCTACATATTGACTCGGCCACAATCATGTGACCCATCTCTTGGCTAATCACTGGCAGTATTCTGAGGTTGATACAATATTTAAACCAACCGCTACGGGACATAATTACTTCTGGACGACGGACATAGGATTAAATCACTGGACCTTTACCAATACGCAGGATAGGACTTATACGCTTACCAAAGGATTCCATAACATAGGACTTACTTTAAGCCCTTTTCAACTGGCCAAGGATGGCACTTAAAAACTTTACTAGCCCAAATTTTTTTTAATCATATGGGTGCTAGAAAGCGGTGGCTGGGGGTCTTCATGTCTTAGGAGTGACCTTAAACTCTATCTGTTGGTGAGGTTTCAGTTCTGGAGGTTTGGGGAACGTAGATCATCTTTGAGGCATTTCTTAATTCCAGATTTCCTTTCCTCGTCACTGGAATAATGTTTGCCTCAGACTATCGTATCTTTGGTCCCATGAAAGAGGGTTTGTGACGGGGAAGTGAAATCTGTAGTGAAGACGTGGCTCAAAGAACAGTCAACAGAATTTAACGGATCAGGTATGCATGCTCTCATTCGAAGGTGGAACATTGCTATCGAGGACTGTAGAGAAGTAGGGATGTGATCACACAGAGGACCAGCTTCATTTTGATGTATAATACATGTTCCTGTGTTGGTAATTATACCTGTCCTAAACAAAATGGCATTACTTTTTAATTCTCCTATGTGGAGAAGTAGGGATGTGATCACTTCATTTTGATGTATGATACATATTTCTGTGTTGGTAATTCTACCTGTCCTAAAAAAAATGGCATTACTTTTTGGCTCAATTATGTGGAGCAGTAGCGATGTAATCTACAGAGGACCAGCTTCATTTTCATGTAAGATACATGTTTCTGTGTTGGTAATTATACCTGTCCTTAACAAAACGGCATTACTTTATTTAATCATCCTCGTATATTGGTAACTTGAAACACGAGAGCCCCAGCTTAGAGTTGTCATTTGGACGATTTTTTTCTTTTTTGTGTTGCTAGACAAATTTTGAGATACGAGCAAGCTTCAGATACGCTTATATTAAAAGGTTCCGTATAAACATTTAACTTTCCAAATTTCTTACGCAAAAGAAAATATTATTTACGAAAAATTCACACTAAAACATTACTGCACATAATTCATTACATTTTTTTTTTATACAACACACTTCTATTTTTCTTAATTTCCCTTCAAGATAAACATTAAAATATATGACAGTATTGTAACGGCAAACGATAACTCCGATAGACTTAGGAAAGCTTTATTCTACTTAGAATAAGTGGTACTCATTGAGAGTTTATATAGTCTCGTATTCACTAGAGAGTTCTCCAAAGAGGAGATAATCCTAAAATAGGGGAGGTAACTCTTAACCTCTTATTACAAGCATATAATTGATTACATTCTAGCTTATGTCACCCTGTCGGATGGGGCGTTAGAATGCAGCGACTGCACCTCTGCAGAGCGGTAAGACTCCCCCAATGGGGCCAACTGTTGGCCGTAGATGGTGACCCGTGATGCTTAAGGATAGAGCTCGGCTGGCCACGTCAAGACCTAGCACCTATATGATTTTCCCAATCCTATTACCCTTATGGCAACCCCCAACCCTTTTTATCATATGGGTGCTAGAAGGCGGTGACTAAGGGTCTACATGTCCTGGGAATGACGTTAAACTCTATCTGATGGTGAGGTTCCAGGTTTGGGGAATGTGGAGCACCCCTTCATCCCCATTGCTCCCTGGTCCACTCTGACCCGGAGTGGTAGTTTATAAACAGAATTGTATTATCCATTAAAAATTAAATTATTTCAAAACTTTGTCGGCATTAAACATTTTTGAATACCAAATTACCAATAGAAGTATTCGGCATAAAATAACCCAAGGGGTTCACATGCCGTAAAACCCAACCAACCAAACCAACCATAATCTTACGGATAACATAGTAAAATAATTAACACAACGCCTACCCCAGCTATGCTAAGACGAACTCATAAGTGATGTTCTCCTGTGGGAATCACAGTTTTTTGTGTCACATAAATTTTTTCTTTTGCCAGTGTTTATCAAAATATCTCAGTGATATGAGAAAAAATAATCTCTTCTTGATTTGCAGAGTAGCCAGTAAGGATCGAACTTGCGATAGCACGAGTGTTGTTTTCAAACTATGACCTGCAAGCAGGAACCTGGATGACGATAATTCAACGGATTGAACAAAGCATTCATTTCGACGTTCCGTGAAAGCTCCCGATCAGAACATGTATACTTCCGAGTATAAGAAACACCTCAAGTAGCCCGGGGCCACATCCGCCGAAATGTTGTGTATATAACAACAAAGATGAGGATAACAGTAAAAAATCTCTACATAATACCAATTATTAAACTAAAGATCTAAAAAAAAGTCAATCAAATAATACTTATCTGAATTGAAAATCCGCTAGTAAGGATCGAACTTGCGATAGCACGATACTGTTGTTTTCAAATTATAACCTGCAAGCAGGAACCTGGATGACGAAAGCCCTTACTTGATTTTGGACACACCCACTGCTTTTCTTTTTTTAATATTTAAGTAATAAAAACCTATTAAAATATACCATATTTATTTTTAACGTTTCATTTTATAGATTAATATATTTTTACCCTTCACCAACGGAAACATAGGTATTATGTGCTGCCAACTGCTAAGTTTTCGAAGTCATTGTTACTGAATTATCATTTTTTGAACTATGTTTTACGCTACAGTTAATGTAAGCAGTTGTTGTTTTAAATTTTAACTATTCATAATTTCTATTACCTATATGTATTTATAAGTTTTTCAAATTTTTAAACGCTTACAGTAAGAAAACACAAACGATATAAAATGGCTGAAGGTAAGTTATTTTTGAATTTGTTTCCCTTTTATCTAAGTCTGGATATCAAGAAATTTAAAACCAAAATAGATATTCTTCCACCGATTTATAACACTACAAGTGTTATGGGTTGATTGGCGATCTTTTAATTAATTACTAAGTAATTAAAACTACTCTAATTATTAATTAGGGTAGTTAGTTAAAAGTTACTTTAAGAAAATGTAAAAATAAGAAAAACAATAATAATAATTAACCATACCATCGTTTCCTACCTGATGATGGCAAACTGTATTGCCGAAAGCGCTCGTTTTGAAATCTTTGGTGGACTGTTATACCAGTTACAGCCCGACACCAAAAAGATGGCCCGAAAATTAGAAAGGATCAACCAAAAACTTGTCCGACAAGAATTGTCAGTACAGTTCAACAAAACTACATATATATATATATATATATATATATAATATATATATATATGTATGATAAGTGTGTTTACTTACGGTGGAAACGGGTACGATCGTTGGGAGCGCACAGAATCCAGGGGTTAAGACCGTGAAAAACAAATACAAAGTGCTCAATAAATGTAGAGCATAAATTTATTTAAGAAATGGATATATACTAGAGTTTCATAATCTGAATCGTCAGGGTTACATCCGCTGAATTAATCAAGCGTCTATCTGTAACGATAAGACCCCATTCCAACAGACATACGTGGTATCAACTGATATTAATCGAAAACTCGATAATTCAACGGATGTAACCCTGACGATTCAGATGATGAACTCGAGTAGGTTACTTTATATCCATTTCTTAAATAAGATATATATATATAATATATATATATATATATATATATATCTCACGACAAGCACATTTTGCGTAGTGCTATTGCCTATGTAATCTTATTATAATGGAGATTGTGTGTTTTTCTGTCTGTAACCGAAACTACATTACTACTCAAGTCACAATTCCCCTTAATTTTTTTCCTCATATTCTCCATGATTTTATTTTTATTTAAACCTCAATTGTTAATAAAATTGTATTAAATTATTAATACTGTTGACCATATCTACATGATATTTTCCACGTACCCCACTTGTACGGGTCAGACACAAGGCCCTATTTATGTGGGACCACCCACAAGCCGAGACTCATGGGTGGGGGGTGAAAAATTGCGTCGATCCCGTCGGCATTCCCCCTCAAGGGGGCGCCTCAGGCGCTGGCAATAAACCCAGCCCTGCCCCTTTAAATCAAGGGGCAGGTGTTGCCTGGGGGATGGCCCCCTGGGATCGACGCTGTTAATTTAGCAATGGTCCAGAGGCCGAAGCCACTGTTGACCATATCTACATACTAATAACATGCAATTGTATTTATATATACAACAAAATAGTGGTTTACAGTGTGAACGGTAAAGCTAATTTGCATATTGATATTAAAAATTTGATTTTGATGAATATATGCTTGGTATTATTGATTTATAATAGTTTGGTTTTATCTTAATGAATATGAGCAAAAATCTCGGATAGATCTTAAAAGAAATCCATTAACAAGAAGAAATAATTGTAATTTTATTCCTTACTTCCGATTTTAACTAAATAGTTAAATTAGGAAAATTTAGCAATGAAAGACAGGAGTGATGGAAGAGTAAGTTTCAGTTGTTCTTTTTTTCGATTATACCACACTTCTGTTTCAATTCTTTTGATCAGCCTTCTTATTTACTTTCATTAGCTTTTCTTTGTTGATTTTAACGGCATATCAATCCGTCTGGGGTTATGTCATGACTAACGGTTAGGATGTAATACATATCGTGTATTTATATTTATACTTTTTAGTAATCGGTTTTAAAAATGTGTTAGCATTATTGGGAACTATGTTGTATGGTATTGATTTGTTTCATGTCTATATTCTATGGTATAATTTTATTTCCCTCAAAAAAGAGAGAATATCCTCCATGTTGACATTTTCAAATAGATCTTTCATATTGTTTGTTTTAAAATAACGTTTTCTGATGTGAGCAAAAAAAAACATAAGTGTTTAACTGTCAAAGGTGTTTGACATGTTCCACATTGTGGTTGTTGTTCTTGTTTGAGTATATAGGAGTATGTTAGTCTTGTATGACCAATGCGTAATCGGGAAACAATGACTTGTTCCTTTCTAGAATTCCTTAAAATTTGGTCTCCAGCCTCCCAAAGTGGGTTTGATTAGGAAGAGTTTATTGTGGATGTTGTTATTCCAGTGTTGTTGCCATTTTGTATGAAGGAATCTATTAATTTTAGGTTTCGTTAGTCTTTCTAATTTGATATATTTTATTACATTAAAATCTAAACACTTGCACCCTACAGAGGGTGCATATATGTGCTAGTATTAATATTACACACAGACTTAAATAATTTATTTATTTCCTTGTAGCATTCCCAGAGAACACCACTCTCGACAGAAGAATCAGAAGAACAATCGTCAAAAAAATATTCCAATTAATCAAGGATAATTCTTTGGACGAGATCAAGGAAATCCTCGAAGATATTCTGCCCGAAGAACGCATTAAGATTTTAAATTTTTCGATCCAAGGTTGTATACCTCTCTTTGTAGCAGTTACTCGTGACAACCTCGAAATCTCTCGCTACCTCCTAGAACATTCTCTGCCCCAGGGACGTCGCGAAATGTCCGACCGCTGGAAATACTGCGAGCACCCACTTATTGCCGCCATAAAGGGAGGTAATCCACAGCTGATCCAACTGATCCTGCGTCACCTCCCCGATATCAACGAGGAAATCAGTGGGCCCTTAACGCCGCTTCTGGCTGCTATATCCTTTGGGGATCTAATGTCCGTGAAACTGGTAGTAGCTATGAAAGCCGATATTAATCGACCGTGTTTTCAGGGAAGGATCCCCTTGATGGACTCGACGGATAAAAGTGAAATTTGCAGGTTTCTTCTCAGTAAGGGCGTGAATGTTAACCACCAAGATATAGAGGGTTTTACGGCCCTTCATTTGGCCGTTGCTTGGAATCATAAAGAAGGCGTAAACCATCTCATCAAAGCTGGTGCTGATGTCAGGACCCGAAACCACGAAGGCATAACTCCTTTGATTTGGGCGTCTATCAATATGAACATACCGTTGATTTTATATTTGTCCAAAGAGCACGCCTATTCCGAGTTGGATAGAATAGAGTCTTTAGAAATCTTGAATGCTTGTGCTGTATGTGCTCAGAAGACAGTGCTGGAAGGGTGGATCGAATCATTACTGATGAGGAGGAGAGAGGATCTTCCTAAGAACTGTCAGATTCCAGCTCGGAAAATCCTGGATTCTTCCAGGAATTTACCACAGAGACAGAATTGGAAAATCTGCGAGGGAACCTTTAAGTCTTGCTTACCAGAGTATTCTAGTCGTTGAAAGGATTCTGGAAGAAAAATCGACTCTATATGCAGTTTCTCCTGCAAACGGCATTAATTGCCAAACAGGAAACAATATGGCGAAAGTTAAGGAGTTGATCGATCATGTCCAAGAATTTTGTGAGGAAACCTCTTTCGTAGCGGCCAATTTGTGGTACTTTAAGAATCTTTTCCATGCACTTGCAAACTATAGCGATCGAAAAACCTTCTTTGAAAACGGCGGGTTTACTATTTTCAAAACAATATCGCAGACTTCTGTGAAGATGTGGCTTTCGAGGAATTATATATATGCGTATCCATATTTTGTGAATAGCTATTATTCCGAATTGGTCCATAACTTCTTATACATGACGTCTTCAACCAACACTCTGGTGTCCGAGCCGTATCTCGACGAATTTAGCGAAGAGGTAAAAAGAGTCCTCAATGAGGATCTACGAGTCCATCATCATCAATCTATTTTGCACTGTGCACTTAAGTTGACAAAGAAAGAACCGTGGGCCTCAGTTGAGCTCATTGGGTTACTACTTAAATCCGGAGCCGATGTTGACTCGAAGGATTCCTTCAGACGGACCCCAATCATGTATGCCGTTGAGTATGTGCCTGAAAATATTCGCAATAGTGTCCTAGATCTCTTTGCCGCGTACGGATGCCGTCCACTTTCTTGAAGGTCCTATAGCTATGGATTGAAAACGAAAGGGACGCAAAAATGGTCTGGAGTTCTTGTGGTCTGGAGTTCTTCTGGATTAAAAAAAAAAACAAAGAAACCTCTCAATGATATTAAGTGTATTAATCTACTTATGGTGAAAAAGGTATAGACAGTGGGGCAAAGAAACAAGTGGGAGGGGTGAAGTATTGTGGTGGGGGGGGCTAGAAAAAAGGAGCAGATGCAAACAATAGTGTAGAGGGCGAAGAAAAGTGTGGGTGGCTAGGAAAAGGGGGAGGATACAATAATGTGTGGGCGGGGCAAAGAAACATGTGGGAGGGGTTAAGAAGTGGGGGGTTGGAAAGGGGGGGCGAATAATTGTGTGGGAGGGACGAAGAAAAGTGTGGGGCGGCTAGAAAAAAGGAGGCAGAGGCGAACAATGGTGTAGGGGGGGCGAAGTAAAGTGTGGGTGGTTAGGAAAAGCGGGAGATAAATAATAGTGTGGAGGGCGAAGAAACATGTGGGGGCAGCTAGGAAAAGAGGGGATGAATAAGTGTGAAAAATCCAGAAAAAGGGTAAAAGATCCCTTAAAAGACCTGATACAGATTCAAGTCGAGATGATTTTTTTTAAACATTGTTTTATATTATTTATTCAAGTGGCCTACCCGTTTTGAATGTGTCCTACCTCAGTAAGAGTATATTTATAGATATAAGTAGTAGGCAATTTATTCAAACTAATTATTTTTCAAATATATTCAATTTCAAGAAATGCAATTTAGTCCTATGCTGTATATAGTAATTAAGAATAATTAAAAAATAATTTATCCATAATTTACATGAATCGGAGATCTATTTAATTCTAAAATTCTGAAATAGGGTTAGGGTTAGCAGTTATTTTTATAACCTTATATGCTTTTTATGGTAGGCCTCGTACTATAAGAGAGATATGATTTCGTAAGTCACATTCCAAATGTAGGTCACATACTATAATAGTATTCTAATTTTGAATCATTTTCGAATCTATCTTGGGTACTAAGATAGATTGCTATTGCTATTACACAGTTGCTGTATTACAACTATTGCTGCTTACACAGTTGCATTGTATCCAAGAAATCCTTCATCAGATGATGACTCTGGGTTCAGGCAAGGTTTCGGGGTCGAAGTATCATTACCATTAATTCAACGAACACCAGCAGTATCACACGATACCTCCAGACTTTGTTGGTTTTTAGTCACACTGTGAGATTGCCACACTGATGCGGTTAGAGCTTTATCCTGAATCGTTATATATATATATATAATATATATATATCCCTGCCCTGCAATTCTGTTGACTGTTCTTTGACCCACTTCTTCCCTACAGATTTTATTTCCTCCTCCCTAGAATAATGTCTGCCTCTCAAAACCTCTTTCATGGTGCCGAAGAGATGATAGTCTTATTCCAGTGATGAGGGAGTGAAATCTGTAGTGAAGAAGTGCTCAAAGTACAGTCAACAGGGACAAGAGTACATACTCTCATTCGAAAAAACAAAAATAGAAATCCCGAAAAAAAAAAAAAATTCAAAATTTAAAAAAGCAATAAATTCCCAAATTACTAAAAACGATGGTCACTTAGGTGCCAACTCAACAATTCAATATATTTGAATTCTCAAAAACAGATTCTTCTATATTTTTTTAAAGCGGTTTGAATCATCATTTCTAATAGCTAAGTGCAAGCTCTCCATATACAGCATAAATTTCGCGAGCAGTTTTTTGCGGTCTTAGAACCTTGATTAAAAGCAAAAAAGAAGGATGTGTCAAAAATGCTCATTTTTCTTAAACTTTCCATTTAATGATATGAAAGTTTTAAAAGATTAAATCGAAAAAACAAAATAGATTAAAAATGATTCAACATAGAATTCTCAAAAAAAAAAAAAAAGAAAAAAAAGAAATAGATTTCAAAATCGAAAAACGCAAAAAAATCCAAAATTTAAAATTTAATACCGGCACAAATTTCGAGTGCAGTTTTTTTGCGATCTTAGAACCTTGATTAAAAAAAAAAAAAAAAAACGATGATGAAAATGCTCATTTTTCATAACTTTCCATTTAATGATATGAAAATTTTAAAAGATAAATCGAAAAATCAAAATAGATTAAAAAATGATTCAAACATAGAATTCTCAAAAAAAAAAAACAAAAAAAAAAAAAAGAAATAGATTTCAAAATATAAAAACGCAAAAAATTCCAAAATTTAAAATTATACGGCACAAATTTCGAGAGCAGTTTTTTGCGGTCTTACAACCTTGATTAAAAGCAAAAAAAAAAAAAAAACGATGATGAAAAATGCTCATTTTCATAACTTTCCATTTTAATGATATGAAAATTTTAAAAAGATTAAAATCTAAAAAAAACCCAAACCAAATAGATAAAAAATGATTCAAATCATAGAATCTCGAAAAAAAGAAATAGTTTCAAAATCTAAAAACGCAAAAATTCAAAAATTTAAAAATCGACGGCAATTTTAGTTACCAATCCAACAATTCAAAAGCTTTTTTATGCTCAAAAAAAAACCAGATTCTTCTATTTTGTTAAAAAAATTAGATTTAAAATTTAAAAGCGCAATAAATTCAAAATTAAAAGAATAAAAACTACGGGAATTTAGTTACCAATCCAATGATTTAAGATTTTGCATGCTGACAAATAGATTCTCTTATTTTATTAAGCGATTCGATACATCATTTTTAATAGCTATGACCGGCTCTCTATATACAGCACAAATTTCGCGAGCAGTTTTTTGCGGCCTTAAGAACCTGATTAAAAGCAAAATGGTGTCGAAAATGTTATTTTTTCTTGACGTTCCATTTTAATGATATGAAAATTTTTTAAAATTAAATCGAAAAAATCAAAACAAAATAGATTCTAAAGATGATTCAAAAATAAAATTTTGAAAAAAAAAAAAAAAAAAATGATTTTAAAATCTAAAAACGCAAAAAATTCCCAAAATTTTAAAATCGCGGAACTTAGTGCTAATCCAAAACAGATTTTCTATATTTTTTTAAGCGATTCGAATCACCATTTTTAATAAAGCATGGCACTATCTATATACAGCACAAATTTCGCAAGCAGTTTTTTTGCGGCCTTAGGATCTTAATTAAAAGCAAAGAACGAAGTATGGAAAAGTCTACATCATTCTTCGATCGTTCAATTTAATATGAAAGAATTTTTAAAAACTAAAATCGAAAAAAAACAACAACCCAAAATCGATTAAAAATGATTCAAACAGAATTATCGAAAAAAAGAATAGATTTCAAAATTAAAAAGATAAATTAAAATTTAAAAAAAAAAAAGCCGGCAATTGCTCATTTCTTGGATATATTTCGCATTTTGATATGAACATTTTTAAAAATTAATCGAAAACACAAAAAAAAAATAGATTTAAAGATATTCACCAGTAGATTCTCACAAAAAAGATAGATTCAAATCTAAAAACGCAAAAATATCCAATTTAAAAAATCGGGGGCAGGGAAACTGAGTCGCTATCCAACATCATAACTTCTATACGCCCACAATAGATTTTTTTTCTATTTGTTAAGTGATTCCGAATCATCATATCTATTTC
>CM042181.1:1212714-1295549 GCA_023376005.1 Doryteuthis pealeii | reverse complement strand
AAAAAAAGAGAGAGATCTGAACCAATGGCGTATCGGGAACACAATGGACCTTGTCCTTTCTAAGACTTCCCTTAAAGTTGGTTCTTCAGCATCCCAAAATGGGTTGATTAAGAAGAGTTATTGTGATGCTGTTAATAAGTGTAGTTGTCATTTTGTATGAAGGAAATCTATTATTTAGGTTTCAAATCAGTATATGGTACTTGAAATTGTTGGGGATCAAATCTAGAGCCGATTTAGCTGCGGAGTCTGCTCTTTCATTCCGCTCTATTTCACTCCTCTATAACTGGGATCAGCATATCAATAATCTCCTTAGAGTAACCATTGAGTCTAATCTATTCAGGAGTTTAAATGATGAGAGGGTTTCCAGTTGTTATTTCTACTACAAATTATGCACCCTCCGGGTGCAAGTATTTAAGTTTTTATGTAATAATATGTATTAAATTAGAAGGCTAATGAAAACTAAATAAGGTAATACAGATAAAAGATTTGAAACAGAGGGAATATAAATAAAAAAATGGAACAACTGAAACTTACTCTTCCATCACTCTCGTCTTTCATTGTTATTTTTTCTAATTTAAGTATTTAGTTATAATAGAGGAAGTAAATAATAAAATGACAAGTTATTTTATCTTGTATGGATTTCATTAAGATTCATTGAAAGAGATTTTTGTTTATATTCATTAAAATAAACCAAGCAGTTAGAATCAATAATACTAAGGCCATATTTATAATTCGATTTTTTAATATTAATATGCAAATTGCCTTCCCTTTCAACACTGTAAAGCGCTATTTGTTGTATATATAAATATACATGCATGTATATATGTAGACATAGTTAACAAGTATTAAATCAATGTCATGACAAATTTTATTAATATGAGGTTTAGATAAAAATAAATCATGGAGATGTGATGTCAATAACTAAGAGAATTGGTGACTTAGTAGGAATAATAGTTCGGTTACATGACAGAAAAACACACAATCTCCATTAAATCAAGCTTTGTATGATAGTAGACAGGAGCGTAGTCTAGAAGATGAATATTTTTTGTGTTATTTTCATAGATTATGTCCAGTTAGATTATTACACGGGTTTTCAATGCATACAATTGAACCCAGTTGGAGATTTACTGAACATGGTTAACTAAATGTGAAAGAGTGGCTCTCTTTGAGAAGGGGTTCGATAATCTAAAGAATAATAGCGAGAAGCATGTGGTGCAAGTTATAGTTACCGTAAAGAATTTAAATTTTCAAAGTTAAAAAAAAAGTTTTTATTAGATAATATTCACAGTTGACTAACATTATAATTAATTTTATATGTGTGTTATGTAACCTTTCCTCGTTTAATTAACGCAGAGTTCTTAATGTGAATAATAGATAGATAGAAAAAGATTGGATAGATAGGAACAGATATAGATGGTTTAAATAGATTTAGATGATTTGAAAAGATTTAGATAAGAAAGATTGATTGAATAGATACAATACCTATGAAATAGACTGATAGAGATATACATATCGTGGCATATATATATTATTATAAGGGATTTGTGTGTTTTTCTGTCTGTAACCGAAACTATATTCCTACTCAAGTCACAATTCTCTTAGTTATTGACATCACATTCTCATGATTTTAATTTTTATCTAATCCTCAAATTATAATAAATTGTCTTACATTATTAATACTGTTAATTTATGTCCACATACTGACAATATGGCAATTAATTTTCATATATATCAACAAAATAGCGGTTTACAGTGTGAACGTGAAGGCTAATTTGCATATTAATATTAAAAAATCGAATTTAATAATATGTGCTTAGTATTATTGATTTCTAACCTGTTTGGTTTATTTTAATATATAGAAAAATCTCTTCATGAATCTTAAAATGAAATCATTAACAAGATAAAATAACTGTCATTTTATTATTTACTTCCTCTTATAACTAAATACTTAAAATTCGAAAAAAATAACAATGAAAGACGAGAAGTGATGGAAGAGTAAGTTTCAGTTGTTCCATTTTTTATTATACTCCCTCTGTTTCAAATCTTTTTATCTGTATTCTTATTTAGTTTCATTAGCCTTTTCTAATTTATAAATATTTATACATTAAAAGTTAAATACTTGCAGCCCGGAGGGTGCATATATTTGCTAGTATTAGTTAAGAATTTATTTTTAAAAATTCTCGAAAAAACCTTTTTAAGAGAAATATTTTTTGGAAAATGATTACTTTT
The DNA here is from genome assembly GCA_023376005.1 of Doryteuthis pealeii. Lineage (NCBI taxonomy): Eukaryota > Metazoa > Mollusca > Cephalopoda > Myopsida > Loliginidae > Doryteuthis > Doryteuthis pealeii. The sequence continues at coordinate 1,293,320 of CM042181.1, read as the reverse complement.
ACTGGACTCTTTCGATGCATGACATTAATTTATGTAAAAATATTAAGAAATTGAAAATTCACAAATCATTAGAGAATATTAGGCAAATACATATCTTACTTAGTTGTTATTTTCTTCTATGGCCAAGATGTCAACGTCTAGTCCTTGGTTCTAATACCTAATTTGAAATATATGTATATATAATATAATATATATATATATTATATATAAATATATATATGACCTGCCACACTCACTAGACCTTACTTAAGTTGTATCTTATCTAATCTATAATCTACAGTCAGTTGATATAGTTTTCAAGTATTTATCTAATACAAACAATCTGCACTCACTTGTATGGTTTCAGTATTCTCATCTAATTACAACAATGCTCAGTTCTATGGTTCAGTATTCTTATCTAATACACATATCCTGCACTTCAGTTTGTCTGGTTTCAAGTTCTTAATCTAATACACATAATCTTGCACTCATATATGGTTCAAGTAATCTTATGCTAGATACCATAATCTACACTCCAGTTCTATGGTTCAAGTCTTCTCATCTAATACACATAATTCTGCACTCAGTTCTGTTTCAAGTTTCTCATTCTAACATCATTATATACACTCAGTGCTGGTTTCAAGTACATCAAACTCAAATCTGCACTCAGTTGTCTTGGTTTCAATCTTCTCATTAATACACATATCTACACTCAGTTGTCTGGTTTCAATATTCTTATTCTAATACTCATAATCTGCACTCAGTTGTCTGGTGTCAAGTATTCTCATCTAAACACATAATCTACACTCATTGTCCCTGGTTTCAAGTATTCTATCTAATACACATATCTACACCTCAGTTGTCTGGTTTCAAGTAATTCTCATCTAAATACACATAATATGCACTCAGTTGTGTGGTTTCAAGTATCTTATCTAATACACATAATCTATACACTCAGTTTCTGGTTTCAAGTAATTCTTATCTAATACTCATAATCTGCACTTCATTGTCTGGTTTCAGTTTTCTTATCTAAATACACATAATCTAACCTAGTTTCTGGTTTCAAGTTTCTTCTAATACACATAATCTTACACTCAGTTGTCTGGTTTCAGTATCTTATTAATACACATAATATGCACTCAGTTGTGGTGGTTTTCAAAGTATCTTATCTAAATAACACAATAATCTACACTCAGTTGTCTGGTTTCAAGTATTCTTATCTATACAATATATGCACTCAAGTTGTGTGGTTTCAAGTATTCTTATCTAATACACATAATAGCACTCAGTTGTGTGGTTTTCAAGTATTCTTATCTAATAACATCATAATCTACACTCAGTTGTCTGGTTAAGTATTCTTACTAATACAATAATATGCACTCAAGTTGTGTGGTTTCAAGTATTCTCATCAATACACATAACACACAGATTGTCCTGGTTTCAGTATTCTTATTAATACTCATAATGCTGCACTCAGTTGTCTGGTTCAAGTATTCTCATCTAATACACATAATTGCACTCAGTTGTGTGTTTCAAGTATTCTCATCTAATACACATAATATGCAGCTCATTGTTTGGTTTCAAGTATTCTACTAATACACATAATGCTACACTCAGTTGTCTGGTTTCGTTTCTTATCTAATACACATAATATGGCAACTCAGTTGTGTGGTTTCAAGTATTCTTCATCTTACACATAATATGCACTCAGTTGTGTGGTTTCAAGTATTCTTATCTAATACACATAATCTACACTCAGTTGTTCTGGTTTCAAGTATTCTATCTAATACTCAAATCTGCACCAGTTGCTGGTTTCAAAGTTTCTTATCTAATACAACATAATCTAACACTCAGTTGTCCTGGTTTCAAGTCTTCTTCATCTAATACAAACATAATCTAACTAGTTGTCTGGTTTCAAGTATTTCATCTAAATACCCATATATTGCACTCAGTTGTGTGGTTCAAGTATTCTTATCTAAACCATAATCTGCCTCGTGTCTGGTTTCAAGTATTCTTATCTAACACACATAATCTGCACTCAGTTGTCTGGTTTCAAGTATCTTATCTAATAACCATAATACTGCACTCAGTTTGTCCTGGTTCAGTAATTCTCCATCTAATACACTAATCTACACTCAGTTGTCTGGTTTCAAGTATTCTTATCTAAATCCCATAATCTGAACTAGTTGTCTGGTTTCAAGTATTCTATCTAAACACATAATCTGCACTCAGTTGTCTGGTTTCAGTATTCTTATGTAATACAAACAATATGCACTCAGTTGTTAGTTTAGAGTCTTCTCACTAATACACAAATCTACACGTCGTCTGGTTTCAAGTATTCTTATCTAATACACATAATCTGCCTCAGTTGTCTGGTTTCAAGTATTCTTTATTAATACACATAATCTACACTCAGTTGTCTGGTTTCAAGTATTCTTATCTAACACACATAATCTGCACTCATTGTCTGGTTTCAAGTATTCTTATCTAACACACATAATCTGCACTCATTTGTCTGTTTAAGTATTCTTATCTAATACACCTAATCTGCACCTCAGTTTGTCTGGTTTCAAGTATCTCATCAAATACACATAATCTATATCACTCAGTTGTCTGGTTTCAAGTATTCTTATCTAATACACATAATCTGCCACTCAGTGTCTGTTCAAGTATTCTTATCTAATACACATAATCTGCACTCAGTTGTCTGGTTTCAGTATTCTTTTCTAATACACAATAATCTGCACCAGTTGTCTGGTTTCAAGTATTCCTATCTAATACACATAATCTGCACTCGTTGTCTGGTTTTCAGTATCTTATCTAATACACATAACTGCACTCAGGTCTGGCTTCAAGTATTTCTTATCTAATACACATAATCTGCACCAGTTGTATTGCTTTCAAAGTATTCTCCCATCTAATCACATATCTGCACTCATTGTCTGGTTTCAGTATTCTTATTAATACACATAATCTGCCTCAGTTGTCTGGTTTCCAAGTATTCTTATCTATACACATAATCTGCACTCAGTTGTCTGGTTTCAAGTCTTCTTATCTAATACACTATCTGGCACTCAGCTGTCTGGTTCAAGTATTCTTATCTAATAACATAATCTGCACTCAGTTTATGGTGTTCAAGTATTCTTATCTAAATAACATAATCTGCCACTCAGCTGTCTGGTTTCAAGTATTCTTATCTAATACACATAATCTGCACTCAGTTTATGGTTCAAGTATTCTTATCTAATACACATAATCTGCATTCAGTTCTATGGTTTCAAGTATTTTATCTAATACACATAATCTGCACTCAGTTCTATGGTTTCAAAGTATTCTTATCTATACATCATAATCTGCACTCAGTTCTATTGTTTCAAGTATTCCTTATCTAATACACATAATCTACACTCAGTTCTATGGTTTCAAGTATTCTTTCTAAAGCACATAATCTACACTCCAGTATCTATGGTTTCAGTATTCTTATTAATACACATATTGCAACTCGTTCTATGGTTTCAGTATTCTTATCTAATTACCACATAATCTGCACTCAGTTGTATGGTTTCAAGTATTCTTATCTAATACACATAATCTACACTCTGTTTTCTATGGTTCACAAGTTTCTTATCGAATAACATAATCTGGCACTCAGCTGTCTGGTTTCAGTATTCTCACTAATACAAACAATATGCATCAGTTGTATAGTTTAGTCTTCTCATCTAAATACACATAATTTACACCTTGTCCTGGTTTCAAGTTATTCTTATCTTATACACATAATCTACATCAGTTGTCTGGTTTAAAGTAATTCGTTATCTTATCACATAACTACACTCAGTTGTCTGGTTTCAAGTATCTATCTAATACCATAATCTGCACTCAGTTGTCTGTTTCAAGTATTCTCATCTAAACACATAATCTGCACTCAGTTGTCTGGTTTCAAGTATTCTTATCTAAACACATAATCTACACCTCAGTTGTCTGTTTCAAGTATTCTTATCTAATACACATAATGCTGCACTCAGTTGTCTGGTTTCAAGTATTCTTATCTAATACACATAATCTACTACACCCTCAGTTTGTCTGGTTCAAGTATTCTTCATCTAATCCACAATAAATTCTTGCACTCATTGTCTGGTTTCAAGTATTCTTATCTTAATACACATAATCTGCCACTCAGTTGTCCTGGTTTTGAAGTATTCTTATCTAATACACATAATCTACACTCAGTGTCTGGTTTCAATATTCCATCTAATACACATAATCTGCACTCATTGGTCTGGTTTGCAAGTATTCTTATGTATACACATAAATCTGCACTTCAGTTGTCTGTTTCAGTATCTTTCTAATACACATAATCTACAACCGTCTGTTCTGGTTTCAAGTATTCTCATCTAATACACATATCTGCACTCAGTGTTCTGGTTTCAAGTATCTTATCTAATACACCATAATCTCACTCAGTTGTCCTGGTTTCAAGTATTCTTATCTAATAACATACATCTTCACTCAGATTGTATGGTTTCAAAGTATTCTTATCTAATACCATAATCTACACTCAGTTGTCTGGTTTCAGTATCCCATCTAAACACATAACTGCCACTCAGTTGTCTGGTTTTCAAGTATTCTATCTAATACACATAATCTTCACTCAGTTGTATAGTTTTCAAGTATTCTTATCTTATACAAACAATCTACACTCACTTGTATGGTTTCAAGTATTCTCATCTAAAACAATCTCACTCAGTTGTCTGGTTTCAAGTATTCTTATCTAATACACATAATCTGCACTCAGTTGTCTGGTTTCAAGTATTCTCATCTAATACACATAATCTGCACTCAGTTGTCTGGTTTCAAGTATTCTCATCTAATACACATAATCTGCACTCAGTTGTCTGGTTTCAAGTATTCTCATCTAATACAAACAATATGCACTCAGTTGTATAGTTTAGTCTTCTCATCTAATACATATAATCTACAATCAGTTGTATGGTTTCAAGTATTCTTATCTAATACAAATAAGTTGCACTCAGTTATGTACCCATCAAGTATTCTTAAAGAAATAATTTGTACATAGTTTTATGATTTCAAGTATTCTTATCTAATACAAATATGAACTATTTATATACTTTTCCTTGCAGCATCTCAAGAGAATACAATCCTCAACCCAGACTAGAATTGAACTTGTCCAACGAATATTCCCGATTAATCGAGGATATTTCCTGGACGAAATCAAAACACATCTTCGAAACCCTTCAGCCCGAACAACGCATCAAGGTTTTAAATTCTTCGATCCGTGGCCAGATACCTCTCTTTGTGGCAATTCATCATAAACCGTGTCGATTCTCTCACTATCTCCTAAAATTCCAGGGACTTCGCGAAATATCCAAAAGCTGGAAAACTTCCGGCACCCTTTCATTGCTACCGTCCTCTCCGGTAATCCAAGACTGATGGTTATGATCCTGAAACGGCTACCCGCATCGACGACTCCATCTGCGGTGCCTACTCGCCGCTAATGATTAGTACCTCCCTCGGTGATCTATTGTCCGTGAAAATTATAGTAGCATTGGGGCCGATATTAATCGAACATGCGTTCAGGGAAGGAGCCCTCTAATGGAGTCGACATTCAGTATCGACATTTGTAGCTTTCTTCTCAGTCAGGGCGCGAACGTTAACCAGCAAGATGAAGAGGGCTTCACGGCCCTTCATTTGGCCCGTTTCTCGGCAGCACATACATAGTGCACCCAATTAATTAACGCTGGTGCTGATGTTAGGATCCGAAACAAGGAAAACGCAACTCCGTTAATTTGGGCTAGTATGCATCTAAATATGCCAGAGTTAGATATTTGGTCAAACAACCTGCCTATACCGCGTTAGATCTAACAGAGACTTTGGAAATTCTGAATGCCAGTTTGTATGTGCTCAAGAATTGATTATAGAGCAGTGGGTGGAATCTTTACTGTGGAGAAGTTATAATTATAATCCAAAGAATTGTCAGATTCCACTTCAAGAGATTCTGGATTTTTCCCAGGAATTTACCACAGAGAGAGAATTGGAAAGTCTGATGGACAATCCTTTACGTCTTGCTTTCCAGGGAATTCTAGTCGTTGAAAGAATTTTTGGAAGGGATACCAAATTGCACTTACTGCTTTTTCTGCAAACGGTATTTTAGTTGCCAAAAAGCAGAACAACATGGAAAAGGTTCGGCAGTTGATCGATTATATCGAGGAATACTGTCAAGAAATTTCGATGACTGTTTTGGCTTCTAATTTACCAACTTTCCAATCTGTTTTTGATGAAATTGGGTAAAGTAACCATTCCAAAAGACTTCTTTCAAAATGGAGGGTTTTCTATTTTCAAAAATAAGCGCGGGCATCTGTGAAGTTATGGAGTCTAGTCAAAGACCGTGTACGAAGAATCCTTCTCTATTAGCAACCACTATACTGAATTAGTCGATAACTTTCTTTATATGTTGTTTACAATCAAGACTGAGAATTTTTCCCGGGATTACCTCGGTATATTCAGAGAGGTGGTCACAGACGTGGTCGGGAAGATCTCCGAGTCAGACACTGTCAGTCTATATTGCATCGTGCAATTAAATTGATGAATATAAAATCCTGGAGCTCGGTTGAGGTCATTAGGATCCTCCTTGAATCCGGAGCCGATGCTAACTCGAAGGATTGCTTCCGACGGACACCAATCATGTATGCCCTTAAGTATGTACCTCAAGATATATTCAATGATGTTTAGCCCTTCTTTTGGAGTATGGATGCCACACCGATTGTAGAGACAACGAAGGTTTTACAGCTACGGACGATACACATTGGGGACGTAGTCTGGGTACACCAAATATCACCACTTAGCTTACGGTGCCTAGCAACGGGAGTAATTTTGGACAATGGAATCACGTATGAAGGAATTCTACCAAAGAGAATCAAAGACTTCGTTAATATCCACATATAGATTTGTTAACGATTTAAAAGAAAGGGTGTGTCCTTAGGTGGCTAATTGATTGTCGCATAGCAATAAAAGCCCTTGTTTTGAAATAGAATGGGCAGAAAATGGGGTGAAACATAAACACTTAAATAAACAAACTGGAATCGCGTATGGAGGAATTCTACCAAAGAGAATCAAGGACTTCGTTAATATCCATAAATAGATTTGGTTAACAAATAAAAATAGTTATTAAAATAAAATCGTTAACAAAGAAAGGGCGTGTCCGTTAGGTGGCTAACTGAATGTCACATAGCAATAATAAGCCCTTGTTTTGAAATAGAATGGCAGAAATGGGGTGAAACATAAACACTTAAATAAACAAAACTGGAATCACGTATGGAGGAATTCTACCAAGAGAATCAAGGACTTCTTTAATATCCATGAATAGATTTTTAACGATTTATTTAATAACTATTTTTTCTTTGTTAACAAATAATGGGCGTGTTCGTTAGGTGACTAATTTAATTTTCCATGACAAAATAAGCCATTCCTTTGAAATAGAATGGGCAGAATTGGGTGACACATAAACAGTTAAATAAACAACCAAGCAATCATGACTATTTTGAAACCCAACTCTAAGTTTTAACGTTTATCTTTGAAATGAAAAGATATTTTCTACGTGCTATGACTACAGATATATTAAGGTTAGTTAAAGAAACTTGGATACAGACTAAAGTTTCTAGGTGATCACTTATCTGTGTTAGTATTGTAAGGAGAATAATTATTTATTATCTTCTTTGGAGAAATCCGTTGGGTGGCTAATAAACTGTCGCATGACAATCATAAACCCTGCTTAGAAATACGATGAGCAGGATTGGGGTGATACATAAAAAACCTAAATAAACAATATATTTTTAAAGAACATTCAGTTTTTAGGAGTTTTATTTCAGTGTTCAATAATATAAAATGCCCTCTTTTAATTAGGTATTAATTTCAAGTTTATATTTTTGAAAAAAAATATAAAAGAAAAAATAAAGAAACAACATACTTTATGAAATAATGTCTTCTTTCAATGAATGAATTTGATTAACTTGTGAATGCATTGAAATCGTTGACAACTGACAAGGAAAAATCTCTTTCAGAAAGGGAGACAGTCATGATTAATTTGAAACCCAACCGTAAGTTTTAACGATTATCTCTAAAATAAAAAAAAGTTATTTGCTACGTGCTATGACTACAGATATATAAAGGTTAGTTAAAGACGGATACGAGTAAATCTTATTATAATGGAGATTGTGTTTGTCTGTCTGTTAACCGAAACTATATTACTATACAAGTCACAATTCCCTTTGTTATTTACACACATTCTCCATGATTTTATTTTTTATTTAAACCTCAATTATTAGTAATTGTTTTACAACATTAAAGACTGTTAACAATATCTACATACTAATAACATGCAATTATATTTATATATTCAACGAATAGCGGTTTACAGTGTGAATGGGAAGGCTAATTTGCATATTGATCTTAAAAAATTTGATTTTAATAAATATATACTTAGTATTATTGATTTTTAATTGTTTGGTTTTTCTTAATAAATATGAGCAAAAATCTCGGGGAAAATCTTAATAGAAATCTATTAACATAAAGAAATAACTGTAATTTTATTATTTTCTTCCTATTTTAACTAAATAGTTAAATTAGGGAAATTTACCACTGAAAGACGGGAGTAAGGGAAAATGGTGGAACAGTTAGTTTCAAAGTTGTTCTATTTTCCGATTATACCCCCTCTGTTCCAAATATTTTTATCTGAATCTTATTCAGTTTCATTAGCCTTTCTAATTTAACATGATATTTTATTATATTAAAACTTAAATACTTGCACCCGGAGGTGCATACATTTGCTAGTAATTCTAATTTAACAAATGGATATTCGGTAATTGTACATATCCACTTAAATTCATCGATTTAAAATCTTAACATCCTTATAGGAACCTCCTAGTATATTTTCAAACAGTTTCCACATGTTCACCATCCCTGTCAAAAATATGCTTAGAAATCTCCCACAGGTGATTTAAAAAAGAAGGGCTGGGTTAGCTCAGTCGGTAGAGCGTTCGGCTAGAAGCCACATGGTTCCTAGATCGATTCCGGTCCTCGCCAACTCAGCGTATGAGTAGCACAGGGATCTGTGCGGTAAAGTAAGGAGCTGATGGTAGGTGTGGCGCTCCACCTCAGATGCCAAAAAATCTCCTTGTCTAGCGCTAGTGAAAAGAGGGTAGACTCCCTCGCTGATTGGCCGATACCGACTTTAGGCCGCCCGACGACTTTACTTTTTACTTTACCTGTATATTAGAAAAGCATAGGTATACCCAATTGTCAAAAATCCGTTTTTTACAAAAATTACGGCTTCTCAAAATGAAGAAACAAGGGAGGTTACTCTCATTTATGTAGCTAATGTTCAGATTACCGGATATTCGGCGTCAGCAGTTTCATTTATTCTCTTTAAAAAAATATGTTAAAACGTTCTCAGACATTTTTTCATAAAATCTTTTATTTTTTTTTTCATAAATAGCATTTGATACTTAATCCATGTGTGCGTAAGGACGGAGTCCTTGGTGGATGAGCAGTCCATGACCTGCAACACTCCACTTAGACACTTACTTAGGCTAGACGGCGTCGGAGAGGTTCCCTCCGATCAATCGGCTGGTCACGTCAAGCCCTAGCACCTATATGATTTTCCCAACCCTATTGCCCTTATAACAAGCCCCAACCCCTTTTTATCATATGGGTGCTAGAAGGCGGTGGCTGAGGGTCTACATGTCCTGGGAATGACTTTAAACTCTATCTGATGGTGAGGTTCCAGTTTTTGAGGTTTGGGGAATGTGGAGCACCCCTTCATCACCATTGCTCTATGGTCCACTCTGACCCAGAGTGTAGTACCTGTTAGGGTTCCCTCTATGGGTTAAATAGAAAAATGTATTTATAAAAAAAAATTGTGTATCCAATAAGAAAAAATTTATTTCAAAACTTTATCGGCATTAAATGACCCACTGAGGTTGATATGCCGTAAAACAAACAAACAAACAAACAAATTAATCCAAGTGCTTTCTTAGATAGCTCACTAGGCCAGTCCTGGAGAGACATAATATTCCCCATGAACTACATGTTGGAACTTCTCCACTTTGAATGTTGCTGGGCTTAAAATTACCCGTTCTAATAGACCGCTTCAATTTTTGGTGTTTACTTCGGTTTAACTCACATTCTCCCACAGACAGGTAGATGGTGGTTCTCCAGCCAGGTCCATTACAAGCTAGCTTCTCTCAATCCTCCACAGCAATAGCAGTGTCCTTGAGGCAGTCCTTAAAACTCAATTAGGGTTTGCACTGACGACGTTTGCCAGTTGAGATTTCCCCGTAAAATAGTAGTTTTTCCACAGACAGGTAGATGGTGGCTCTCCGGCCAGGTCTATTACAAGCTAGTTTCGCCCAGTCCTCCACAGCAATAGCAGTGTTCATAGTGTCCTCGAGGCAGTCCTTAAACCTCAATTAGGGTTTGCACTGACAATATTTGCCAGTGGAGATTTCCCCGTAAAATAGTTGTTTTGGAATTCAGCAATCATTCATGCGAACTAGATGACCAGACCAGCGAAGACGTGATCTAAGGATTAAACTCTCAATACTAGGCAGGTGACATCTTTCAAGTATTGTGGTGCCTGGTGTAAATGATAACCAGTCTATCCCTAAAATCCTTCGAAGGCAATTCTGAATGAATTTCTCGCTTATATATACTAGCAAAATAAAAAAACGCCCTCTGGGCGACGTAAAATAAATATTGCCTGAGGGGATGGAAGTTGAAAATTTAATATCAGTGAGTATGTACCATAAGTAAAATCATCAAATTTATTAAAGGAGTAAAGAATAAAATAAATTTATTAAAGGAGTAAAAAAATATAAAAAAATTGAAATGGAAACTTAGTTCTGATAACTTTAAATATATATTAAAATAAAACAAACTCTAGATAGATAGATAATGCCAGGTATGTATTTATCAAAACTTGTTTTAAAAAACCAATGAGGACTGTCTTACATTGCATGCTCAAATTTGAGTGTATTTATTCTACGTTCGGACGTTTTTAGGTAGTGTGACGTACGCACTGACGTCGTTTTTTGTTACAGACAAAAAACCGGAAGCGAATCTCCATTATTAATAGTAGCAAATATATGCACCCTCCGGGTGCAAGTATTTAAGTTTTAATGTAATAAAATATTGTATTAAATTAGAAAGGCTAATGAAACTAAATAAGAATACAGATAAAAAGATTTGAAACAGAGGGAGTATAATAAAAGATTTGAAACAGAATGAGTATAATAAAATAGAACAATTGAAACTTACTCTTCCATCACTCTTGTCTTTCATTGTTATTTTTTCTAATTTAAGTATTTAGTTATAAGAGGAAGTTAAGAATAAAATGACAGTTATTTTATCTTGTTAATGGATTTCATTTAAAGATTCATTGAAGAGATTTTTGCTTATATTCATTAAAATAAAACCAAACAGTTAGAAATCAATAATACTAAGCACATATTTATTAAATTCGACTTTTAATATTAATATGCAAATTAGCCTTCCCGTTTACACTGTAAACCGCTATTTTGTTGTATATATAAATATAATTGCATATTGTCAGTATGTAGACATAGTTAACAGTATTAATAATGTAAGACAATTTTATTAATAATTGAGGATTAGATAAAAATAAAATCATGGAGAATGTGATGTCAATAACTAAGAGAATTGTGACTTGAGTAGGAATATAGTTTCGGTTACAGACAGAAAAACACACAATCTCCATTATAATAAGATATAGGTATGGGTGTTATTACTGTCATGATGAGTCCTGTCGGCTCGTGCTTACTAATACACCGACTGCATCTCTTAAATTGTGTATATGGGAATCCTATTGAAAATAATTGAAGACTTTAATATCCATAAATAGATTTGAGTGTCCTTACTCGATTGGATATTTCTAAGATTCCATAAAATGTCTGATACAGGTTCGAGCCGACCTCATATTTTTAAATTGTGATATAGTTTTTTATTTTAGTCGCTATATATCATTCTCATACATAATGCTGATTTATAAAAAACGAAATTATCATTTGTTCTAAATAGATAAATTACACTGGTTTACAAAGAAATTATTTTTACAACGCCCGAGGGTGTTTTTCTGTTGCTAGTATTATTAAACAAATAAATCTTCTTAATATATATATTGATGCTCATATTCCCTTATTTGTATGACCGTTATCACCCTGTAACACCCTCTGGGTAAAAAAAACAAGACCGCTCAAATCGTCCAAGATGAACAGCAAAAAATGTAAATCCTGATTATCTGGTGTTGCTTATGCGTCGAATTCTTATTTCTTATGAGTGTCGTCACTTCAGCTATACAATGAAACCATTCCGTTTTTATCTTAAACAAAGAAAGAGAAAAAAAAGGACATGCTATACAAAAATAGAATAAGAATGAAAACAAATGCATTGTACACTATAATAAATAGATAAATAACAAAATAAATATAAGTTAAGAGAAAGGAAATGAATCCGACAGTATGAGTATAGATAAAAGGATATGAAAAGAACACAATATGCTGTTAAAGTGAAAAGATTTTATATCATATCCACAGTTAATATTGAACAATATTTCGATTTATAAAAATCATCTTCAGAGTTTGTTATATTTGAAACTACCGCATATTTTTTTGCAACATCAATGTTTTCGTTTTGAATTCATATTATTTTCGTCTCCGCTCTCGATAAGTCCGGAGTACAAAAAACAAGCTCTGTAGATGATTTTTATAATCGAAATTTGAATATGATATAAAATGTTTTCACTTTAACAGCATATTGTGTTCTTTTCATATCCTTTTATCTATACTCATGTATGTATATATATATATATATATATATATGGAGAAATGTAGACAAACACGGGATGTTGTGGAAACTTGATGTTTATTGTCGACGGTGCAACGTTTCGGTCTCTTATTAGACCATCTTCAGGACTTGAATATAGTTTCTTACTCAATGATGGAAATTCTCAAAATGCTGAAAACGGAAGGTCGTCAGTAGGGGGAAGTGTGTTGGGGGGGTTAGTGGATTCTTCTTCTCTCTGGAATGGGGAGTGCCGAAATGGTGAATGGTGGTACCATTCCAGAGAGAAGAAGAATCCACTAACCACCCCCAACTACACTTCCCCCTACTGACGACCTTCCGCTTTCAGCATTTTGAGAATTTCCATCATTGGAGTAAGAACTATATTCAAGTCCTGAAGATGGTCTAATAAGAGACCGAAACGTTGCACCGTCGACAATAAACATCAAGTTTCCACAACATCCCGTGTTTGTCTACTTTTCTCCACATACTGTCGGATTAACCTCCTCACATTTCTACCATATATATATATATATATATATATATATATAAGGACATGCTATACAAAAATAAGAATGTAAACAAAAAAGAAAGAAAGGGAGTAGGGGAATATATAGAGCGTGTGGAAGTGATAATGCTAATCTGTTTCAATTATCCTAATGACAAGATGAAAAGAAGGAAAGAAAGAAAAAAGTGAGTTAAATAAAGATTACACTGGTTTACAAAGAAATTGAGGCAAGCACAAAAATAGCTGTTTTAACCTAATTTGGGGGTTCTGTGGGAGTAAAAAATTCAATGTCAGCGAGTTTGTACCCTAAGTAAGTAAAATCATCAAATTCATTAAAGGATTAAAAAATAAAACGATTTAAAAAGTAAACTTTAAATATGTATTAAAATAAAACAAACTATATATAGATATATAATACCAGTCATGTATTTATTAAAACTTGTTTAAAAAAAAACAATGAGGACTGTCTAATGTTGCATGTTCAAATTTTGAGTGTATTTATTCTATGTTATGACAATTTTGGGTAATGTGACGTAAGCAGTGACGTATTTTTGTTACAGACAAAACCGGAAGCGAATCGCCATTATTTATAGAGATTTCAAAAGCATTTATAAAGAAAGGTTTTATTTATTTCATTAATTCTAATTGTTCTTTATTCTATGTATTGATGATTAAGGTAATTGTGACGTAAGCAGTGACGTAATTTTGATTACAGACAAAAAACGGAAGCGAATCTCCATTATTAATAGATATGTATATATAGATAGATTAGATAGGAATACTTGATATCATGGATGTAAATATAAATGTACAATGTACGCGATTCCATAACCACTAGGTGTCCTCGGGATGACATTACACTGTATCTAATCGCGAGGTTTCCAATTCTGGATCTCTGGAGAGTGTGGAGTGCACCTTATTTGCCATTACTCCCAGGTCCACTCTGACCCGGAGTAGTACCACTTGTTTGGGTACCATCCATGGTTAAAAAGAAAAAGTTTAAAAGAGTTTAAAAAAATGAGTTTAAAATGAGTTGCCGCTAAAAAAACAAAAAAAAACGAATATCCATCAAGAATGAATAAACAAAATATCTTGTGTAAAATACCGTAAAATCCAACCAACCAGCCAGTAATATTGGGCACCTAGTGAGAATCAAACTCACTAACAATAGTCTTGCTTCCAAACCAAACCAAATGTCCTTGGCATAAAATAACCCAACAAAGATTGACATGCCGTAAAATCCAACCAACCAGCCAGAAATATTGGGCACCTAGTGAGAATCAAACTCACTAACAATAGTCTTGCTTCCAAACCAAACAAAATGTCTTTGGCATGAAATAACCCAACAAAGATTGACATGCCGTAAAATCCAACCAACCATCCAGTAATATTGGGCACCAAGTGAGAATCGAACTCACTAACAATAGTCTGGCTTCCAAACCAAACAAAATGTATTTGGCATAAAATAACCCAACAAAGATTGACATGCCGTAAAATTCAACCAACTAACCATAACCGCTAGATATAAAATAACCGTAGTCAGGTTGGCATGTTAAAATCAATCCATCACCATCTACATACATATCGTTACATAATTTATAAGCAGCTTATAAATTATGAACCTACCTGTAGTTAGAATATTTTTAATTAGGGTCCGTTAGATTTAGAATGATGGTGTCCATGGAAAGTTACCAGACAGTTGATGACAGCTAATAACCATTACCCCTCGGAAGCGCGCGATTGGGCGCCGTGAGAATAAGTTTTAGTTTTGTTAGTGAGATGCAAGCCGGCACCCTTGGAGAGAGGATGCAACTCCCGGAGGCGGATAAATATTGGCTGGGTTCTGAAAATAAAGCTTTATTAAGAAACAACCAAATCTTGTTTATTAATTAAATATTAAAACAGCCCAGCACACAGAAGAATGAACCCCAGCAGAAACCTTGAATCCCGAAGGACATCCTCTATGAGTAGACCAGGGAGCAATGGAGATGAAGGGGTGCTCCACATTCCCCAAACCTCCAAAACTGGAACCTCATCATCAGATAGAGTTTAACGTCATTCCCAGGACATGTAGACCCTCGGTCACCGCCTTCTAGTAACCATATGATAAAAAGGGTTTGGAGCTTTCCATACGGGGAATAGGGAAATGGGAAAATCATATAGGTGCTAGGACTTGACGTGACCAGCCGATTGATCGGAGGGGGCCCCTCCGACCGCCCGTCTAGCCCAAGATAGAGCCAAAGTGGAGTATTGCATGTCATGAACTGCTCATCCACCTGGGCTCTATCCCTCAGCATCACGGGTCGCCACCCACGGCCAACAGGTGGCCCCATTGGGGGAGTGTTACCCCTCTGCAGAGGTGCAGTCGGTGCATTCTAACGCCTCAGCCGACATGGCAGAAAAGAGTTAGGTTAAGACAGTTATTTCTAGACTGTCGGTTCCACCCTGCTTAGGCTGTTTGGTTGGATTTTACAGCTTATCAAGCCTTGTTGGGTTATTTCATGCCGAAGACGTTTTGTTTTATTCATTCTTGATGTTTTCTATTTAACCCACAGATAGTAAGCAGTTAGGGTCCTATCACTCCGGACCAGAGTGGACCTGAGTGCAATGGTGATAAAGGGGTACTCCACACTCCCCAGAGCTCCAACATAGGAACTTCAACATTATATGCAGTTTAACGTTATAACCTAGCAGTAACATAGAATAATAATTAACACAGCTTCACGCCTCTATCTCAGATATGGTTAGCAGAATGAAAACAGGACACCCCCATGGACTGAATAAAATGTGGACCATATTACGTTTAGGTACCCCTTTTTAATCTCGATTAAGAAATGACATTTTTTTCATTTACACTGTCAATACACAGTTGTTTGGAAGGTCTTAGAGTGAGGGGTTAGTTTGATAATTTTTTAAAATCTAAAAATCGTCAGTTAAATCAACTGGATATTGATGGTGTAAATGAAAAATGTCCTTTCTTAATCGAAATCAAAAAGGGGTGCCTAAAGGTCATATGGTCCGAAAATGTATTAGTTTACTTACGTTATACACCCCAACGTACTGAATAATAGGTTCGGTTTGATTTTCCCTGAAGGCTCCCGATTACGATATGAAGTCTCCAGAGTTCTAGAATCATCTGGAGTATCCCGGAGGACACATCAACTGAAACGTTGTTTACATAACAATAAAGATGAAGATAACTGTTTGAAAAAATTATGAAGTTGGCGGAGTATGGACTGGATAACGAGTGATTCTATCCCTCTTTAGATAGCGCTATACCAGGGAGATTTTCTGATGAAGTGGAGCTCCACACCTACCGTCAGTACCCCACTTTACCGAACAGATCATATTACCAATTTGTGATACTCATATGACAAATAAAAAAAAAAAACTCTTGGTGGAAGAGCTGTAAGTAAGGATCGAACTTGCGATAAGATGGGAGGGTAGGTTTCAAACTCTCATTCGTAAGCAAGAACCCGGATGATAACGAATTACCTTATTTGATTTTGGACAAACCCAATGTTTTTTTTTTGTTTTTTTTTAAATTTTTATGTAAGTAATGAAAGCTTATGAAAGTAAACATATATATTTAACCCTTCAGCCACGGAAATATAGGTGCTGACAACGGAGATTTTTCAAAGTTATTCTTACGGCAATATCAGCTTTCGAACTGCACGTTTTACGCTACAATTTCAAGCAGTTGTTGGTTTGACATTTTAACTATTTATGGGTCTTTTTAATTTTTAAACGTTCGGTTTTACTGTAGAGGGAAAAATTGTATATTAAAGAAAACAAAAACAAAAAAAACATATAAAATGGCTGAAGGTAAGTTACTTTCGAATTTTTCATATCACATAAGATTTGAATATCTTATTATAATGGAGATTGTGGGTTTTTCTGTCTGTAACCGAAACTATATTGCTATACAAGTCACAATTCCTTTTGTTATTTACATTACATTCTCCATGATTTTATGTTTATTTAATTTAAACCTCAGTTATTAATAAATTGTTTTACATTATTAATACTGTTGACCATATCTACATTACTAACATACAACTGTATTTATATATACAACAAAATAGCGGTTTACAGTGTGAATGGGAAGGCTAATTTGCATATTGATCTTAAAAAATTGATTTTAATAAATATATGCTTAGTATTATTGATTTCTAATTGTTTGGTTTTATCTTATTGAATATGAGCAAAAATCTCGGGGATAAATCTTAAAAGAAATCCCTGAACAAGAAGAAATAACTGTAATATTAATCTTTACTTCCTATTTCAACTAAATAGTTAAATTAGGAAAATTTACCAATGAAAGACGGGAGTAATGGAAAAAGATGGAAGAATTAGTTTCAAAGTTGTTCTATTTTTCAATCACCCCCTCTGTTTCAAATCTTTTTATCTGTATTCTTATTCCGTTTCATTAGCCTTTCTAATTTAATATGATATTTTATTATATTAAAACTTAAATACTTGCACCCGGAGGGTGCATATATTTGCTAGTATTTAAAACAAATATATTTCACATCCTCGATGATTTGATTTCTATAAAAGTTATCGTTTCTCGAGTATGATGTACATTTAATAGAAAATACTTATTTTAATATTTTTAAAAATCATAACGTATCGCCTATAAATAAAATCCGACAATTAAAAGTTAATATTTTTCTGAACCAAACATATGACTGGTTGGTTGATTTTTACAGCATATCAATCTCTGTTGGTTTATTTAATGCTAGGCATGTGCAAAACGCGGGCTTTCGAAATGCCCGCATAATTGTTAAAAATATTTTAGAACGTCAATTAACTTTTTAATGTTTTCTTTTACGTTTAATATATAGAACAATTCCAAGTTTATGTGTTATAAAAAAGAAAAAATAATTCTCTTACATAAAACCTAAATTTTTGCATTTAAAAAGTAAATATCCGTAAATTCCGTAAATTCTTAATCTTTGTTGACATAGTTATCGCATCTTGACGTGTGCACTATTTCTTTGTATGGAGGATCGTACGTATAATAATTTCTTTTCTGAAGCAACTACTCATGAATTGTAACACAGGGTGTCCACTTCAAATTTTCTTCTTTTTTATTCCTTTAATAAATTTGATTTTACTATGATTTGCACATAGTATAAAGGTTTAAAGTATTATCTAATACAAATAATTTACACATAGTTTAAAAGTTTCAAGTATTTCTTATCTAATACAAATAATTGCACATAGTTTAAATGTTCAAGTATTCTTAAATAACAAATAATTTGCACATAGTTTAAATGTTTCAAGTATTCTTATCTAATACAAATAATTTGCACATAGTTAAATGTTTCAAGTATTCTTATCTAATACAAATAATTTGCACATAGTTTAAATGTTTCAAGTATTCTTATCTAATACAAATAATTGCACTAGTTTAAATGTTTCAAGTATTCTATCTAATATAACAAATAATTTGCACATAGTTTAAATGTTTCAAGTATTCTTATCTAATACAAATAATTTGCACATAGTTTAAATGTTTCAAGTATTCTTATCTAATACAATAATTTGCACATAGTTTAAATGTTTCAAGTATTCTTATCTAAACAAATAATTTGCACATAGTTTAAATGTTTCAAGTATTCTTATCTAATACAAATATTTGCACATAGTTTAAATGTTTCAAGTATTCTTATCTAATACAAATAATTTGCACCATAGTTTAAATGTTTCAAGTATTCTTATCTAATACAAAATAATTTGCAACTCTCTTATTGAATTTTTAACTCGCGCATCATCAAGCAATATCTTAAAAAAATTATTTTTACGCCACCCGGATTTTTTTTCTAGTACAAATAATATATATATATATATATATATATATATATATATATCACTAGCAGCAGCTACTTGGCATTGCCTGGGTAGAGAGGGAATTTTTAGGTTAGTCCCGCAGATCCATTATTACTGATCGTTAGTTGAATCCTCGCAGGATGTCCCATTTAAATCCCTATGTAAAAAAAAAAGAAAAGAAAAGATAGACCTTGCATTGATCCAGCTACTCTGAAAGGAAATGTTAATGTCTCCTATCTCAAATATTAAATGAAGAAAATAATCCATGCTGTTATCATTTAAATTTTATTTTTTAATTATCTTCACGAAATTAAATCAAATCTTAATATTCTTTGCTCAAAAACCAAGCCCTGGAGATATTTAATATATATATATATATATATATATATATATATTATTATTAGCGTTATTCGACTATTGTCCCCATCTTCATTGTTATTTGTACAACTTTTCAGCCGATATACCCTCCGGCCTTCTTCAGGTATTTCTTGTCGGACTCGGGAACCTTCTCGGCTCGGGAACCTTCTTTTCGAACTCGGGAACTTTCTTGTCGTATTCGGGAGCCACCACGGAACTTTGTACCGAAACGATGTACAAATAACAATGAAGATGGGGACAATAGTCCGAATAACGCTAATAATACTAATCTTCAAGCCTCATCTCAAACATTCAGAGAAATAGTGTATGTATTTACATATATATATATATATATATATATATATATATATATATACTTTGTCGTTAATTATTTTATTTTCGAAGTTTCCTCCGGACATACATGTATACACAACTGTCCTTTATATATGTATAGATAGATTACCTCTCAAACTTAAGAATTATTTTCTTTCTTTGCAGCCTCACAAGAGAACAGAATTCTCGACACAACAACACGGATAAGCCTCGTCAAACAAATATCGATTAATTAAAGACAATTCCTTGGATAAAATCAAGGAAATCCTCGGAGCCCTTAAGCGCGAACAACGCATCAAGTTTTACTTTCGTCGATCAATGGTTTTTTATACTCTCTATGTAGCGATCAATCATAACAATGTCGAAATCGCCCGCTATCTCCTCAAACTTTCTCAACGTCTCGAAATGTCGAACGTTGGAAGACCTGCCGGCATCCGCTAAATGCCGCCATTTTCCAGGATAACCCAAAATTGGTCAAACTAATTCTTCAGCATCTACACGACATCAACGAAAATATCAACGGTGTCCACTCTCCGCTAATGATTGCTACTTTACTTGAGAAAGTAAACTCCGTGAAACTGTTAGTAGAGAAGGGAGCCGACGTTAATCGATCGTACGTTAAAGGAAGAACCGCACTAATGGAGTCTGTTTCCAATAGTACAATTTGCGAGCTTCTGATTGGTCAGGGGGCGAAAGTCAACCACCAAGATATAGAGGGCTTTACGGCCCTTCATTTAGCCGTTGGTCGGAATCGTAAAGAAAGCGTAGAGCTCCTAGTTAACGCTGGTGCTGATGTTAGACCCCGGAAAAAGAAGATGACTCCTTTAATTTGGGCTTCTATCAATAGGAGCAGGGAGATGATACGTATTTGTCCCAAAATCCCGCCTATGTCGAGTTAGATAGAATAGAAGCTTTGGAAATCTTGAATGTCTCTTATTTATTAGCTCAAAATCAGATTTGCAGCCATGGATGGAGGCTTTAAGAGCGAGGAGGAGGGCGAATTTACCAAAGAACTATCAGATTGGGTTCAAGGGATTCTGGATTTTTCCCCAGAATCAGCACACAGACAGAATTGGTAAATCTAAAAGAGGATCCTTTACAACTGGCTTATCAGTGTTTCTGGTCGTTGAACGAATCATCGGAAAAATAATAGATTCTATCTGCAAGTTCTGCTGCAAACGGCCATGATTGCCAGAATGGTAAACGACTGGAAGAAGGTTAAGCAGTTTATTGATTTTATCAAAGAATATTGCCAGGAAACCTCTGTCTTTTCTTTGGCTGCCAATATGTCCTCATTCCAATTGCTTTTCTATGAACTCGGAAAAGACATCCAACCAAAAAGCTTCTTTGAAAACGGGGGGTTTTCTCTGTTCAAAATAATAGCAAAGGCAGCCATGAGTATGTGGGCTCTTTTTAAAAGTAATTGTTCTGAAATTATTGACACCTTCCTGTATATGACGTCTGTACTCAAGGCTCGGAATGTCACCCACCTGTACTTCGGCCAAATAAGAGAAGTGGTCACGAAAGTGGTCAGTGAGGATATCCGAGTCTTAACGCACCAGTCTATTTTGCACCGTACAATTAAGTTGATGAAAATAAAACCCTGGAGCACGGTTGAGCTCCTTAAGGTGCTTCTTGAATCCGGAGCCGATCCTAACTCCGAAGATGATTTTGACCAGACCCCCATCCTGTATGCTGTTACGAATGTGCCTGAAAATATTCGCAATGATGTCGTAACCCTTCTTACTGAATACGGAGCCTTTCCTATAACTTAAAAAAAAAACAGTGAAACTTATAGTCATGGGTGAAATAAGGGCTCAGTTAGAATATTGCCTTAATGTTAGATAGTGATGTTTTCACGGTACCAAATCGATATAATGTTGTATACCCTTTCTTACTTCTTACTCTGGTCGTATTTTCTCCTGGCCGGCTTTGCTATTCTGATCATCTTTGGTCTGGAATCTTCTAAGGTCTTCTGTTGCTATGTTCCTGCTGGCTGATCTTCCTGGATTCATTTCTTAGTCTTCTTACCAAGACATTCATCAACCACAAGAACATTTTACTTATACAAACTTTTATTTCCTTAACTATACATTTCACGTAACTAAATATCTGACTAACATAGCGCGCGTGAGTTCCAGTTTTAGGCAGAGCATAAAAATGGCCGCTGCTCTGCCTGACGTCTAACTGCAAACTGGGCTCTGAAAAGGTCTCACGTGACTTCACATATTTGGCGGGCTTCTGTAATTTTCCAAAGAAGGACCCGGCCATGGTATGAAAGGGGTCACCCCTCAGAATTACAGGGATTGACAATAATCTTATGCAACCGCATAAGATTATGTAACATTAACACACCGAAACTTTGTTTGTAAAGAAAATTGAGTTTGAATAAGACATTTTGGTTAATCTGAACATTAGCTACATAAATGAGAGTAACCTTCCTTTGTATGTTTCACTTTGAGGAAGACGTTTGTTTTGATCGACCCGTAAATCTACACTGAAAATACGAATTTGTTCGAATCAAACAGCATCATGGTTTAACAGGAAAATGTCATAAAATGTGTTCTTAATTGTGCTTGCGCATTATTTGTAATGAACTTAATTTTTATTAAGAACACATTTATTACATTTTCGTGTTATAACATGCAGTTGTATTGATTCGAACAAATTGGGTTTTCAGTGTAGATTTACGGTGAAATGAAAATGGCCGACCAGAATAAACGGCTTCCTCAAAGTGAGACATACCAGGGGAGGTTGGTTACTCTTATTTTATGTAGCAAATGTTCAGATTAAGCAAATTTTGAATACTACCAAAATAAATAAAACATTGAAAACTAGCAAAATAGCATTGAATTTGGTATTTTTAGCAAGAGTCAAACGGTTCTAAATGTACCTGATAATTTGAATCATTAAAAACTTTCGTTAAATTTGATAAATTTCTTACGTGAAAATTATCTGAAAACACGTCAAAATCGAGCAGTTTTCACCGTTAAAAAAAGACAAAAAAGAAAAAAAAGGCTGGTATATAATCTCTTAAAACTAATCAACTAACATTTCAAATGTTGTTTCTAGCAGACATGCTAGATAATTAGTATTATTTGGATTATTCGGACTATTGTCCTCGTCTTCATTGTTATCTGTACAACGTTTCAGCCTATGTGCCCTCTGGCTTTCTTCAGCTTTCTTTCTTTCTTGTGGGACTCGGGAACTTTCTCAGACTCAGAAACCTTTTGGAACTAGCGGAATGAAGGGACCATATGACCTTTAGGCACCCCTATTTGATCTCGATTAAGAAAGGACTTGTTTTTCATTTACACCGTCAATATCCGGTTGTTTTAACAAACGATTTTTAGATTAAAAAAAAATTATAAAACTAGCCCCTAACCCTAACCCCTAACAAACAACCGGATATTGATGGTGTAAATGAAAAAAATGTCCTTTCTTAATCGAGATCAAAAAGTGGTGCCTTAAGGTAATAGGGTCCGAATGAAGTTTCCCGATTACGAAAAGGTTCCCGAGTCCTAGAAGAAGGTTCCTGAACCCGAGAAAGTTCCCGAGTTCTGCAAAAAATACCTGAAGAAGGTCAGGGGGCATATCGGCCGAAATTTTGTACAGATAACAATGAAGATGAGGACAATAGTCCGAATAATCCGAATAATACTAAGTTTCCATATTCTGGCATTATTTCTATCAGTTGGAAATTTTTGAATCTTGGGGATAATTCTTTGAAAAAATGAGTAATTTCATATTTTTTAGTGCAATCACCTTTATTTCTATGTAAGCAAGCTAATTAAAAAAATGTTTAAAAACATGTGTAGCAACATTTAAAACTAATAAAATAACATTGAACTTGTTATTTTTAGCAAGCCTCATCATCATGTCGCGCTATTTGCACGGATATCCATGACGATCTCTCGCCAACCTTCCTGATAAATCCGGGTTAAGGGTTATATTCTGAAGTTCGTATTTGGTATATTATCGCAGTAGTAATTGGTTCATCCGCCTGTCGTGGTGTCGCCTAGCGAGTAAGTTAGCTTGTAAGGCATAAGGTCGTCGGCTATCGAGTAAGTGTAGGTCCAACACAGTGTCGACTATTTATACATGACACTGTCCAATCAGATTATAGTAAGGGGGTACCAAGGTATTTACATATTCATTATATCACTTCCCTATCATTCATCGACTCTGGGAGCTCCTCCGCGCAGCAGCCAGCATCCTTACATAGTTGGTCAATGTATATATTTACCAACCCCTCCGCACGAGCAGGATGTGACACAAGGTCAATTTCTTAAGCGGAGTTCAACAGGTTTGAATTCAGAGTTTTCCTTCTCCTAGACTGATTACCTAGTCATAGTTAAAGAGCCCAGTCTGCCCTGCTATTTACCCATAGCTGGAGGGAGAGTAGGATTCATACCTTTCCCAAGGGTATTAGCGCTAAGTGAAATGCAATTACCACGTCCAGGATTTGAACTCGGGGCGACGAGTCCATTTCCCATGAATTTAACCATTACACCACGCGCTTCCTGGTCAATGTAGGTCCTGGATGGGCGGCCCATATTAGCGTGTCCATGTGTTGGCCTCCACAGTAGTACGTCGCTTACGAGCTCATCCTTGATTCTCCAGCAGTGTCCTGCATGCCTAGCCCTTCTTACTCTTATGGTTTGTGAGATGGGAGGCAGGTGGCCATACAGTTGCTTTTTTGTGGGGTGCTGTTTCCACGACTTATTCAGGACTGCTACCAGCATTCTTGTGCAGCTCCAATAAGCCTCATAGGGGACTAATAATATCTGAATATTCGGCATAGAGTAACCTAACAAGGGTTGACATGCCACAAACTCCAACCAGCCATCCACATCCAACTTTTTAATATATTTGTCTACCTTTGTGCTAAAATTGGTACTTTATAAAAGAAAACTCACTGTAGGCGTTTTATATCGTTAAATCGCCCATTATAAGGGCATTAGTCTGAAAGTAAACGCTATTGCGTGACTGAAGTTCGAACTCGCTTACTATGACGTTGCATTCCAGCAAATTACCCACTAGGCCACTCGAACTCCTCCTCCAGGTTGTAGAAGAACAGAACCTGGAGTTAATTCCTAGCTTACAAGTACGCTTTAGTTTAGGACTAATCATAAAATGGTAACACTATATTTCCATTTCAAATTTTCTTTCTTTTTATTACTCTAATAAATTTGATGATTTTACTTACTATGATTTGCACATAGTGTAAAAGGTTTCAAGTATTCTTATCTAATACAAACAATTTGCACTTAGTTTAAAGGTTTCAAGTATTCTTATCTAATACAAATAATTTGCACTTAGTTTAAAGGTTTCAAGTATTCTTATCTAATACAAACAATTTGCACTTAGTTTAAAGGTTTCAAGTATTCTTATCTAATACAACAATTTGCACTTACTTTATAGGTTTCAAGTATCTTATCTAATACAAATAATTTGCACATAGTTTAAAGGTTTCAAGTATCTTATCTAATACAAACAATTTGCACTTAGTTAAAGGTTTCAAGTATTCTTATCTAATACAAATAATTTGCAATAGTTTAAAGGTTTCAAGTATTCTATCTAATACAAACAATTTGCACATAGTTTAAAGGTTTCAAGTATTTTATCTAATACAAACAATTTGCACTTAGTTTAAAGTTTCAAGTATTCTTATCTAATACAAACAATGTGCACTTACTTTGTAGGTTTCAAGTATTCTTATCTAATACAAACAATTTGCACTTAGTTTAAAGGTTTCAAGTATTCTTATCTAATACAAACAATTTGCACTTAGTTTATAGGTTTCAAGTATTCTTATCTAATACAAATAATTTGCACTTACTTTATAGGTTTCAAGTATTCTTATCTAATACAAATAATGTGCACTTACTTTATAGGTTTCAAGTATTCTTATCTAGTACAAATAATTTGCACTTAGTTTAAACGGTTTAAAATATTCTTATCTAATACAAATAATTTACACTTAGTTTAAAGGTTTAAAGTATTCTTATCAAATACAAATAATTAATAACTAGCCCACTCGTAATCCTCCTCCAGATTGTAGAAGAACAGAAGTGATAATATTCAATTCATAGATGGAGAACAAAGCAGTTCATACCTTTCCCAAGTGTATCATCCCGAAAGTGAACGCATTAGTACGACTGGAGTTCGAAAGAGCTTAATACGATATCGCTGTCCAATATGTTACTCGCTACGCCACGGGGACTCCTCTCCCATATTGTAAAAGAAGTGAAATTGTATTCTTCAATCCATAAATAGAGAACGAAAGTGTTCCTGCCTTCCCCCAAATTTATTATTTGGATTATTCGGACTATTGTCCTCATCTTTGTTATCTGTACAACGTTTCAGCTGATGTGTCCTCCGGCTTTCTTCAGATATTTATTATCGGACTCAGGAAACTTCTCTTCGAACTTGGGAGCATTCTTGCCCATTTGGAAGTCGTCAGGGAACTTTAAAGACAAGCCTTTATTCAATCCATGGGGGTACTGTTCTCATTCCACTAACCATGACTGGGTACAAGTTTTAACAGCCCTGTCGGTGGGGCCTTAGAATACACCAACTGCACCTCTGCAGAGGGGTAAGACTCCCAAATGGGGCCACCTGTTGGCCGTGGGTGGCGACCCGTGATGCTTAAAGTTCATGACAGGCAACACTCTACTTATGCTAGACGTGCTGTCGGAAAGGCCCCCCTCCGATCACTCGGCTGGTTACGTCAAGACCTAGCACCCATATGAGTGTTCCGACCCTATTGCCCTTATGGCAAGCTGTTGTGAGTTTTCACATATAAGGTGTGTGTTAAAAGCCCACTCCTACTTATATACTCGGCCACAATTATGTGACCCATCTCTTGGCTAATCACTGGCAGTACTCTGAGGTTGATACAATACTTAAACCAACCGCTACGGGACATAATTACTTCTGGACGACGGACATAGGATTAAATCACTGGACCTTTAACAATACGCAGGATAGGACTTATACGCAGGATATGACTTCTACGCTTACCAAAGGATTCCATAACTCAGGACTTACTTTAAGCCCTTTTAAACTGGCTAAGGATGGTATTTAAAAACTTTACAAGCCCAAACCCTTTTTTATCATATGGGTGCTAGAAAGCGGTGGCTGGGGGTTTTCATGTCTTAGGAGTGACCTTAAATTCTATCTGTTGGTGAGGTTCCATTTCTGGAGGTTTGGGGAACGTAGATCATCTTTGAGGCATTTCTTAATTCCAGATTTCCTTTCCTCGTCATTGGAATAATGTTTGCCTCAGACTATCGTATCTTCGGTCCCATGAAAGAGGGTTTGTGACGAGGAAGTGAAATCTGTAGTGAAGACGTGGCTCAAAGAACACACAACAGAATTTTACCAACTAGGTATACATGCTCTCATTGGAAGGTGGAACATTGCTATCAAGGACTGTATAGAAGTAGGGATGTGATCCATAGAGGAACAGCTTCAATTTGATGTATGATACATATTTCTGTGTTGGTAATTCTACCTGTCCTAAACAAAATGGCATTACTTTTTGGCTCACCTATGTGGAGCAGTAGGGATGTAATCTACAGAGGACCAGCTTCATTTTCATGTAAGATACATGTTTCTGTGTTGGTAATTATACCTGTCCTTAACAAAACGGCATTACTTTTTTTAATCATCCTCGTATATTGGTAACTTGAAACACGAGAGCCCCAACTTAGAGTTGTCATTTGGACGATTTTTTTCTTTTTTGTGTTGCTAGACAAATTTTGAGATACGAACAAGCTTCAGATACGCTTATGTTAATAGGTTCCGTATAAACATTTAACTTTCCAAATTTCTTACGCAAAAGAAAATATTATTTACGAAAAATTCACACTAAAACATTACTGCACATAATTCATTACATTTTATTTTTTTTTATACAACATACTTCTATTTTTCTTAATTTCCCTTCAAGATAAACATTAAAATATATGACAGTATTGTAACGGCAAACGATAACTCCGATAGACTTAGGAAAGCTTTATTCTACTTAGAATAAGTGGTACTCATTGATAGTTTATATAGTCTCGTATTCACTAGAGAGTTCTCCAAAGAGGAGATAATCCTAAAATAGGGGAGGTAACTCTTAACCTCTTATTACAAGCATATAATTGATTACATTCTAGCTTATGTCACCCTGTCGGATGGGGCGTTAGAATGCACCGACTGCACCTCTGCAGAGCGGTAAGACTCCCCCAATGGGGCCAACTGTTGGCCGTAGATGGTGACCCGTGATGCTTAAGGATAGAGCTCGGCTGGCCACGTCAAGCCCTAGCACCTATATTATTTTCCCAATCCTATTACCCTTATGGCAACCCACAACCCTTTTTATCATATGGGTGCTAGAAGGCGGTGACTAAGGGTCTACATGTCCTGGGAATGACGTTAAACTCTATCTGATGGTGAGGTTCCAGGTTTGGGGAATGTGGAGCACCCCTTCATCCCCATTGCTCCCTGGTCCACTCTGACCCGGAGTGGTAGTACCTGTTAGGGTCCCATCTATCAGTTAAATAGAAAACATGAGTTTATAAACAGAATTGTATTATCCATTAAAAATTAAATTATTTCAAAACTTTGTCGGCATTAAACATTTTTGAATACCAAATTACCAATAGAAGTATTCGGCATAAAATAACCCAAGGGGTTTACATGCCGTAAAACCCAACCAACCAAACCAACCATAATCTTACGGATAACATAGAAAAATAATTAACACAACGCCTACCCCAGCTATGCTAAGACGAACTCGTAAGTGATGTTCTCCTGTGGGAATCACAGTTTTTTGTGTCACATAATTTTTTTCTTTTGCCAGTGTTTATCAAAATATCTCAGTGATATGAGAAAAAAGAATCTCTTCTTGATTTGCAGAGTAGCCAGTAAGGATCGAACATGCGATAGCACGAGTGTTGTTTTCAAACTATGACCTGCAAGCAGGAACCTGGATGACGATAATTCAACGGGTTGAATAAAGCATTCATTTAGACGTTCACAACATGACTACTTCCGATTTTAAGAAACACCCCAAATAGCCTGGGGCCACATCCGTCGAAATGTTGTGTATATAACAATAAAGATGAGGATAACAGTCAAAGATCTCTAAATATACCAATTATCAAAACATCTGAAAAAAAAGGCAATCAAATAATACTTATCTGGATTGAAACTCGCTAGTAAGGATCGAACTTGCGATAGCACGATATTATTGTTTTCAAATTATGACCTGCAAGCAGGAACCTGGATGACGAAAGCCCTTACTTGATTTTGGACACACCCACTGCTTTTCTTTTTTTAATATTTAAGTAATAAAAACCTATTAAAATATACCATATTTATTTTTAACGTTTCATTTTATAGATTAATATATTTTTACCCTTCACCAACGGAAACATAGGTATTATGTGCTGGCAACTGTTAAGTTTTCGAAGTCATTGTTACTGAATTATCATTTTTTGAACTATGTTTTACGCTACAGTTAATGTAAGCAGTTGTTGTTTTAAATTTTAACTATTCATAATTTCTATTACCTAATATATATTTATAAGTTTTTCAAATTTTTAAACGCTTACAGTAAGAAAACAAAAACGATATAAAATGGCTGAAGGTAAGTTATTTTTGAATTTGTTTCCCTTTTATCTAAGTCTGGATATCAAGAAATTTAAAACCAAAATAGATATTATTCCACCAATTTATAACACTACAAGTGTTATGGGTTGATTGGCGATCTTTTAATTAATTACTAAGTAATTAAAACTACTCTAATTATTAATTAGGATAGTTAGTTAAAAGTTACTTTAAGAAAATGTAAAAATAAGAAAAACAATAATAATAATTAACCATACTATCGTTTCCTACCTGATGATGGCAAACTGTATTGCCGAAAGCGCTCGTTTTGAAACCTTTGGTGGACTGTTACACCAGTTACACCCCGACACCAAAAAGATGGCCCGAAAATTAGAAAGGATCAACCAAAAACTTGTCCGACAAGAATTTCTGTACAGTTCAACAAAACATATATATATATATGTATGTATGTATGAGTAGTGGCTTACCGGTGGAAACGGGTACGATCGTTGGGAGCGCACAGAATCCAGGGGCTAAGACCGTGAAAAAACAAATACAAAGTGCTCAATACAATGTAGAGCAAAATGTATTTAAGAAATGGATATAAACCTACTAGGGTTTCATAATCTGAATCGTCAGGGTTACATCCGCTGAATTAATCAAGCGTCTATCTGTAACGATAAGACCCATTCCAACAGACATACGTGGTATCAACTGATATTAATCGAAAACTCGATTAATTCAACGGATGTAACCCTGACGATTCAGATGATGAAACTCGAGTAGGTTACTTTATATCCATTTCTTAAATAAAATAAAAAAATAATATATATAATCTCACGACAAGCATATTTTGCGAATTGCTATTGCCTATGTAATCTTATTATTATAATGGAGATTGTGTGTTTTTCTGTCTGTAACCGAAACTACATTACTACTCAAGTCACAATTCCCCTTAATTTTTTTCCTCATATTCTCCATGATTTTATTTTTATTTAAACCTCAATTGTTAATAAAATAGTTTTACATTATTAATACTGTTGACCATATCTACATACTAATAACATGCAATTGTATTTATATATACAACAAAGTAGCGGTTTACAGTGTGAACGGTAAAGCTAATTTGCATATTGATATTAAAAATTTGATTTTGATGAATATATGCTTGGTATTATTGATTTCTAATAGTTTGGTTTTATCTTAATGAATATGAGCAAAAATCTCGGATAGATCTTAAAAGAAATCCATTAACAAGAAGAAATAATTGTAATTTTATTCCTTACTTCCGATTTTAACTAAATAGTTAAATTCGGAAAATTTAGCAATGAGAGACGGGAGTAACGGAAAATGATGGAAGAGTAAGTTTCAGTTGTTCTTTTTTCGATTATACCACACTTCTGTTTCAATTCTTTTTTATCAACCTTCTTATTTACTTTCATTAGCGTTTCTTTGTTGATTTTAACGGCATATCAACCCGTCTGGGGTTATGTCATGCCTAACGGTTAGGAAGTAATACATATCGTGTATTTATATTTATACCTTTTAGTAATTGGTTTTAAAAATGTGTTAGCATTATTGGGGATTGTTGTATGTTATTTCCCTCAAAAAAGAGAGAATATCCTCCATGTTGACATTTTCAAACAGATCTTTCATATTGTTTGCTTAAAAATAACGGTTTCTGATGTGAGCAAAAAACCTACATTCCATGAATAAGTGTTTAACTGTCAAATGTGTTTGACATGTTCCACATTGTGGTTGTTGTTCTTGTTTGAGTATATAGGAGTGTGTTAGTCTTGTATGACCAATGCGTAATCGGGACACAATAACTTGTTCCTTTCTAGAATTCCTTAAAGTTGGTCTCCACTCTCCCAAAGTAGGTTTGATTAGGAAGAGTTTATTGTGGATGCTGTTATTCCAGTGTTGTTGCCATTTTGTATGAAGGAATCTATTAATTTTAGGTTTCGTTAGTCTTTCTAATTTGATATATTTTATTACATTAAAATCTAAACACTTGCACCCTACAGAGGGTGCATATATGTGCTAGTATTAATATTACACACATACTTAAATAATTTATCTATTTCCTTGCAGCATTCCCAGAGAACACCACTCTCGACAGAAGAATCAGAAGAACAATTGTCAAAAAAATATTCCATTTAATCAAGGATAATTCTTTGGACGAGATCAAGGAAATCCTCGAAGATATTCTGCCCGAAGAACGCATTAAGATTTTAAATTTTTCGATCCAAGGTTGTATACCTCTCTTTGTAGCAGTTACTCATGACAACCTCGAAATCTCTCGCTACCTCCTAGAACTTTCTCTCCCACAGGGAAGTCGCGAAATGTCCGACCGCTGGAAATACTGCGAGCACCCACTTATTGCCGCCATAAAGGGAGGTAATCCACAGCTGATCCAACTGATCCTGCATCACCTCCCCGATATCAACGAGGAAATCAGTGGGCCCTTAACGCCGCTTCTGGCTGCTATATCCTTTGGGGATCTAATGTCCGTGAAACTGGTAGTAGCTATGAAAGCCGATATTAATCGACCGTGTTTTCAGGGAAGGATCCCCTTGATGGACTCGACGGATAAAAGTGAAATTTGCAGGTTTCTTCTCAGTAAGGTCGTGAATGTTAACCACCAAGATATAGAGGGTTTTACGGCCCTTCATTTGGCCGTTGCTTGGAATCACAAAGAAGGCGTAAACCATCTCATCAAGGCTGGTGCTGATGTCAGGACCCGAAACCACGAAGGCATAACTCCTTTGATTTGGGCGTCTATCAATATGAATATACCGTTGATTTTATATTTGTCCAAAGAGCATGCCTATTCCGAGTTGGATAGAATAGAGTCTTTGGAAATCTTGAATGCTTGTGCCGTATGTGCACAAAGGACAGTGCTGGAAGGATGGATCGAATCATTACTGATGAGGAGGAGAGAGGATCTTCCTAAGAACTGTCAGATTCCAGCTCGGAAAATCCTGGGTTCTTCCCAGGAATTTACCACAGAGACAGAATTGGAAAATCTGCGAGGGAACCCTTTAAGTCTTGCTTACCAGAGTATTCTAGTCGTTGAAAGGATTCTGGGAAGAAAAAATCGACTCTATATGCAGTTTCTCCTGCAAACGGCATTAATTGCCAAACAGGAACAGAATATGGCGAAAGTTAAGGAGTTGATCGATCATGTCCAAGAATTTTGTGAGGAAACATCTTTCGTAGCAGCCAATTTGTGGTACTTCAAGAATCTTTTCCATGCACTTGCAAACTATAGCGATCGAAAAACCTTCTTTGAAAACGGCGGGTTTACTATTTTCAAAACAGTATCGCAGACTTCTGTCAAAATGTGGCTTTCTAGGAATTATATATATGCGTATCCATATTTTGTGAATAGCTATTATTCCGAATTGGTCCATAACTTCTTATACATGACGTCTTCAACCAACACTCTGGTGTCCGAGCCGTACCTCGACGAATTTAGCGAAGAGGTAAAAAGAGTCCTCAATGAGGATCTACGAGTCCATCATCATCAATCTATTTTGCACTGTGCACTTAAGTTGACAAAGAAAGAACCGTGGGCCTCAGTTGAGCTCATTGGGTTACTACTTAAATCCGGAGCCGATGTTGACTCGAAGGATTCCTTCAGACGGACCCCAATCATGTATGCCGTTGAGTATGTGCCGGAAAATATTCGCAATAGTGTCCTAGATCTCTTTGCCGCGTACGGATACCGTCCACTTTCTTGAAGGTCTTATAGCTATGGATTGAAAAGGAAAGGGACGCAAAAATGGTCTGGAGTTATTGCTGACTTAAAAAAACAAAAACAAAGAAACCTCTCAATGATATTAAGTGTATTAATCTACTTATGGTGAAAAAAGGTATAGACAGTGGGGCAAAGAAACAAGTGGGAGGGGTGAAGAAATGTGGTAGGGGGGGCTAGAAAAAAGGAGGCAGATGCAAACAATAGTGTAGAGGGCGAAGAAAAGTGTGGGTGGCTAGGAAAAGGGGGAGGATACATAATAATGTGGGCGGGGCAAAGAAACATGTGGGAGGGGTTAAGAAGTGGGGGGCTTGGAGGGGGGGCGAATAATTGTGTGGGAGGGACGAAGAAAAGTGTGGGCGGCTAGAAAAAAGGAGGCAGAGGCGAACAATAGTGTAGGGGGGCGAAGAAAAGTGTGGGTGGCTAGGAAAAGGGGGAGGATAAATAATAGTGTGGGAGGGGTGAATACACATGTGGGAGGGGTTAAGAAGTATGGGGTGGCTTAGAAAGGGGAGGGGCGAATAATTGTGTGGGAGGGGCAAAGAAAAGTGTGGGGTGGCTAGGAAAATAGGGGATGAATAAGTGTGAAAAATCCAGAAAAACGGTAAAAGATCTCTTAAAAGACATAATACAGATTCAAGTCGAGATGATTTTTTTAAAACATTGTTTTATATTATTTATTCAAGTGGCCTACCCGTTTTGAATGTGTCCTACCTCAGTAAGAGTATATTTATAGATATAAGTAGTAGGCAATTTATTGAAACTAATTATTTTTCAAATATATTCAATTTCAAGAAATGCAATTTAGTCCTATGCTGTATATAGTAATTAAAAATAATTAAAAAATAATTTATCCATAATTTACATGAATCGGAGATCTATTTAATTCTAAAATTCTGAAATAGGGTTAGGGTTAGCAGTTATTTTTATAACTTTATATGCTTTTTATAGTAGGCCTCGTACTATAACAGAGATATGATTTCGTAAGTCACATTCCAAATGTAGGTCACATACTATAATGGTACCCAAGATAGATTCCAAAATGATTCAAAATTAGAATTCCCGAAAAAAAAATAGATTTCAGAATTTAAAAACTCAATAAATTCCAAAATTTAAAAAAATGGTGGGAACTTAGTTACCAACACAACAATTCACTAGCTTTCGTATGTTCAAAAACAGATTCTTCTATATTTTTTTAAAGCGGTTTGAATCATCATTTCTAATGGCTATGGCAAGCTCTCCATATACGGCACAAATTTCGCGAGCGGTTTTTTTGCGGCCTTAGAACCTTGATTAAAAGCAAAAAGAAGGATGTGTCAAAAATGCTCATTTTTCATAACTTTCCATTTTAATGATTTGAAAATTTTAAAAGATTAAATCGAAAAAACAAAATAGATTAAAAAATGATTCAAACATAGAATTCTCAAAAAAAAAAAAAAAAAAAAAAAAAAAAGAAATAGATTTCAAAATATAAAAACGCAAAAAATTCCAAAATTTAAAATTATACGGCACAAATTTCGAGAGCAGTTTTTTGCAGTCTTAGAACCTTGATTAAAAGCAAAATAATAAAAAAAAACGATGATGAAAATGCTCATTTTTCATAACTTTCCATTTTAATGATATGAGAATTTTAAAAAATTAAATCGAAAAAAACAAAAACAAAAACAAAACAAAATAGATAAAAAATGATTCAAACATAGAATTCTCGAAAAAAAGAAATAGATTTCAAAATCTAAAAACGCAAAAAATTCAAAAATTCAAAAATCGACGGCAATTTAGTTACCAATCCAACAATTCAAAAGCTTTTTTTATGCTCAAAACCAGATTCTTCTATTTTTGTTAAAAGAAATAGATTTTAAAATTTAAAAGCGCAATAAATTCCAAAATTTGAAGAAAAAAACAAGACTACGGGAATTTAGTTACTAATCCAATGATTTAATACGCTGACAAACAGATTCTCTTATTTTATTAAGCGATTCGAATCCTCATTTTTAATAGCTATGACACACTCTCCATATACAGCATACATTTCGCGAGCAGTTTTTTGCGGTCTTAGAACTTTGATTAAAAGGACAAAAAAACGAGATGTTGAAAATGCTCATTTTTCATAACTTTCCATTTTAATGATATGAACATTTTTAAAAATTAAATCGAAAAAACAAAAAAAAACAAAAAAATAGATTAAAAAATTATTCAAACATTGAATTCTCGAAAAAAAAAAAAAGAAATAGTTTTCAAAATTTAAAAGC
The DNA here is from genome assembly GCA_023376005.1 of Doryteuthis pealeii. NCBI lineage: Eukaryota > Metazoa > Mollusca > Cephalopoda > Myopsida > Loliginidae > Doryteuthis > Doryteuthis pealeii. Next base: position 1,257,823 of record CM042181.1, on the reverse strand, counting down.
GCAATAAATTTCAAAATTAAAATTTTTTTTTTTTTTTTTCTTAAATGGATGTGTCGAAAATACTCATTTTAATGATATGGAAATTTTTTAAAATCAAATCCAAAAAACAAAACAAAATAGATTCAAAAATAGAATTCTATAAAAAAAGAAATAGATTTCAAAATCTAAAAACGCAAAAAAATTCCAAAATTTAAAAATCAACTGGAATTTAGTTACCAATCCAATTCAATAGATTTTGTATACTCACAAACAGATTCTTCTATATTTTTTAAGCGATTTTAATCATCATTTTTAATAGCTATGGCATGCTCTCTATATACAGCACACATTTTGCAAGCAGTTTTTTGATTAAAAGCAAAAAGAACGAGGTATGGAAAAGGCTAATTTTTCTTAACTTTCCATTTTAATGATATGAACATTTTTAAAAATTAAATAAAAAAACAAAAAACAAAAAAAAACAACCCAAAATAGATTTAAAAATGATTCAAACAGAATTCTCGAAAAAAAAAGAAATAGTTTTCAAAATTTCAAAGTTCAACAAATTCCAAAATTAAAAAAAAAAGCAAAAAAGAAGGATATGTCGAAAATGCTCATTTTTCTGGATATTTCATTTTAATGATATGAAAATTTAAAAAAATTAAATCGAAAACACAAAAAAAAAAAAAATAGATTAAAAATGATTCAAACATAGAATTCTCGAAAAAAAGAAATAGATTTCAAAATCTAAAAACGCAAAAAAATCCAAAATTTAAAAATCGGCGGGAACTGAGTTGCTAATCCAACAATTCAATAACTTTTATACGCCCACAAATAGATTTTTCTATTCTGTTAAGTGATTCGAATCATCATCATCCTCATTATCTAATATTATGATATAGTTTTTTTATATAAGTCACTATATCTCATTTCCACATATAATACAAAATTATAAGAACGAAAATATTATTTATTCTACATATAATAGTTTATCAAATAATTTTCTTAAGAAAAAAATAAACGAGGGGCAATTCCATGTCAAATAATCCAGGGCATGTCATCCACCCACTTCAAATTCTGAAATTATGTCAAATTGTGGATTATGTCAAAGTTAGCCAATCCCCAAAATTTGAGCTTCCAATTCCAAAAATTGACGGAGTTATGACGATTTTTTTGCTCTCCAAAAAATGGGACAATTTGTAACCTTTTTTGTTTGTAAAATGAGTTCAAAAGCTTCCCTACTCTAAAAATTGGTATATAAAGGCAGTTTTGCCCAAGGAATCCATACATGCTATAAAATTGTCTTAAAGTCAACCAATTTTAAGTTATTGATGATTCCTGATTTTTTTTTTCATAGCAATATCAATATCCCGATTTTAGGAGGAGGGAAGCTCTAGAACTCATTTTACAGAAGAAAAAATTATTAAAAAACGTCGCCATTTTCGCCAACCCCACCAAATTTAGAGAGCTAAAAATTCACATAACTCCGCCGATTTTTGGAATTGGAAGTTTTAATTGTGGTGATTGCCTAATGTTAATATAGTCTACACCTGGAAAAACTTCAAAAACATTGAAGTGGGTGGGTGACAATTTTTTTGAGGGTGGTTTGCAATTACCCCGAGATCTTACAAAGTATCTATAACATTTTTAATGTGTTACCTGTTGAATAGAAGTGGACTGTTCCACTAATTAGCGTGGGGGTCTGCAGGAAGAACCCAACTTTATACTTACCCATTTGGCTGTTCTGGATGCTTTTGCTGTTTTGAAGGTGACAAATGAAATTAAAAACTCTAAAGAAAGTAAATAAGAACACATAAAAAGATTACACTTATTTCTAAAATCATTCATAGGTTTGGTTTGGTTTGTTTTTGTTTTACGGCATATCGACCTCAGTGGGTCATTTAATGGCGATAAAGTTTTGAAATAAATCAATTCTTAATGGATAATACAATTTTTTTATAAATACATTTTTCTATTTAACCCATAGATGGGACCCTAACAGGTACTACCACTCCGGGTCAGAGTGGACCAGGGAGCAATGGTGATGAAGGGGTGCTCCACATTCCCCAAACCTCCAAAACTGGAACCTCACCATCAGATAGAGTTTAACGTCATTCCCAGGACATGTAGACCCGCAGCCACCGCCTTCTAGCACCCATATGATAAAAAGGGGTTGGGGCTTGCCATAAGGGCAATAGGGTTGGGAAAATCATGTAGGTGCTAGGGCTTGACGTAACCAGCCGATTGATCGGAGGGGGCCTCTCCGACCGCCCGTCTAGCCCAAGATAGGGCCAAAGTGGAGTATTGCAAGTCATGAACTACTCAGCCACCTGGGCTCTATCCTTAAGCATCACGGGTCGCCACCCACGGCCAACAGGTGGCCCCATTGGAGGAGTATTACCCCTCTGCAGAGGTGCAGTCGATACATTCTAATGCCCCAGCCGACAGGGTGGAATAGATTTTTGATCAGCTGATTGCAAATATGAAAACACTTTTTTTCTGTATATTCAAGTTGTCATACAATTTGACGTATTATATTTTATCCTTTTGTGGCTAAATAAACTACTTACACGTTTGTGGTATAAATAAGGATATCTAATTCTCTTTGTTTATTTTTTTTTATCTGTCAAATTTGATCAAGACTACAAAGAGACACCAAGGTGTGAACAACCAAAGAGTTTTCTGATATATTTGTGGATATTTCACGCTTATTCGTCAGAGGCGCAATATAACATTATTTGTTGGATGAGCAGTTCATAACTTGCAATACTCCACTTTGGCCCTATCTTGGGCTAGACGGGCGGTCGGAGAGGCCCCTCCCATCAATCGGCTGGTCACGTCAAGCCCTAGCACCTATATGATTTTCCCAACCCTATTGCCCTTATGGCAAGCCCCAACCCCTTTTTATCATATGGGCGCTAGAAGGCGGTGGCTGCGGGTCTACATGTCCTGGGAATGACGTTAAACTCTATCTGATGGTGAGGTTCCAGTTTTGGAGGTTTGGGGAATGTGGAGCACCCCTTCATCACCATTGCTCCCTAGTCCACCCGGACCCGGAGTGGTAGTACCTGTTAGGGTCCCATCTATGGGTTAAATAGAAAAATGTATTTATAAAAAAATTATATTATCCATTAAGAATTGATTTATTTCAAAACTTTATCGCCATTAAATGACCCACTGAGGTTGATATGCCGTCAAACAAAACAAACCAAACATTGTTTGTGAAGCGAGCCTATAAAGCGTACTTCGAATTTACTCTTGGTGACCAACATAATGAATGGGTCCTTCATAACTGTATGTTAGGCATATCCAATTTTGACGTCTGCTACGTTTTTAAAAACAAATTAAAATTAATTAAATCTATTATTTAAGGTCAAACTTTTGTCTAAAATGATAATTATGAAAATAGATGGAAATTAATCCGACAGTATGAATTTAACATTTTTGAAAAAAACAAATGATGTTTATAATTGCTGACAGAAATCTGTTTCGACCGCTTTAATAGATTGGTCATCATCAAGGGCAGCATATGAGAGAAAGACGGGATGAAACAACCGTTAGAAGAAAGGGTACAAACATTATTCAATGCTGGAATTTTAAGAAATGCCTGTTCAGTGTTAAAAATAAAATAAATTTTATTTTTTTAAAATCAGAAGCATTATAGTTCATAATAACTTTTATTATGAACTATAATGCTTCTGATTTTTTTAAATAAAATTAATTTTATTTTTAACACTGAACAGGCATTTCTTAAAATTCCAGCATAAAAACATAATGAAAAAAGAAAAATATCATTACATATGCAGTTTATTTTTAACAGATTTAAAACGATTTGTTTTGGTCAATTTCGATGCGATCCACCATTAACGCTCTTTTTAAAGGGTTTTAAAGAGCTTGTTTACAATTTGAATGTAACATTCGCGATTGAAAAATAAATACCAAAAATCAGGTAATTATCCGATTTTAATGAAATTTTCAGTATTGATTCATCAATTAATGAATTTTATAATAAATCAATTATCTTATTTAAAAACTTTAATTTAGTATTTTTGCTATGAAAAATTAATATATAAAATTCATTTAAAATATGAAAAGACGGATGATAAGTTTAAAATGTTATATTTTTAGATTCTAAAAATAAATATCTATTTAATACAAACCTTATTTTATTGCATCAAAGTATACTGTTTGAAGAAAAACTCGATTGAAAATGTACCCTCCCTTTTAAGCAGAAAAATATCGATCTATAATTTTTTTTCTTTTATAAAATAATAGCCAATTAAATAATTATCGAAATGAGTAAAAAAGAAATCTCCAAAAAATTAATTATTTATTATTTTTTTACATTTTATTTTTCGATTTTCGTACTTATTTTCTCATAGAAAAGTCACCGTAAAAATTTGTTTTTTGTTTCTATTCATAACTTGGGGCTTTTATCTCTTTATTTATACTGGAATTAAAAAACTATAAGACCAACTCGAACAAAATGTTACGCCCCCAACATAAGGGGGGATCAAAATTAAGTGACCTGAAAAAAATGAGAAAATTTTGAAATAAAATAAATAATGCATTATGAAGATCATTCATTGATAAATAAAAACTAAAAATTTCATTAAAATCCGATAATTCCCTGATTTTTGGTAAATTATTTTCTGTAGGAGCCCCCGATGACACGTTCCCCGACCGTCGTTAATTTCGTTTGCACGCTGGCTCGCTCGAACGAACGAAACCGACGGGCGCCGAGAAAAGACGTGCGACGAACATCGAAACTCTCGTTGTTTATCGTTACCGTTTTCTCGGCGAAGCGCTCACGTCAGTGATCGATACTTGCACCGAACGTCCAGTTTTCACTCGCGACTCGGTGCTCGAATCGGACTCGTTCTATTCCTCACGGATGCGATCGCGTATAGAGGTGGCCTTTCCGTAGCGCGTCTATCGCCGTCTTCGCCGTCCCGCTGTGACGCCGCTGCCGATGTAGTCGATTGCTGAACCGCTGGGTCTCCGCTCGACTAATGGCTTGTCATTTTGTCGAAAACGCAGTTTACCTTCATTTTGGGTATCCCTACTGTATGTCATAACTGTAAAGAACTACTGCTTGGCTCGGAATTGCTATGACCTGGCGGGAACCGAAGGACCATAGAACCATCTTCTATTTTTTGTGTGTTTAATACAAAAGGCGTTGATAAGAAAACAGACATAAAATCACTGATCCTAGTATTCCATAAGCAACTGGACCTACCATCTGAAGAAGAGTGTTACATAATACAGTACAGATAACCCGCGAAATATGTGAAGTCACGTGGGACCTGGTTGGTTCCTCAGTTTTTCAGTTTAGACGTCAGACAGAGAAGATGTTCTGCCTTAACTGGAACTCACTCTGCATACGCGCGCTATGTTAGTCAGATATTTAGTTACATGAAATGTTTAGTTAAGGAAATAAAAGTTTAAGAAAAATAACACGGTCTTGTGATTAATGGATGTCTTGGTAACAAGACTGATTTAAGAGAAGAAATGAGTTAAGTGCGACCGACCACCAAGACGAAGTCCCCAAGAAGATGAACCTAAGATAGGAGATGAACAGAATAAGAAGTAAGTAATGAAGAGGGTATACAACAAAGAGTATCGACGAAATGCAAGAGTTAATAATCGTGTTCCTTAATGTACAATTTTCGCCAAGATCATGAAACACCCCCGGTTAAAAATGAGATGAAAGGTAAAAATGTAAATCCGGATTTTTTGGTGTTGCTTTTCCGCCGAATTCTTATTTTGTCACCTCGGCTAAATAATGGACATTCTGTTTTTATTATTAAAAAAGAATGAGAAGAAAAAGGACATGCTACACAAATAGTATAATGAGAAAGAAAAAGTAGGTAGGGGAAACATAGACTTTCCTAGCTACTTTCCCATGCCTCTCTCTTGCACACCGAAAGCTCAACAAAGAGTTAAAAGTGTCAATCAGTCTCCTGTGTTTTTCCAGTAAACCTTTATTTTGAATCTAAACTACATACCGCACATAATTAATATTCCACCGATTAATTATGTAACAAATGCCTCCGATCCACACCTAGCGTTATTAATATGAATCCAATAGAAAACCCACCCTTTCGGCTGGGACAGAAAAATACACAGACTGCAGAAGGGTAAAATCACCCCCAAATAGGACCACCTGTTGGTCGACAGTGATGACCCGTGGTGCTTAAGGATGGAATCCTGGTGGCTGAGCATTCCATGACATGCAATACTCCACTTTAGTCCTTTATTTGTATCTGTTCAACGTTTCTCGTCGATTGAATAAAGAGTTAGTTTCAAAGTTCAATGACGGCTCCAGATTACGACAAGAAGGTTCCCGAATTCGAAAAGGCTCCCAAATCCGACAAGAAACATAAGCCGAAACGTTGTACAGAAAACAATAAAGATGAGAACAATAGTCCGAATAATCCGAATAATCCAAATTATCACGTTTCATCTAAAAAAATCAGATAAATAGTATTAATGCTCCCGTTTCTTCCAAAAGAATTAGAAAGTCATAGTTATCTCCCTTTAATTTTTCCAATCCATAGTTTTAAGGGGTTTGGTTCATAGATCCCTGCGGCTCGCAATTGCGACAAGACATCACCGACCCGCTCTTCAAGGGAGTCCAGTGTGCTTCGGACACTGGACCGGCCGGGTCAAATTACTAGCGTCGATCCCAGGGGACCGTTCCCCCAGGCAATACATGCCCCCTTGACTTAAAGAGGCAGGGCTGGGTGTATTGCCCAGCTCCTGAGGTGCCCCCTTGAATGGGAATGCCGAAGGGATCGACGCTATTTTTCTACCTACCACCCATGAGTCTCGGCTTGTGGGTGGTCCCACGTAAAAAGGCATTGTGCCGTATCGTGTACAAGTGGGGTACATGTAAAAACCAGACATCACCGACCCGCTCTTCAAGGCGGGGGTCCAGTGTGCTTCGGCCACTGGACCGGTCGGGTCAAATTACTAGCGTCGAGTCCGAAAAGAAGGTTCCCGAGTTCGAAAAGGCTCCTGAATCCGACAAGAAATACCTGAAGAAGGCTGTTGTACATATAAATACTTGTAAATATTTTGGTTTATTTGTTTGGTTTTGTTTGGTTTGGTTTATTTTCTTATGTTCGATTTCTTTGTTTAATGGCATATCAACTTTTGTGAGTTATTTAATGCCATATTCATCATTGTAGAAGAACAGTAATGATACTTTTTAATCCATTGTTGTGGGAATAAGAGGCGTCATACCTTTCACAGGAGTATCAGTCCGAAAGTGAATGTAATAGGGTATTTTGCGCCCTAATCAGCACACCTTTCTTGTTTGAAGAGGGGTTGTTTTTACTGACAATGAGAAAAAAAACTTCGGTAAGAGTGATCCTATATTTCATCTATTAAGAATACCACTACCATTAGTAAGAATCGAACCCATACACGATAGAAGAGAGACTATCTTGATATATTTCTAGCACAGAAATACATTTATCTTACCTAATTTTATTTTTGGGTCCCTATCCACTACTCTTTTACGTTCTAACATATATATTTAAAAGTAAAATATTTCTGGATTCCATACATGCGATTTTAAATTAATTTTTCTTATTTAGGCTTTTGAGACTTGACGGATTAGGTGTCTCAAATTTTAAGTAATTGGAATATTAGTTAAGTCTTAAACTTAACTAATCGTATTTTTAATATATATACATATATATATTTTAACTTTTTGTTTGTAAAATATTGCGCCATCACGAAAGTTAGAACGACGACAGATACATCTTTTAAAAGTAAAATATTTCTGGATTTCATTTATGCGATTTTAAATTAATTTTTTTCTTATCTCCAGGATTTAAGCTTTTGAGACTTGACAGATTAAGTGTCTCAAATTTTAAGTAATGGGAATATTAGTTGGGTCTGAAACTTAACTAATCGTAATTTTTAATCTATATACATATACATATTTTAACTTCATGCTTGTAAAATATTGAGCTATCACGAAAGTTAGAACGAAGACAGATACATCTTTAAAAGTAAAATAATTCTGGATTCCATACATGCGATTTTAAATTAATTTTTCTTATTTCTTATTTAGGCTTTTGAGACTTGACGGATTATGTGTCTCAAATATTAAGTAATTGGAATATTAATTAGGCTGTTTTAAACTTAACTAATCGTATTTTTAATATATATATATATATATATATATATATATATATATATATATACGTTTACATATTTTAACTTTTTGTTTGTAAAATATTGAGCCATCACGAACGTTAGAACGAAGACAGATAAATATTCAACAGAATTTTTTTAAATGGCCGAAGGTGAGTAGCGTTTTTGAAAACATATTTTATCAATTTCTTTAATTAAATATTCACTTTTTTCTTAAATGTTTTAACCACATTACATATACTAAATTGAGTTTCTTCCCTTATGTATGTGTCTCTCTCACTGTAATATATATATATATATATATATATATATATATATATATTGGTAGAAACAGACCCCAAATTATTGGGTTCTGTTTTTTCTGGGTCGCCCTGTAATATTATGTTACTCAACTAGGAGGGGTTAGGGTTGGAGTTTAGGGTTAATTTAATGGGAAAACAAATAATTTGGGTTCTGCTTTTTTTGGGTTCCCCTCTCATATCATGTTACTCAACTAGGGGGGTAGGGTTGGAGTTTAGGGTTAGTTTAATGGACAAATAGAAAAATAATTTGGGTTCTGTTTTTCTGGGTCACTCTGTATTATCCTATACCTCAACTAGGAAATAACCATTATATATATATATATATATATATATATATATATATATATATGATGCTAAAAATCAATGGCAAAATGAATGAATGGATGAAACCAGAATGAATGAAATGATGGGGGTAAATGAAAAATCCTTTCCAATGGACCCTTCTCAAAAGTATTAAAACACTTTTTGAGAGTGGGGTCCCTGATAGAAAGTTTTTTCTCATCTATTATTAGACTCCTTTGAAGCATCAAGTTAATATAATTATTCTATAAGTTATTAGCGAAGATAAAATCCGTCTCTTACCTTTGGAATATCTGTTGAGAATGGGTTTGAATTTTTATATGTATATATATCTAATCTTGTCTGGTTAATTTATATATATATATATATATATATATATATATATATGGTTAATTCCTAGTTGAGTAACAGGATATTACAGGGTGACCCAGAACCCAAATTATTTGTTTTCTTATTAAACGAACCCTAAACTCCCCTAACCGTAACCCCCTTAATTGAGTAGCATAATATGACAGTGGGAACCAGAAAAAACAGAACCCACACATTTTGTAATAAAACTTTTTTTTTTTTTTTTAAGTTTAAGTCCAACAAGGATTGAGGTTTAGGGTTAGTTTAATGGGAAAATGAATAAATAATTTGAGTTCTGTTTTTTCTGTGTTCCTGCAATATCATGTTACTCAACTAAGAAATAAGAAAAATAAGAAAAATAAATTCTGGAACTCGTTATTATTATCAATTTCTTTTTATTATAAAAAAAAATCCCCATTTATTGAATTACCCACGCGTTTTTTTTTCTTTTTCTTTTTCTTACAGCCCTTCAATTCCGTGACCCTCTCCGTAGAAAAGAGACCTTGTACTACCTCAGGAAAATTTTCCGACTAATTGAGAACAATTCTTTGAATGGTCTCCGACAACTTTTGAAATCCCTACAGCCCGAATATTGCATGATAATCTTAAATTCTACAATTGAAAGTTTCTCTCTAGACTTTTTGGCTATCACGCGCAACAGGCAGAAAATATCCAAGGCCCTACGCAAATCCTCCAAACTCCAGCAGATGTACGAGACCTGGAAGAAGTATCACCATCCCCTTCATACGGCCGTATTAAACCAGAGTAAATACTCCAAATCGATCAGAGAACACTTATTGAATATAAACGACTACATAGATATTCCCTGCACGCCGCTAATTTTTGCTGTCCATAGTGGCAAGATAGAGTACGTCAGACTGATGATTGAGTTTGGAGCTAATATAAACGTACCTAACTCCCATGGATGTACTCCTCTGATGGTATCCTTATGGAACGTCGATATTTTCCGTTATCTTGTCGATATAAAAGCAAACCTTAACCAGCGGGATATATGTGGCAACACAGCTCTTCACAAAGCTGTGTCGTGGAATCTCGGGAGAATTATTAAAGCTCTTATTATAGCGGGCGCAAATGTTCGGATAGAGAATAACGAAGGGTTAACACCGCATATGATGGCCGCTTTAAGGAACGACGATATGATATATTATTTTAGAGGAACTGCTTGCTATACAACTCTGGAGAAGGCAGAGGCGTTTGAAGTCGCTAATGCTTGTTTAGTGTCTAAAGGTTACCCAACAATAGATTATTGGGCTAGATCTTTAAGAATAAGAAAACACGGTCCTCCAAAGACAAGCTCCTTTGCCCCTCATGAAATTCTCGATTTCGCTCGAGAATTTACCACTCTAGAAGAACTGAAGCTTATAGAGAATAACCAGTTAGATCTTGCTATCCAGGGAGTATTGGTTATTGAACGCATATTCGGGCGGAAAAACATGTATCTTCAAATCGTGATTAAAACGGCTTTGATTGCCAAAAGGGAAAACAATATCACCAAGCTTCAGGCGCTAATGAAGTATATTGATAAATATTGCCAGTTAAAACCGCCTAGTCTTGTTGCAAAATGCGCAGGAACATTCATGAGTGGGTTTAATAAATTTGCAGCTGATAGTGGTCCCGAGAGACTCTTTGAAAACGGAGGCTTTACAATTTTAAATATAACAGCTAGAGCGGTTGAAGAAATGTGGCATATCCTTAAACACCAGCGGTCTAAAATTCCTTTCATTGAAGATATTCACTATTACACATTACTAAACGTGTGCCTGGAGATGATCTGGAAGATCCAACCAAAAAATGTTCCAGAACAGTATTTGCCCCAATTCTACGAAACCGTCCTTAAATTGATAAATGCAGACCCACGTCTCCAAGACCGGCAGTCTCTTTTGCACCATTCCATTAAAGGGTTTACGAAATTACCTTACGGCACTATAGAGTTTCTACGGTTGTTACTTGAATTCAATGCCGATGTTAATTCCAAGGATTTCCATAATCGGACCCCTCTTATGTACGCCCTCAAGTACGCACCTGATAATGTCCATGAAATCGTCGAACTTCTCACGGCGTACGGGTGTCACTTGCCAGATTGTAGAAAATGTGGCTGGTTCTCTGCTGCGGATTTTTCGCGCTGGAAAAAGCTGGAGATTCCGAGAAGCATCCGAAGTTTACAGTGCCAAGCGGCTGCAGTGGTTTTAAAAAATCAAATAAAATATAAGTGGCTTGTACCAAGAAACGTGGAAGATTTCCTTAATTTTCACAAGTAGGCTTCATCCTAATTCTTATAGGAAAAACATAGTATTATCTAACCGCGTTTTACATAATACCAGGACATTCTATTTTATAACTTTATTTATCTAACTGGGTATGATGTAAAACTGGATCTAGAGGTGAATCTCCGAATCTAGAGCTTTGGTGAGTGTGTAGTACCTGTTCATCACCATAATTCCTTGGGCCACTATGACCTGGAGTGGTAGTACCTGTTAGGGTACCATCTATGGGTTAAATAAATCAAAAATGAATTTTATAAGATTGTGTTAAAAAAATTACATACCCAACAAGAATGGATAAAACTAAAAACCTTTTCGACATAACATAACTCAACAAATGTTGACGTGCCGTAAAATCCAGCCCCCCCCCAAAAAAAAAAGCAATTTTTTAAATAATTTGATTGATTATTGTTCATCTTGTCAAATTCTGAAATTATATGGATTTTTTTTCTTCTCTCATATTTTGAATCATATTCTTTAATGGAAAACATGAATATACTCGCCCTGTCGGCTGGGGCGTTAGAATGCACCGACTGCACCTCTACAGAGAGGTAGGACTCCCCCAATGGGGCCAGCTGTTGGCCGTGGGTGGTGACCCGTGATGCTTAATGATAGAACCCAGGTGGATGAGCAGTCCATGACATGCAATACTCCACTTTGGTCCTTTCTTGGGATAGACGGGCGGTCGGAGAGACCCCCTCCGATCAATCGGCTGGTCACGTCAAGCCCTATCACCTATATTATTTTCCCAACCCTATTGCCTTTATGGCAAGCCCCAACCCCTTTTTATCATATGGGTGCTAGAAGGCGGTGACTGAGGGTCTACATGTCCTGGGAATGACGTTAAACTCTATCTGATGGTGAGTTTCCAGTTTTGGAGGTTTGGGGAATGTGGAGCACCCCTTCGTCACCATTGCTCCCGGTCCACTCTGACCCAGAGTGGTAGTACCTGTTAGGGTCCCATCTATGGGTTAAATAGAAAAACTGGAGTTTATAAACAAAATTTATTTCACAACTTTGTCGGCATTAAATGACACACCGAGGTTGATATGCCGTAAAACAAAACAAACCAAACAAACCAAACAAACCAAAGCCAAATGTATAAAACCAGAAGCATCTCGAGATAAATGCTAAAGGTAACTAGCCAAGAAGATAGACTTTAAAATGGAAAGAACACTTCAAGAAATTACTTGCAAATTATTATTATTATTATTATTATTATTATTATAGCAATTTTTGTTTTGTGTCCTATTAAACAATTTTGTTTCCTATTAAAATTTTAATCGTATCTTCATCTTTCTAAAATCCCAGATGGCAAACATAGACAAATAAAACAAAAAACATAGTAGTTAACTAGACCTCGAGCTTGGAAATTTTACGGAGCTCTAAATCTAAAAACAATAAAAAGTAGAAATCCACAAGCCTTGGAAAATACCCACCGAAATTATTTAATTATTATTATTATATTATAGCACTTTTTCCTATTAAACAATTTTGTTTCCTATTAAAATTAAATCGTATCTTCATCTTTCTAAATCCCAGATGACAAACATAGACCCCCACAAAATAAACAATAGTTGTTAACTAGACCTCAAGCTAGGAAATTTTACGGAGGATGAACTCTAAATCTGAAAACAATAAAAAGTAGAAAATCCACAAGCCTTTGCGAAATACCCACCGAAGTATGGAACACAAGGAAATTCGACAAACTATTTCGATTATGAGATTTAGTGTAAAAACAAAATACAACATATAAAAAGGCGACCTCGGAATCACTAAGAACTGCTGAGGCATAACTCTTACTCTTACAAGAACATGCTTAAGAACAATAAAAACTGGTTTCGTAAAAACCGATCTGTGGATCTGATTCTGACTATTTCTTGAGTCATAGGTGTTCGAACAAAGAATCTCGAGGCAACCCTTGTATATCTATTACTAATGGAGATTCGCTTCCGGTTTTTGTCTGAAACAAAAATTACGTCACTGCCTACGTCACATTACCTAAAATCGTCATAACATAGTATAAATACACTAAAAAATTGAGCATGCAATGTTAGACAGTCCTCATTGTTTTTTAAAACAAGTTTTAATAAATACATGACTGGTATTGTATATCTATATATAGTTTGTTTTATTTTAATACATATTTAAAGTTTACATTTCAAATTGTTTTATTTTTTAATTCTTTAATGAATTTGATGATTTTACTTACTTAGGGTACAAACTCGCTGTCATTGAATTTTTTACTCCCACCCCTCAGGCAATATGTTTCAAAAATCTACTTTTACATCGCCCGGAAGGTGTTTTTTAAAAATTTGTACAAGTTTATCTAAAGAAATGTTACTCGATAGCCAGGAAAGATGGAATAAATGCTGCTAGAATTTGGTAGCCCCAAGGAAATACCGCTATAATAATGCTCTACAAATAAACGAAATTAAAGGTTCGTCCACTTGTTGGTGACACACTTATTTGGCACTGTCGCTGGAGTCCTACAAGCACCATTTTTATTTATCATTTGCCTAGACTTTATACAATGAATGTCCTTAGATCTAAGGAAAGAGATAGGCTTCACGCTAAAGTGGCAAGAAGCTGGTGTTTTCCAACAGAAACCATTACAGATGCAGACTACGCAGATGATCAAGGACTTCTAGGAAATACACGTTCTCCGAGTCGAAGCAGTAGGCATTGGCCTCGGGTAAATCTTATACGGAGTTCTTAGCTGCTATTCTTTTCTTTATTGTTATATACAACATGATACTCATTATTTTGGTGTCCTCATCTTTATTGTTATATACACATTTTTGCCTACATCCTCACCAGCCTTCTTCAGGTGACTGTTATTTTTTATTTGTAATTTGGATAATTTAGATTTTTGGCTATTTTTTGATAATTTGGATTATTTAGATTTTTCAGACTGTTATCCTTATCTTTTTCATACACAACATGTCGGCCTTCTTCAGGTGTTCCTGGTTGAACTCAAGAGCCTTCACGGAACTTCTGTAGGGATTAATGTTCCAAATGCTAAACAAAGCCTTCACAAAACGTTTTCATCACATCCGGGTCCCCAGTTGTAAGATTCAAAGTGATAATACTTAAAGATAAAACTCCGACAAAGGTTGATAGACAAAACATTTTATATACATCACAGGATAAACAGGGTATATAATACATAGGTGTGTACATAAACATACACACATAAGTAATATAAATAGATATACAAGAGTAGGGTTAATGACACATTCATAAATGGTGAAATACAAGATATTTAGGTATCAAAGAGATACTTAAATGTACATAAAAACATAGTTACGGATACATGACTAAAGGATAGTCATATATCGTATAATAGACTTACTAGCAGTGAGTGGCCAGTGTTAAGGGCCGAAGCTCCAACGAGAAGGGGGTAAACCTAAGTCTAACCCATAGTGTCTCGTAGGTCAAGCAACAGGAAAAAAGAGAGAGAGAGACAAGTTTGAATCAGGCGCTTAAATACACCCGAGGCCCCTAGCGGAAACCAGCGAAACTAAACGGCAGCCAACTCCCCGGCAAATACGAAAATAACGACACACTTCCATCCAAACCCTTTATAATAATGTAGATTCTTTCTCATAACCATGAAGATTGAATGAAAATTAAGAAAGAGAAGCAAGAGTTGTGCATCCAAAAGATGATGAACAACAGTAAAAAACAAAACAAAAAAACATGGAAACAAACTGGCTGTTAAGCTTCTGAAATTTGTAGACCATTTCCCATCCCTCGGTAGTAATATCTCATCAACTGAAAGCGATGTTACTATACGCGTAGGAAAGGCGTGGACTGTTATAAACCAACTATCGATCGGGATCTCAAAAAAAAGCAAGAATTTTCTGTATGTTAACGAAACACTTAGCTAGATGAATACTACACAAGGATCACGCGTGCTTTCTTGACAATCAGTACCCCACAAAGACCAGCAGTAGACCTCCTATCAACAAGACGAAATAAGACAAAAGCTAGCGCCCTCTTGCCGAAGACTCAAAAAAAACACTTGTTGACCATGGGTGGCGACCCGTGATGCTTAAGATAGAACCCAGGTGGATGAGCAACTTGCAATATCCCACTTTGGGCTTTTCTTGGGCAAAACGGGCTGTCGGAGAGCCCCCTCCGATCAATCGGCTGGTCACGTCACGCCCTAGCACCAATATGATTTTTCCCCCTATGGCAAGCCCAACCAATATGGGTGCTTGAGGTCTACATGTCAATGACGTTAAACTCTATCTGATGGTGAGGTTCCAGTTTTGGAGGTTTGGGGAATGTGGAACACCCCTTGATCACCATTGCTCCCTGGTCCACTCTGACCCGGAGTGGTAGTACCTGTTAGGGTCCCATCTATGGGCTAAATAGAAAAACATGAGTTTATAAACAAAATTGTATTATTCATTAAGAATTGATTTATTTCAAAACTTTATCGGCATTAAATGACCCACTGAGGTTGATATGCCGTAAAACAAAACAAAGCTCCAAACGAAGGCATGAACTCATAAGTGACCAATGTGGGCCGACCATTGAAAATCTACAGTTTTCCTCTGTACGGGTATTGGATGCTATGAGGAGGACCTACGATGACCGATAGTGGTGTGTCATGGGCTGTCAGCAAGCTCTATTGATAAATTGTAGAAAATGTGGCTGGTTCTCTGCTGCGGATTTTTCGCGCTGGAAAAATCTGGAGATTCCGAGAAGCATCCGAAGTTTACAGTGCCAAGCGGCTGCAGTGGTTTTAAACAATCAAATAAAATATAAGTGGCTTGTACCTAGAAACGTGGAAGATTTCCTTAATTTTCACAAGTAGGCTTCATCCTAATTCTTATAGGAAAAAAATAGTATTATCTAACCCCGTTTTACATAATACCAGGACATTCTATTTTATAACTTTATTTATCTAACGGGGTATGATGTAAAACTGGATCTAGGGTGAATCTCTGATTCTAGAGCTTTGGTGAGTGTGTAGTACCTGTTCATCACCATTATTTCTTGAGCCACTATGACCTGTAGTGGTAGTACATGTTAGGGTACCATCTATGGGTTAAATAAATCAAAAATGAATTTTATAAAATTGTGTTAAAAAAATTACATACCCAACAACAATTGATAAAACTAAAAACCTTTTCGACATAACATAACTCAACAAATGTTGACGTGCCGTAAAATCCCCCGCCCCCCCCCCCAAAAGCAATTTTTAATAATTGATTGATTATTTGTCATGTTGTCAAATTCTGAAATTATATGGATTTTTTTTCTTCTCTCATATTTTGAATCATATTCTTTAATGGAAAACATGAATATACTCGCCCTGTCGGCTGGGGCGTTAGAATGCACCTCTGCAGTGGGGTAGGACTCCCCCAATGGGGCCAGCTGTTGGCCGTGGGTGGTGAACCGTGATGCTTAAGGATAGAACCCAGGTGGATGAGCAGTCCATGACATGCAATACTCCACTTAAGCCCTATCTTGGGCTAGACGGGCGGTCGGAGAGGCCCCCTCCGATTAATCGGCTGGTTACGTCAAGCCCTAGTACTTATATGATTTTCCCAACCCTATTGCCCTTATGGCAAGCCCCAACCTTTTTATCATATGGGTGCTAGAAGGTGGTGACTGCGGGTCTACATGTCCTGGGAATAACGGTAAACTCTATCTGATGGTGAGGTTCCAGTTTTGGAGGTTTGGGGAATGTGGAGCACCCCTTCATCACCATTGCTCCCTGGTCCACTCTGACCCAGAGTGGTAGTACCTGTTAGGGTCCCATCTATGGGTTAAATAGAAAAACTGGAGTTTATAAACAAAATTGTATTATGCATTAATAATTAATTTATTTCACAACTTTGTCGGCATTAAATGACTCACTGAGGTTGATCTGCCGTAAAACAAAACAAACCAAACAAACCAAACCAAACCAAAGCCAAATGTATAAAACCAGAAGCATCTCGAGATAAATGCTAAAGGTAACTAGCCAAGAAGATAGACATTAAAATGGAAAGAACACTTCAAGAAATTACTTGCAAATTATTATTATTATTATTATTATTATTATTATTATTATTATTATTATTATTATTATAGCAATTTTTGTTTTGTGTCCTATTAAACAATTTTGTTTCCTATTAAAATTTTAATCGTATCTTCCTCTTTCTAAAATCCCAGATGACAAACATAGAAAAAAAAACAAGAAAAAAACAATAGTTGTTAACTAGACCTCGAGCTTGGAAATTTTACGGAGGATGAACTCTAAATCTAAAAACATTAAAAAGTAGAAAATCCACAAGCCTTGGCAAAATACCCACCGAAATTATTTATTATTATTATTATTATTATTATTATATTATTATAGCACTTTTTGTTTTGTGTCCTATTAAACAATTTTGTTTCCTATTAAAATTTAAATCGTATCTTTATCTTTCTAAAATCCCAGATGACAAACATAGACCCCCACAAAATAAACAATAGTTGTTAACTAGACCTCAAGCTAGGAAATTTTACGGAGGATGAACTCTAAATCTGAAAACAATAAAAAGTCGAAAATCCACAAGCCTTTGCGAAATACCCACCGAAGTATGGAACACAAGGAAATATGACAAACTATTTCGATTATGAGATTTAGTGTAAAAACAAAATACAACATATAAAAAGGCGACCTCGGAATCACTAAGAACTGCTGAGGCATAACTCTTACTCTTACAAGAACATCCTTAAGAAAAAGAAAAACTGGTTTCGTAAAAACCGATCTGTGGATCTGATTCTGACTATTTCTTGAATCATAGGTGTTCGAACAAAGAATCTGGAGGCAACCCTTGTATATCTATTACTAATGGAGATTCGCTTCCGGTTTTTGTCTGAAACAAAAACTACGTCACTGCCTACGTCACATTACCTAAAATCGTCATAACATAGAATAAATACACTAAAAAATTGAGCATGCAACGTTAGACAGTCCTCATTGTTTTTTAAAACAAGTTTTAATAAATACATTACTGGTATTATATATCTATATATAGTTTGTTTTATTTTAATACATATTTAAAGTTTAAGTTTTAAATTGTTTTATTTTTTAATCCTTTAATGAATTGATGATTTTAATTACTTAGGGTACAAACTCGCTGACATTGAATTTTTTACTCCCACCCCTCAGGCAATATATTTCAAAAATCTACTTTTACATCGCCCGGAGGATTTAAAAAAAATTTGTACAAGTTTATCTAAAGAAATTTTACTCGATAGCCAGGAAAGATGGAATAAATGCTGCTAGAATTTGGTAGCCACAAAGAAATACCGCTATAATAATGCTCTACAAATAAACGAAATTAAAGGTTCGTCCACTTGTTGGTGACACACGTATTTGGCACTGTCGCTGGAGTCCTACAAGGCAATACATTAGCACCATTTTTATTTATCATTTGCCTAGACTTTATACAATGAATGTCCTTAGGTCTAAGGAAAGAGATAGGCTTCACGCTAAAGTGGCAAGAAGCTGGTGTTTTCCAACAGAAACCATTACAGATGCAGACTACGCAGATGATCAAGGACTTCTAGGAAATACACGTTGCCCAAGTGGAAGCAGTAGGCATTGGCCGCGGGGAAATATTATACGGAGTTCTTAACTGCTATCCTTATCTTTATTGTTATATACAACATGATACTCATTATTTTGTTGTCCTCATCTTTATTGTTATATACACATTTTGGCCTACATCCTCTACAGCCTTCTTCAGGTGTTTGGTATTTTTATTGGTAATTTGGATAATTTAGATTTTTGGTTATTTTTTAATAATTTGGATTATATAGATTATTCAGACTGTTATACTTATCTTTTTCATACACAACATTAAGGCTGGTGTGGTTGTCGGCCTTCTTCAGGTGTTTCTGGTTGAACTCTGTAGGGGTTAATGTTCCAAATGCAAAACAAAGCCTTCGCAAAACGTTTTTATCACGTCGGGGTCACCAGTTGTAAGATTCAAAGTGATAATACTTAAAGATAAAACTCCGACAAAGGTTGATACACAAAACATTTTATATACATCACAGGATAAACAGGGTATATAATACATAGGTGTGTACATAAACATACACACATAAGTAATATAAATACATATACAAGAGTAGAGATAATGACACATTCATGAATGGTGAAATACAAGATATTTAGGTATCAAAGAGATACTTAAATGTACATAAAAACGTAGTTACGGATACATGACTAAAGGATAGTCATATATCGTATAATAGACTTACTAGCAGTGAGTGGCCAGTGTTAAGGGCCGAAGCTCCAACGAGAAGGGGGTAAACCTAAGTCTAACCCATAGTGTCTCGTAGGTCGAGCAACAAGAAAAAAGAGAGAGAGAGACAAGTTCGAATCAGGCGCTTAAATACACCCGAGGCCCCTAGCGGAAACCAGCGAAACTAAACGGGCAGACAACTCCCCAGGCAAATACGAAAATAACGCCACACTTCCATCCAGACCCTTTATTTAAATAATTATTGTAGATTCTTCTCATTTATTAACCATGATTGGGTATAAGTGTTAAGCTATGTTAAGTAATCTGTTATTTTTGCCTGTGGTCAGGATTGAACCTGAACACCTGAAGAAGGCTGGAGAGCATATTGGCCTAGACGTTGTGCATATAACAATAAAGATGAGGACAACAGTAAAAAAAAAACAAGAAAAAAAAAAACATGGAAACAAACTGGCTGGTAAGCTTCTGAAATTTGTAGACCATTTCCCATCCCTAGGTAGTAATATCTCATCAACGGAAAGCGATGTCACATATACGCGTAGGAAAGGCGTGGACTGTTATAAACAGACTATCGATCATATAGAACGGGGTCTCTTAAAATCTAAAGCAAGAATTCTTCTTCCGAGCTGTAGGTGTGTCAGTGTTTGGATTTTAACGAAACACTTAGAGAAAATGCTAGATGAATACTACACAAGGATCACGCGTGCTTTCTTGGACAAATCAGTACCCCACAAAGACTAGCAGTACAATCACTTACCTCCTATCACATAAGACGAATAAGACATGCTAGACAAAGCTTCAGCTGCCCTGTCGATGGGGCATTAGAATGCACCGACTGCACCTCTGCAGAGGGGTGGGACTTCCCAATGGCTCCACCTGTTGGCCGTGCGTGGCGACCCGTGATGCTTAATGATAGAACCCAGGTGGATGAGCAGTCCATGACTTGCAATACTCCACTTTAGGCCATTCTTGGGCTAAACGGGAGGTCGGAGAGGCCCCCTCCGATCAATCGGCTGGTCACGTCACACCCTAGCACCTATATGATTTTGCCAACCCTATTGCCCTTATGGCAAGCCCCAACCACTTTTTATCATAAGGGTGCTAGAAGGTGGTGACTGAGGGTCTACATGTCCTGGGAATGACGTTAAACTCTATCTGATGGTGAGGTTCCAGTTCTGGAGGTTTGGGGAATGTGGAGCACCCCTTCATCACCATTGCTCCCTGGTCCACTCTTTACCGGAGTGGTAGTACCTGTTAGGGTCCCATCTATGGGCTAAATAGAAAAACATGAGTTTATAAACAAAATTGTATTATCCATTAAGAATTGATTTATTTCAATACTTTATCGGCATTAAATGACCCACTGAGGTTGGTATACCGTAAAACAAAACAAAACAAAGCTCCAGACGTAGGCATGAACTCATAAGTGACCAATGTGGGCCGACCATTGAAAATCTACATTTTTCCTCTGTACGGGTATTGGATGCTATGAGGAGGACCTACGATGACCGATAGTGGTGAGTCATGGGCTGTCAGCAAGCTCTATTGATAATCAGATGTCGATAGTTTCGTACAGTTGTTGCATAATCTATGCGGTTGCATAAGATTATTGTCAACCCCCCTGTATTTCTGAAGGGATTGCCCCTTTTCATATCACGGGCGGGACTTTCCATGGAATATTACAAAAAACCCGCGAAGTACGTGAAGTCACGTGGGACCGAGTTAACCCATCAGTTCCAGCTTGGACGTCGGGCAGAAAAGATGTCTGCTTTAGCAAGAGCTCAAATGCACACGCGCGTTGTGTTAGTTAGAAGAAGAACTTTAGTTAAGTAAATAAAAGTTTAAAGAAATAATATGGTGTTCTTGCTTGATGAATGTCTTGGTAAAAAGACTG
The DNA here is from genome assembly GCA_023376005.1 of Doryteuthis pealeii. Classification (NCBI taxonomy): domain Eukaryota; kingdom Metazoa; phylum Mollusca; class Cephalopoda; order Myopsida; family Loliginidae; genus Doryteuthis; species Doryteuthis pealeii. Next base: position 1,236,291 of record CM042181.1, on the reverse strand, counting down.
ACCAAGAAAAAGGAATGCATCAAAGACGAACAGCCGACAAGAATCTAGAAATAGACTTCAGCATGGGGAGGAAGAATAGAAACGACTAGAAATCACCAAATAGCCAAAGAAGTAAGTAATACAAGTTATACACCTCTCTATCTACCTGCGTCTATATCTCCCCCCTCTCCAGTATTTAACACCTATACAGTTGTTTCCCTGTCCATATTTAAGGATATATCTAGAGAGTAGGGAATAAATATATCTAGCTATTTAGGCGCACTCTAAGGCGACAGATACACATGATGACAAAGCTCCAGACGTAAACATAAACTGAGAAGTAACATTCTCTAATGGACACACCAATTTGGGCCGACCATTGAAAACCTACATTTTTCCTCTGTACGGATACTGGATGCTGTGAGGAGATCCTACGATGATTGATAGTGGTGTGTCATAGACTTCCAGCAAGCTCTATTGATAACACTGGTTTTTAAAAAAAATATTTTTTGTCTGAGGCAAGAATGTGAATAGGTGTTTTTTACTAATTTGTGTGTGGTGAATTCAAATTTATAAACAGTTTTGCTCTATCACCTCTAGTTTTCTGTCTTTTAAATAGTCTCATTTTAGTATATACAGAGTATATACGTGCTTATTTCAACAGTTGCAGCAGCTTATTACAGATAAAACAGGACAGATAAAGAACATTGACGGAATAAATATACTTGGATAACACAATGTACACAATTAAAAAAAAAATTGGCCTTGTTGAGGCATCCTCGATATTTTAACGAGCTTGAAACCATTGGAGAATATGAAAAACAAAACAAAGTAAAATTAAATAATATGTACACGTCTTAGGCATAAAATAATCCAACAAGCGTTGACATCCCGTAAAATGAAAAAAAAACGGGAACAAAAGGTCTTTGGCATAAAATAATCCAAAAAACGTTGACATGCCTTAAAATCCAACCAAAAAAAGAAAAAAAAGAAAAGAAAATGTCTTTGGTATAAAATAATCCAACAAGCGTTGACATGCTGTAAAATAAAATAAAAAATAAAAAATAAAAAAAAAGGAAAAGAAAGAAAGAATATTACAGCTGCCAGTAAGGATCGAACCCACTTACGCCAGTTTACGGGACTGGTTTTCTACCTCTTTAATTCTTTTCTCTGGTCGCGACCAACCTCTTTGTTTTTTGTTTATTTTTCAATATAGACCTCTAAAAGTAAAATATTCCTAGCTTTATAAGGTGCTCATTTAATTTGGTTCTCTTTTTTTTTGTACCTCTTCTTAAGAAAAAAAGTTGTTGTACTCCTGTTAATTTAAGGAATGTCAGTTTTAAACTTTAACCATACATGAATTTTTAACTCCTAAGTATCATTATTTTATATCTTTAATTGTTTTTAAAATATTGAGTAAATACTCCCAACAACAAGACAAATATGGCTGAAGGTAAGTTATTCTCAATTTCTTTTTTTTTTTTTTTTGTAATGTGTTCTTTAATTCTATGTATTTAATAGAAGCGGCTACCCGGCGTCGACTGTGTAGAGGGGGGATTTTTAAAAAAGTTAGTCCTGCAGATCCATTATTATTGAATCGCGAGTTGGATCCTCGTTGTATGTCCTATTAAAATCCCGACTTAAAAAAACACAACCTTGCGTTGATCCAGCCAATCTGAAAAGAAGAATTATCAACTATTTAAAATATTAAATGCCAAAAAATTCTATGCTGCAATCATTTGAACTTTATTTTTTCAATCATCTTCACTAATATAAATGTAATCTTCATTATTTTTGCTCAAAAACCAAGCACTGGTGACATTTAATGTGTGTACATACATTTACTTTGTCGTTAATTGTTTTATTTTCGAAGTTTCCTCCGGACATACAGATACACACAACCGCTCGTTATATATGTATAGATTGATAGGATTTATATTTTCTGAAACCTTTGATTATACAAATCTTGTGTTTTGTTTTGTATAGTGCAGTTAGTATCCACCCTGTCGGCTGTGGTGTTCGAATCCCTATGTAAAAAAAACAAACAAAAAAAAAAAAAAAAAAACCTTGCATTGATCGAGCTACTCTGAAAAGAAATGGTAATGCCTTTAATCTAAAATATTAAATGAAAGCCCTGGTGATATTTAATGTGTATATACATTTACCTTGTCGTTAATTGTTTTATTTTCGAAGTTTCCTCCGGACATACACATAAACACAACTGCCCTTTCTATGTGTATAGATAGATGGTCAATATACCTTTTTTTTTTTGTTAGTGGCAATACCCCTATTTTCTTGAGGGGTGCTGCTTCAGGATGCCATCCCTGTATAGTTGCAATCTAGCTTTCTCTAAGCGTTTCGTTAGTCTAAGTGGTGCCGTCAGTCAGTAGCACTGACACGGGTACAGCTTGAAAGAATTTGCGCTGTATCTTATCTGAGATTTAATATCTTTTTTTTTTAAATTTTAGGAGTGTACTTATTCATGGATGATGCAGTAATACCTAATAATATCCGTTTTGGTTGTATGATGTTCCACTAGAAATAACATTCTGTTCTTTAATAGAGAACATTAACTTTTTTTAAAGTACTTATTTATGGATAATAATGTGATATTTAATAATAGGGTAATCCATGCCCCCCCCCAAAAAAAAAAAAAAAAAAATTAATTTTTTTTCACCCACCCAACTTTAAATTTCCAAAATTTATTTCCAGGTGTGGAATATGTTAATGTCAGACAATCCCCACATTTTGAGCTTCCAATTCAAGAAAATGGAGTTATGTCGATTTTTAGCTCTCCAAATTTGGTGGGATCCGCGAAATTAAACCGGTTTAACAGTGCTTCCTTTCCTTTTTAGATTTTTATAAAAGATTTAAAATGTAAATTGTCACGTTTTCTTAGAAACAGAACCTAATCTTACTAATTAAGAAATTCAATATTATTTTTATATTAGCTTGCAAAAAAAGAAATCACAGCGGTGTAAAAACAATTTCTCTGAATGTTAGAGATGAGATTAGCATTATCTGCGTTATTCGGACTATTGTCCTCATCTTTATTATTTGTAAAACGTTTCAGCCGATATGCCCTCCGGCCTTCTTCAGGTATTTCTTTTCGTAGTCGGGAGCCATCACGGAACTTCGAACCTAACCCTTTATTCAGTCCTCGGGGGTATTCTGTTCTCATTCCGCTAACCATAGCTGGGGTAGGAGTTGTGTTAATTGTTTTTCTGTTACTGCCTCTACTTAGGATTGAACCTGGAATCGAGAGATAACTGTCACTTAGAACTGTCTTAACCTAACTACTTTATCCACTAGGCCATGTGTCCAATTTGTGAAAGATACTGCCTGCATGAGGTGGAAGTTAAAACATCAAAGTCATAGGGTTTGTACCATCAGTAAAATCATCAAATTTATAAGAGTAAAAAAATAAATAAAATAAAACAATTTGAAATGAAAAATGTCCCCCCCCCATAAAATGTTGCGTGAAAATTAGTAACAAAATGAGCATCAATAAGAAAAAGAAAAAAAAATTATTTTTTTAATACATTTTAAACATTAGATTAGCTCGAATTTTTTTTCTAGATCCGACGATGTAATTGAAGTTAAAAAAAACCTTAGCAAAAGTTAAAAAATAAACTTATAAAAGTATTTCTTTTTCTTACATAACAAAAACCATTAAATACACATCGGCTGGCCATGTCACGCTCTAGCACCTATATGATTTTTCCCAACCCTATTGCCCTTATGTCAAGTCCCAATCCTTTTTTATATGGGTGCTAGAAGGCGGTGGCTGCTGGTCTACATGTCCTGGGAATGACGTTAAACTCTATCTGATGGTGAGGTTCCAGTTTTGGAGCTTTGGGAATGTGGAGCACCCCTTCATCACCATTGCTCCCTGGTCCACTCTGACCCGGAGTGGTAGTATCTGTTAGGGTCCCATCTATGGGTTGAATAGGAAAACATGAGTTTATAAACAAATTGTATTATCAATTAAAAATGAAATTATTTCAAAACTTCGTCGGCATTAAACATTTTAAAATACCAAATTACCAATAGAAGTATTCGGCATAAAATAACCCAAGGGGTTGACATGCCGTAAAACCCAACCAACCAAACCAAACCATTAAATACACATTACACAAAAAATACATGTTTTTAAACTTTTTAGCCAGGTAATCCAGTTTTACATTGAAAAAAGATATATTTCAATTGAGAAAAATATTTCAGTTGATTAGAAAATATTTTTCCGTCAAATATTTATGTATGGAATCGCCTAAGCGAAATAATTTACACATTTCTTTCTTTTAGGATTTTAAAAGTTTATTAGGTAAACTAGAAGATATATGCATCCTCCGAGTGCAAGAATTTAATTTTAAATTATTATTGAATTGCAAGTTTGATCCTCACAGGATGCCCCATTAAAATCCTTATGTAAAAAGACGTTGCGTTGATTCAGCCAATCTGAAAGAAAAGATAATGTCTCCTATTTAAAATACTAAATGCAAAAATTTTATTTAACTATCTTCACGAATAAAATAAAATCTTCCAGATTTTTGCTAAAAAACCAAGCCCTGGTGATATTTAATGTGTATATATACTTTGTCGTTAATTATTTTATTTTCAAAGTTTCTAAGAAAACGTGACAATTTACATTTCAAATCCTGGACGTGGTAATTGCATTTCACTTAGCGCTAATACCCTTGGGAAAGGTATGAATTCTACTCCCCCTCCAGCTATGGGTAAATAGTAGGGCAGACTGGGCTCTTTAACCTTGGTTAGGTAACCGGTCTAGGAGAAGGAAAACTCTGAATTCAAACCGGTTAAACTCCGCTTAAGAAATTGACCTTGTGTCACACCCTGCTCGTTTGGAGGGGTTGGTAAATATATATACACACAACTGCCCTTTATATATGTACTAAAAGTGGCGAGGTGAACTCGATTTTTTAGAATTTAATCTCACAGATCCATTATTACTGAATCTTGAGTTGGTTTTCAACAGAATGTCCCATTAAAATCCGCACGTAACAAAGACCTTGCGTTGATCCAGTCACTCTGAGAATAGAAATATTTGTCTACAATATTAAATGGAAAAAATTCCATGTTATCATTTAAATTTTATTTTCTAATTATATTTACTAATATAAATAAAATTTCTATTTTTGTTCAAAAACCAAGTCCTGGTGATATTTAATGTGTATATATATCTACCTTATCGTTAATTGTTTTATTTTCGATGTTTCTTCCGGGCATACATATACACACAAGTGCCCTTTATATATGTACTGGAAGTGGCTACCCGGCGTCGCCTGGGTACGGGTGTGGGTAAAAGGAGGGACTCGCATATCAATTATTGAATTGCAAGTTGGAACCTCCCATTAAAATCCTTATGTAAAAAGATATTTCTTTGATACAGACACTCTGAAAGAAAAATGAATGTCTCTTATTAAGATACTAAATGCAAAAATCATGCTGTTATCATTTAAATTTTATTTTTTAATTTTCCCGAATAAAAATCAAATCTTCCAGAAAACCAAGCCCTGGTGATATTTAATGTGTATACATATTAACGTTGTGGTTAATTGCTTTATTTTCGAAGTTTCCTCCGGACATGCATATGCACACAACTGCCATTTATATATGTACTAAAGGTAGCTACCCATCATCGCCTAGGTAGACTGGACTTTTTTAGAATCTAGTCTCACAGATCCATTATTACTGAATCGTGACTTGGTTTGCAATAGAATGCCCCGTTAAAATCCCTGCGTAAGAAAGACCTTGCGTTGATCCAGTCACTCTGAAAATAGAAATTTGTCTACAATATTAAATGGAAAAAAATTCCATGCTCAGCCAATCTGAAAAGAAAAATTATCTACTATTTAAAATATTAAATGCCCTAAAATTCTATGCTGTTATCATTTGAACTTCATTTTTTTAAATTACATTCTCTAATATAAATTTAATCTGGTCCTGGTGATATTTAATGTATACATATACTTTGTCGTTAATTGTTTTATTTTCGAAGTTTCCTTCGGACATACAAATATACACAATTACCCTTTATATATGTATAGATAGATAGAATAAATAGATTTTTTTTTTATCTTGACTCATAGTTTTTTGTTTTTTTTTTCTTCTTGCAATGATTTTCCCAACCCTATTGCCCTTATGGCAAGCCCCAACCCCTTTTTATCATATGGGTGCAAGAAGGTGGAGACTGAGGGTATATATGTCCTGGGAATGACATTAAACTCTATCTGATGGTGAGGTTCCAGTTTTGGAGGTTTGGGGAATGTGGAGCACGCCTTTCATCACCATTGCTCCCTGGTCCACTCTGACCCGGAGTGGTAGTACCTGTTAGGGTCCCATCTATGGGTTAAATAGAAAAATGTATTCATAAAAAAATTGTATTATTCAAGAATTGATTTATTTCAAAACTTTATCGGCATTAAATGATCCACTGAGGTTGATATGCCGTAAAACCAAACCAAACCGGGCATACAGATACACACTACTGCCCTGTATATATGTATAGATAGAATAGATTTTTTTTATCTTGACTCATATTGTTTTTTTTTTTTTTCTTCTTGCAGCAGCTCCTTTAAACACAACCATCAGACGGAAAACCACCGTGAGCCTCTTCAACGAAGCCACCCAAATTATCAAGAAACATTCTTTCAACGAGGTCCGAGATTTTATGGAAATGCTTCATACTGAACAATGCAAACGAGTATTGAATTCTGCAAGGGACGACAAAACACTAATCGTTTTCGCGATCAATGAACGAAAGACCTTGACAGCCCGCTATCTCCTCAACCTTTCTCTCGATCAGGGACGTTGTGTAGTGAACGAAATCTGGAGGAAGACCTACCATCCTCTAAAATCAGCCCTGAAAGCTAATAATATACCCATGATCCACGAAATCTCGAGAAATTTACAAAACATCAACGAATTTTGCCACGGTCCCTACACGCCCCTAATGCTTGCTATCTACACTGGCGAACTCGAGCACGTCCGGCGGATGGTCGACCTGGGAGCCGACGTCAATCTATCTAACGGGCAAAACGGACGTACCCCTTTGATGATTGCCGTGCCTCACACCAATATCTGTCGCTTTTTGATCAGAAGGAACGCGAACCTTGACCTCCAAGATGAAAATGGGGACACGGCTCTTCACAAAGCTATCACGGAGGGACACATGATGAATGTAAAGCAAATAATTGAGGGCGGCGCTGATATTCTGATCTCGAATAACGAAGGGTTAACGCCGTTAATGTTGGCCGTCTCGATTGTGGACATACCAGCGATCTATTATCTTGCTAGCATGAATGTGTACCCATCACTCATGAGGATAGAATCTACCGAAATCATGAACGCAGTTACGTCGTTGACGGTTTCCAGATTATCATACACTGGGTTCGCGCATTTGAATGTAGACTATTCGCGTATCCGAGGAATAGCCCGTACGAACCTCAAGCTGTTCTTGATTACTTTCAAGAATTCTCCTCGGAGGAGGAATTAGAGACTATGAAAAACAACCAAGTACATCTTGCTTATCAGGGGATTTTGGTAATAGAACGAATCCTCGGAAGAAAGGGGAAGGTTTACCTTCGATCACTTCTGAAAACGATCAAATTTTGAAGACTGCGGAGAATTTTGATAAACTTCACGAATTTATTGAGTATATTAAAGAAGTTTGCCAGACTGTACCGCCTAGAATTGTTTCTAGGTGTTCAAAATGGTTCTCTGAAATCTTTGACGATTTTTTAGCTGAAGGTCCAGATAGCTTCTTTGAAAACGGAGGCTTTGCCATCTTCGAGATGATCTCGCGGGCAAGCGAGGAGATGTGGGTCCTTATCGAGGAACAGCTAGCTAGAAACCACATTGTCGTAAACGCTGACTACACAACATTGCTGGGCGACTTTCTATACATGACTTCAAAGATTGCGCAGCTGAGTCTTTCTCGGCAACAATTGAACCAATTTTACGGAACGGTCTCCCGACTGGTGAGAAAAGGTCTTCGAGATGAGCACGAACAGTCCCTTCTGCATGGAGCTATTAATTTATATAATTCAAAACCCTGGGCAACGTTAGAACTCATCGTGGTACTTCTCCGATCCGGGGCCGATGTGAACGCCAAGGACTATTTGCGACGAACCCCACTTTTCTATGCTATCTTGCGCCTGACATCTGGTGATGCCCGGGATGTTGTACGACTTCTTATGGATTACGGAGCTCATCTGGACTGTAAAACGAGTGAAGGTTTTACCATTCTGGATTATCCAGTTTGGATAAACTTATCGCTTATTCCGAATAATCCGCGAAAATTACAGTGCCTCGCGCGGAAGTCGTTCTTGACAATCGAATCGACTACGAAGACAAATTGAATAATTACCTTAAAAACTTTCTTAAATTGCACGTTTAGACTTGAATGCCTTTTTATCTTAAGAGTGTTAGCCATGCCGGCGGGGCTATAATACGCTAACTGTACATCATGCAGAGCTACAAGCCCTTCCATCCACCAGAAAGAGTTTCCTGTGTATGACTTTAAAGTCTATCAGAGGGTGAGGCTCCAGTTCTGGGGAGTGTCGAATACCGATTCATTGATTTTCTTTTTGTTTTTGTTTTTTTTCTTTTCTTTTTCTTTTTCTTTTCTCCTTTTCTTTTTTCTTTTCTCCTTTTTCTTTTTCTTTTCTTTTCTTCTTTTTCTTTTCTCCTTTTCTTCTCCTTTTTCTTTTCTCCTTTTCTTCTTTCTTTTTTCTTCTTTTCTTCCTTTTTCTTCTTTTCTCCTTTTTCTTCTTTTCTCCTTTTTCTTCTTTTCTCTTCCTTTTCTTTTCTCCTTCTTTTTCTTTTCTCCTTCTTTTTCTTTCTCTCTTTTCTTTTTTTTCTTTTTCTTTTCTTTCTTTTTCTTTTCTCTCTTTTCTTCTTTTCTCCTTTTTTTTTCTTCATTTCTCCTTTTTTTTCTTTTTTTTTTTTTTCTTCATTTCTCCTTTTTTTCTTCATTTCTCCTTTTTTTTCTTCATTTCTCCTTTTTTTCTCCTTTTTCTTTTTTCTCCTTTTTCTTTTTTTCTCCTTTTCTTTTTTCTCCTTTTTCTTTTTTTCTCCTTTTTTTCTTTTTCTCCTTTTTTCTATTTTTCTCCTTCTTTTTCTATTTTCTCCTTCTTTTCTTTTCTTTCTTTTCTTTTTCTTTCTTTTTTCTATTTTTCTCCTTTTTCTTTTCTTTTTTCTTTTTTTTTTCCTTTTCTTTTTTTCTTTTTCTTTTTTTTCTCCTTTTTCTTTTTTCTCCTTTTTCTTTTTTTCTCCTTTTCTTTTTTCTCCTTTTTCTTTTTTTCTCTTTTTCTTTTTTTTCTCTTTTTCTTCTTTTCTCCTTTTTCTTTCTCCTTTTTCTTTTTTTCCTTTTTCTTCTTTTCTCCTTTTCTTCTTTTCTCCTTTTTCTTCTTTTCTCCTTTTCTTTTTTCTTTTTTGTCCTTTTTCTTTTCTTTCTTCTTTTCTCCTTTTCCTTTTTCTTTTTCTCCTTCTTTTTCTCCTTTTCTTTTTCTCCTTCTTTTTCTCCTTTTCTTTTCTCCTTCTTTTCTCCTTTCTTTTTCTTTCTTTTCTCCTTTTTTTCTTCTTTTCTTTTTCTCCTTTTTCTTTTCTTTTTCTCTTTTTCTTTCTTTTTTCTCCTTTTTCTTTTCTTTTTTTCTCCTTTTTCTTTCTTTTTCTCCTTTTTCTTTTCTTTTTCTCCTTTTTCTTTCTTTTTCTTTTTTCTTTTCTTTCTCCTTCTTTCTTTTTTTTCTTTCTTTTTCTCTTCTTTTCTCCTTTTCTTTTCTTTTTCTTTTTCTTTTTTTTCTTTTTCTTCCTTTTTCTTTTCTTTTTCTCCTCCTTTTTCTTTTTTCTCCTTTTTCTTTTCTTTTTCTCCTTTTTCTTTTTCTCCTTTTTTCTTCTTTTTCTTTTTTCTCCTTTTTCTTCTTTTCTTTTCTCCTCTTTTCTTCTTTTCTTTTTCTCCTTTTCTTCTTTTCTTTTTCTTTCTTTTTCTTTTTTTTTTCTCCTTCTTTTTCTTCTTTTTCTTTTCCTCTTTTTCTTCTTTTTCTTTTCCTCTTTTTCTTTTCTTCTTTTTCTTTTTTTTTCTCCTTTTCTTCTTTATTTAAAATCAATCAACCACATAACTATGGTAGCACATAAAACGATTTTATAATTTAAAAAAAATTTTTTTTAAATTTTTTTTTTTTTTTACTTCCTTTTTAATTTTTCAAATCTTTCAAATCTTTTTAATTTGGAATTTGTAAACTGAGAAAACAAAACACCGGTAAAAAATAACTTTAACACACTTTCATATTTTGTTTATATATGTAGATATATACATATCTTAGATGTAGAAGATCTATCATACAAATAAGATTTGTTTTATCATTACGATCTAATTTTGTCCCATATTTTCATTCATCAGAATTAAAAAAATAATTTTCCATCTCTTCTCTTTTTTTTTTTTTTTTTTTTTTTTTTTTTTTTTTTTTTTTTTTTTTTTACATCATTGCCATTTCTCCGAAAGACTATGATAAAGTTTTTGTACCCCTGAAGTTACAGCACCTGCAGTGACTGAAGTCCGATGTTTGAAATACATTCTCGACCACACATGTCGCATTTGAAGGTTGTCCCTGTAGATGAGTGCCTAAAGGTCATATGGTCCCAATGCTTGATATGTTTACTTAAGAGCTATTGCGAAATAGTTCAATATCTAAAAAGTATTATAAACTTGTGTATGAAATATAAAAAAAGTAAAATAATATGAACTATACTAAAGTAATAATATAGTGTGCATTTAATAGAAAAGATGTTCAGATCTTTATTTCATCACCTGTCGCTACAAACTAGTCTTTCTCAATAGTTTTCACAGAATAAGAAAACAAAGAGACCCTCTGTTTAATATGACATGTGATTGATAGAAGATCCGGTAATTTATGAGGAAGTGCGTCCCGGTCTCCTGCCTCAAAAATTGCTGCCCGGTGATTACTAAAATAACGACTCCAGCTATGGTGTTACTTGAAAGAAAACAACCAACTTAGGGCGTTAAATGTATTTTAGGGGGGGGGCTTCTCTTTTTGTCGTAATTCTTATTTATCAAACAAAGTAAAAAAAAATAAAAAAAATTTTTTTTAAATATGAACAAATTGAGGTAGATAGATATCCATCTTCATATCTAAATAAGAATTACGACAAATCTTATTATAATGGAGATTGTGTGTTTTTCTGTCTGTAACCGAAACTATATTACTATTCAAGTCACAATTCCCTTAGTTATTGACATCACATTCTCTGATTTTTATTTTTATTTAAACCTCAATTATTAATAAAATTATTTTACATTATTAATACTGTTAACCATGTCAACATACTGACAACATGCTATTATATTTATATATACAACAAAATAGTGGTTTACAGTGTGAATGGGAAGGCTAATTTGCATATTAATATTAAAAAATCGAATTTAATGTGCTTAGTATTTTAATGAATATAAGCAAAAATCTCTTAAATCTTAAATGAAATCCATTAACAAGATGAAATAACTGTCATTTTATTTAGTTCCTCATTTAACTAAATACTTAAATTAGAAAAAAATAACAATGAAAGACGAGAGTGATGGAAGAGTAAGTTTCAGTTGTTCTATTTTTTATTATACTCCCTCTGTTTCAAATCTTTTTATCTGCATTCTTATTTAGTTTCATTAGCCTTTCTGATTTAATACAATATTTTATTACATTAAAACTTAAATACTTGCACCCGGAGGGTGCATATATTTGCTAGTTTCTATAAATAAATAAGAATTACGACAAAAAAGAGACCCCCCCCAAATACATTTAACGCCCTAAGTTGGTTGTTTTCTTTCAAGTAACACCATAGCTGGGGTCGTTATTTTAATAGTTACCGGACAGTAATTTTTGGAGGTATGAGACCGGGACGCACTTCCTCATAAATTACCGAAGATCCCTTCTAAGAAAATCGGGGACTTAGACATTGCCATTTAAGGCTTACTCTTTTGAGTTTCCAAATTATCAGTATGTCTATCGTTCTACGTTAAGAGCCTTAATGAACAATTCTGGATGTGTCATATATACATATAAGGCCGGTTTAGGTCAGTCGGTAGAGCCTCATAAGGTTTCTAGTTCGATACCGACCGACGCCAACTCAGCGTACGAGTGACACCGGGATCTGTCCGGTAAAGTAAGGAATTGATGTTAGATGTGGCACCCTACCTCAGACGCAAAAATAACAACCACCTTGGTCTAGCGCTAGTGAAAAGGGGATAGACTCCCTCACTGTCTGATGTCGACTTTAGGCCACACGTGCCGATTTTCGATGAATTGGAGGGGGGACTTAATTTCACTGATATATTTGAAAGGTTCAGTTTCATATGTACTTTAGATTTCTCCTTTTTATTTTATTTTTTGTGATCTTTTTCATTATGCGTTTACCCAACCCATCCGCACGAGCAGGATGCGACGCAAGGTCAATTTATTTATAGTTGGATGTAATTCCTTTTTCCATGGGTATTAGCACGATGTGAAATGTAGACAGGATTTGAACTCTGTTCCCCGTGACTACTCCCTACGATGATTGTCACTTCACGGCGAGCAGTTATTTTTAGTTTTAAGTTCTTTGGTCATTAAAAACAAAAACTGGTAACATTGGAAGGATGAAACTCAGGTGTCACCAAACCTTTTTCAGAGCACTGTCAGCAGGGATAGTGTTAAGTATCTGGCCGCCATCCTTGGCAAGTTGTAAAGAACTTAAAGTAAATAAGTAAAGTCCTGTGTTATAGAATCCTTGCTAAGTGAATAGTCCTGTGTTATAGAATCCTTTGCTAAGTGAATAGTCCTGTGTTATAGAATATAGAATCCTTTGCTAAGTGAATAAGTCCTATAGAATCCTTGCTAAGTGAATAAGTCCTGTGTTATAGAATCCTTTGCTAAGTGAATAAGTCCTGTGTTAAAGAATCCTTGCTAAGTGAATAATCCTGTGTTTATAGAATCCTTTGCTAAGTGAACAAGTCATGTGATATAGAATCTATGGTCCGTCGTCCAAGAAGATCCAAGTAGTAATGCTAGGTATGACAAGAAAAGGCTAGTATAAATAATAATATCAGCAGCAGAGCACTGCCAGTGATTGGACAAGAATATGGTCACATGACTATCGCCCATTCTATAAATAAGAGTGGGCATCTGGCACTTATATCATAGAAAAGTGACCTTGTGTCGTATCCGTGTGGAGGAGTTGGTAAATATATATATCATAGAAAAGTCAACAGATAGAAAAATACAGTGACTGCACCTCTGCAGATGGGTAAAACCACTTAAATAGAACCACCTGTTGGCCGCGGGTACCTACCCGTGATACTTAAGGACGGAATCTTGGAGGCTGAGCAGTCCATCCTCCTTGATTACGTGGTTCTTTGTGGGTTTTTTCTTCACTGGAAAAATGGCGTTTGTATTGTTTAAAACATAAGATACTCATTAAACATAGAACTATTAACATAAAAGGATTAAACAGAAAAAAAGACAATAAAAAACAAACAAAAAAAACACTATGCCTTTTATAATTTGAATATTTAATTTATAATATTGAATTTATTTACAATTTGGAAAGAAAATACTCATAATACGTAGTTTTCTCAAATTTTGCATCAATCCTAATATGTAATTATTATATAATATTTTAATATATAATTAATATATAATACTTAATCTATTTAAAATCTAAATAGAAAAAAAATTATACTCATTATACATATTTTTCTTAAATCTTCCTCCAATCCTAATAATATATAATTAAAGATAATATTTTATTTACTTATTTACTGTCCTTATAATCAAATTAATACATTTTATTTTTTACAACTGAAAATAAGAATAAATAAATAAAATAGAAAATTAGAGAAGGGAGGCAAAGAGAAAGAATCAAAACAAAGAAAGGAAGAAAAAGAAAATGAAAACTAAGCATAAGAATCTTCTACGTAACCGTCTTTTTATTTTGAATTGAATGGCTACATTGTCGCAATATTCGCCACAATTTTCACCGGATGATAAAGAGACAATATTGGATACATAAATAAGGTAGGATTTTAAGCATTCGTTCTCAAAAAAAAAATTTAAAAAAAAGAAGAAATTAGTTATTCGCCCATTTCATTCATAACATAAAGGAGGGGGAAGGGAGAAGAAAAGAGGAGAAAAAAAAATTACAGTTATTCGCCCATTTCATTCATAACATAAAAAAGGGGGAAGGAAGGAGAAAGGACGAAGAGGAAAAAGAAAAGTATCACCACGCAAAAAAAAAAAAAAAAAACTTAAGCACGTCCATTTCTGATTTTCGTCTCTGAAGATAAAGTGTACTTTGAAATCGATAAGACAAAAAAACATCATTTTTTATTTTTTTATACGCATTGTAATTGCCTTCAAATTATTAATATTATAATAAAATAGGGCAATTATGAACTTTAGTTGGCCAAATTCCTAGCATAAAATTGTGCGTGCGCATATTCCCCCTTAACAAATGAATGAATAAAAATACATTTCATTCTTATCGACATATTTTTCTTTGTTTGAGAAATAAAATGTTTATTTCTCAAACAAAAATGTGTCGATAAGAATGAAATGTATTTTTATTCATTCAATTCAAAGAAATTCTTATAAGAAAAACCCGCCCTGTCGGCTGGGGCGTTAGAATGCACCGACTGCACCTCTGCAGAGGGGTAAGTCTCCCCCAATGGGGCCATGGGTGGCGACCCGTGATACTTAAGGACGGAGTCTTGGTGGATGAGCAGTCCATGACATGCAACACTCCACTTATACACTTACTTAGGCTAGACGGGCGGTCGGAGAGGCCCCCTCCGATCAATCGGCTGGCCACGTCAAGCCCTAGTACCTATATGATTTTCCCAATCCTATTGCCCTTATGGCAAGCCCCAACCCCTTTTTATCATATGGATGTTAGAAGGCTGTGACTGAGGGTCTTAATGTCATGGGAATGACGTTAAACTCTATCTGATGGTGAGGTTCCAGTTTTGGAGGTTTGGGGAATGTGGAGCACCCCTTCATCACCATTGCTCCCTGGTCCACTCTGACCCGGAGTGGTAGTACCTGTTAGGGTCCCATACATGGGTTAAAATAGAAAAAAACATGAGTTGATAAACAAAATTGTATTATCCATTAAGAATTGATTTATTTCAAAACTTTATCAGCATTGAATAACCCACTGAGGTTGTTATGCCACAAAACAAAAAAAATCATAAGAAAAACGATAAAAGCAAATTTAAGGGAGATAATGCGCACGTACAATTTTATGCTAGGAATTTGGCCAACTAAAGTTCATGATTACCTAAAATAGAATGTAATAAATTGTGTTGTAATATATTCTGTTCTTTTTTTTTAATAAATATTTTTTGCATAATAAACATAGAAATTCAAACGTTTTTTTTTTGTTTTTTTTGTTGTTTTTTCTTTTCTGTGTGAACTTAATGACATAAGCGTATTTATTAACTGGATTGTACCGACTACTCCCAAAATATGCTGGAACGTTTGACCATTTTAATTTAGGGATAATTCCATATCGAATAATCCAGAAAAAAGTAAAATTGTCACCCACCCCTTCAATTCTTCTGAAGTTTTAAAATTCTGCAAATCAGAACTTAAAATTGGTTAACATTAAGACTTTTTAAATAAGACTTATCAAAAAACCTTTTTCTCCTGATGATGACCTAAGGTCGAAACTAGTTGAGAACAATCCAAAAATAAATAACAAAAGAAATATTTGTCTTATCTACATTATTAATACTAGCAAATATATGCACCCTCCGGGTGCAAGTATTTAAGTTTTAATGTAATAAAATATTGTATTAAATTAGAAAGGCTAATGAAACTAAATAAGAATACAGATAAAAAGATTTGAAACAGAGGGGGAGGGTATAATCGAAAAATAGAACTGAAATTTATACTTCCATCACTCTCGTCTTTCATTGTTATTTTTTCTAATTTAAGTATTTAGTTAAAAGAGGAAGTAAAGAATAAAATGACAGTTATTTTATCTTGTTAATGGATTTCATTTAAGATTCATTGAAGAGATTTTTGCTTATATTCATTAAAATAAAACCAAACAGTTAGAAATCAATAATACTAAGCACATATTTATTAAAATCACATTTTTAATATCAATATGCAAATTAGCCTTCCTGTTCACACTGTAAACTGCTATTTTGTTGTATATATAAATATAATTGCATGTTATTAGTATGTGGATATGGTTAACAGTATTAATAATGTAAAACAATTTTATTAATAATTGAGATTTAAATAAAATCATGGAGAATGTGACGTAAATAACAAAGGGAATTGTGAATGAAGTAGTAATATAGTTTCGGTTACAGACAGAAAAACACAATCTCCATTATAATAAGAATTATACGTGGATTAATCAAAAGGTAATGCCATTTTGTATATGACAGGTATGATTACCAACACAGAAACATGTATCATACAACAAAATGAAGCCGGTCCTCTGTGGATCACGTCCCTCCTTCTCCACATAGTCACCGTTTCTCTCCACAGCAATGTTTCACCCTCGAATGAGAGTATGTATCCCTGCCCCGAAAAATTCTGACTATTCTTTGAGCCACTTCTTCACTCCAGATTCCACATCTTTGTCACTGAAATAATGTTTGCCTCTCAAACTCTTTTTCATGTTACTGTATTGGTGATTATACCTGTCCTAAACAAAATGGCATTACTTTAGACTCACCCTTGTGTGTGTGTGTATTTAAATATCGGCCTCAATGTGAACTCCGAGAAAACAGTTCATGTGCTTCAAAAAGAAAGGAGACATCTCCACACTTGACGGTAAGCCTCTTAAGCCAGTAGAACAGTTCACTTACCTAGGTAGTAATATCTCATCCAAAGCAAACGATGTTAATACACGAATAGGAAAGGCATGGGCGGCCACAAACAGACTATCAGTAATATGGAGATCCGATCTCACTGACAAGCTAAATAAACAATTATTCCAGGCTGTAGTTATATCAGTGCTGCTGTATGGCTGCACCACCTGGACCCTGACAAAGCGCCTCGAGAATAAGCTAGATGGTACCTGCACAAGAATGCTGCGAGTAGTCTTGAACAAGTCATGGAAGCAGCACCCCACAAAGAAGCAACTATATGGTCACCTGCCCTCCATCTCACAAACCATCCGGGTGAGACGGACTAGACATGCAGGACATTGCTGGAGAAGCGGGGATGAGCTCATAAGCGACGTTCTCCTGTGGAAGCCAACACATGGACATGCTAACGTAGGACGCCCGCTAAGGACCTACATTGACCAATTATGCCAGATTCTGGATGCTGCACAGAGGACCTCCCGGGGGCCATGAGTAATAGGGAGGGTTGGCGAAAGATTGTCATGGATATCCGTGCTGCGCGCGGAACATGATATATATATATGTATATATGTATGTATATGTGTGTGTGTGTGATAGGACCAAACCACAGCGTATATAAACAAACTGCTAAAAACAGTTTTGCGATTTGGTCTGAAGATCGTAAAGTCAAGAAACTGTCAGTATCTAGTGGTTGACTCCAAGTCCCCACTTCCTTATATGTATATATAATATCTTATTATAATGGAGATTATGTGTTTGTCTGTAACTGAAACTATATCACTACTCAAATAACAATTCCCTTAGCTATTTACGTCACATTCTCGATGATTTTATTATTATTTTAACCTCAATTATTAATAAAATTGTTTTACATTATTAATACTGTTGACCATATCTACATGATATTTTCCACGTACCCCACTTGTACGGGTCAGGCACAAAGGCCCTATTTATGTGGGACCACCCACAAGCCGAAGCTCATGGAGTGGCAGGTGAAAAATTGCGTCGATCCCGTCGGCATTCCCCCTCAAGGGGGGCGCCTCAGGCACTGGCAATAAACCCAGCCCTGCCCCTTTAAATCAAGGGGGCAGGTGTTGCCTGGGGGATGGCCCCCTGGATCGACGCTGTTAATTATATCAATGGTCCAGAGGCCGAAGCCACTGTTGACCATATCAACATGAATATTTACCGCGTACCCCACTTGTACGGGTCAGGCACAAAGTCCCTATTAACGTGGACCACCCACAAGCCGAAGCTCATGGAGTAGCAGGTGAAAAATTGCGTCGATCCCGTCGGCATTCCCCCTCAAGGGGCGCCTCAGGCACTGGGCAATAAACCCAGCCCTGCACCTTTAAATCAAGGGGGCAGGTGTTGCCTGGGGGGATGGCCCCCTGGGATCGACGCTGTTAATTATATCAATGGTCCAGAGCCGAAGCCACTGTTGACCATATCAACATACTAATAACTTGCAATTGTATTTATATATAAAACAAAATAGCGGTTTACAATGAAAACAGGAAAGCTAATTTGCATATGAATATTACAAATTTTTTTTTTTTAAATATGTGCTTAGTATTATTGATTTCTAATTATTTGGTTTTATCTTAATGAATATGTGCAAACATCTCAGGGATAAATCTTAAAAGAAATCGATTAACAAGAAGAAATACTGTAATTTCATTCTTTACTTCCTATTTTAACTAAAGAGTTGAATTATGAAAATTTAGCAATGAAAGACAGGAGTGATGGAAGAGTAAGTTTCAGTTGTTCTATTTTTCGATTATACCCCCCCTCTGTTTCAAATATTTTTTATCTGCATTCGTATTTAGTTTCCTTAGCCTTTCTAATTTGATATAATATTTTATTACATTAAAACTTAATACTTGCACCCAGAGGGTGCATATATTTGCTAGTATATATATATATATATATATATATATATATATATATAATATATATATGCGTGTGTGTAAAAGGGTACATTTTAATATAAAGACTTATATTAGCATAATCTTTTTTCATATTTCCATGTATGAAAGAGAATGAATTCGACGAATCTTTTAAAACTTCTGTGTTTTTTAAAAAAAAAAATAGCCAATGATAAGAACTATTTTATTTTCTTAATAAATTCTTAATTCTAATTTCCCTAAATATTGTTTGGGGCAACGTCTGCATTCAACATTTAAACAATGTTTTTTTGGCTATTAAAGTTTAGCTCGCGGTGAATTTTAAATATTGTATTGTTTGTATAACGAATGAAAGAATCGGTATATTTCATGGCTTTAGATTCCTTATACACACTCACTGATGCTCCCAATTTGGTCGAGCACTTTAATTAGAAGGGATTTAATTGCAAAATTCACCGTCTTTGGCGCACAGCTAAGCCTCGCATTGTTTACATAAGTTTGAGGCCTTTAGTGAATTAATTTCCGCTTAGAAATGTAGCGATTAAATATTCTCCTATATTTGACAGCTGCCTATGGCCGTACGGGTAAGAGGATTGGCGAACGAAAGTTCATTCGGGTCCCGAACCCGGCCAGAGGTAGCTGTTAAACGGTATAACCACACTGATGAGGAGTGATACTCCGAAACACGTGTCTGTGGATTACTTTATATATATATAGGGTCATCCACAGACACGTGTTTCGACTTATCAAGTCTCCTCAGTGTGGCTAGACATTTTGTAAGCTACCTACAGCCGGAATTGAAATCCGATCGGTTGGATGTCAGTCCGGCACCGTAACCATTAGGCCGTCTTCACTTACAGAATGGGAAGGGGATTTTAACTGTTTTAATACACACATCGCTTTGCGTGTAAAGGCCGTCACAAAGTGCTCCATTCCTTAGAAGAGCGTTGCGTTATATATATATATATATATATAAAATTATATATAATATATTATATATATATATATATAATGAAAATGGAATTGAATCCGACGGTATGTTGAAAAAAGAAATAAAGGAAAGAAAGTATAGAATAGATAAAATAGGATATTCTAATCAATTTTACTTACACGTGTTTCGGTCAGGAATTTATCCATGTGTACATTATTCAAACTAATATTATTTTTAAATAACCAAATGAAATGAAATAATAATAATAGAAAAAATGTAGAAAATTCGACCTTCATCAGAGTAAATCTTTATTTTTAAAAAATGAAATTCGTTGGAATAGCGGAGAATTTTTGAAATGTTCGAAAAAATAACTTTTTAAAAATCACGTTCAAACGCGATCGAGAAAGACGGTTAATGACGTCATATCGCATGCGAACGATTTTGACGCGGAGAGAAGTTTTGTGGAATTTTAAATTTTCAAAGCATGAGGGATTTTATTTATTTACTTATTTATTTATTTATCTATTGTTTTTTTAAGAGAAATTATACGTATGTGTGATTTGTTGCTGGTTAATTTATTAATTTGTTAATAAAGTCATTATAGTAATTTTCTAATTAAAATTGTTGTTTTAGTCAAATCAAGATGAGTATTAATTTATTTTTTCAACATATATATATATATACATATATATATATATATATATATATATATATCGGCAAAAAGCCATTCAAAACAAACCGTGTTTACAACTTATCATATCGTCGTGTCATAAAAGTCACTAGAAGTGGAATGTTAACCTACTCTAAACAAATCATAAAATCTAAGAAGTTCGTTTGGTGTTGGGGTTATGGGATCGGCCTGTCAGCTTGGCAGTCCGGTTTCAAATCACGCACAGGGCGGTCTTCCGATCTATAGCTCTGCTGATGAGGCCTAATAGGCCGAAATGTACATACAGAGATTGATTTTTCTCGATTTGTTTAGCCATACATTTAATAGGTATTCCCGCCTAATTCATTATTAATTAATTAATTTCTAAATTAGGTACGACTCCAATTAAGCACTTATTCTCCAAAAAATTATCGGCAAAAAGCCATTCTAAACAAACCTTGTTTACAATATATATATATATATATATATATATATATATATATAAAAGGTTTTTGGGATTTTGTTTATTTTTCAGAAGCATTGTGGAACAAAGTATATATTAATATTCATATTTTTGCTTGAAGGCAATTACAATTCGCCTATCGCATAAAATTCGATAATTATAGAAGATAATAATGACAAGTGAATTTCGCAAAGAATTACTCGGTGTGTAGAATATCGTACAGACTGTTTCAACTTTATTAAGTCTCATCAGCGTAATCAGTAATTCTTTGCGAAATTCAGTTGTCATTATTATCTTCTATAATTATCGAATTTATGCGATATGCACATTGCAATTGCCTTCAAGCAAAAATATAAAATATATATAATATATATATATATATATATATATATATACTTGCGAAAATAAGCGCCCTCTGGGAACAAGTATTTAAGTTTCAGATTAAATATTATATTGAATTAGAAATAATAATGAAATTAAATAAGAATACAAACAAGATTACTTATGTTTACTTAATTTTAATTGATTTCTATACAAAATTATACATAGAATTGTTTTTATTACGTTTGAGAGGAAATCAATATTAGAAATCAATAACATCAAGTAATTACCTCTCAAACGCGGTTTTGTTAAAACCGTTATGCAAATTATTCACACCATATACTATGTAGGCTTTTATTTCTTAATGATATATATTACACATTGCACGATTTTAAACATATTAATACCGTGAGCCTTTCGGGGCATGCGGGGCCGGTAGCTTCGGCCACTGGACTATTAATGAAATTAACGACATGATCCTAAGAGGCCATCCCCCCAGGCAATATCTGCCCCCTTGATTGAAAGGGGCTGGGTTTATTGTCCAGTGCCTGACGCACCCCCCTTGAGGGAGAATGCCGACGTGATTCCTTTATTTTTGTACCCGCCATCCCATGAGCTACGGTTCGTGGGTGGGGTCCCATCAATAGAGCCTTGTGCCCAACCCGCATACATTGGATGCGTGGTAGATACCATATTAATAACCTGGGTTGCTTTGAGGTAAATCTATCTCAACGAGACTTTGATAGAGATAAGAAGCGGTTTTCGTTTATTATTGTTACTAGCAAATATATGCACCCTCCGGGTGCAAGTATTTAAGTTTTGATATAATAAAATATCATATTAAATTAGAAAGGCTAATGAAACTGACTAAGAATGCAATAAACAGATCTGCAACAGAGGGGGTATATCGAAAAATAGAACAACTTTGAAACTAACTATTCCATCATTTTCCATTACTCCCCTCTTTCATTGGTAAATTTTTCCTAATTTAACTATTTAGTTAAAATAGGAAGTAAAGGATAATATTACAGTTATTTCTTCTTGTAAATAAATTTCTTTAAGATTTATCCACGAGATTTTTGTTTATATTTCTTAAGATAAAACCAAACAATTAGAAATCAATAATACCAAGCACATATTTATTAAATAAAATTTTAAATATCAATATGTAAATTAGCCTTCCGTTCAAACTGTAAACCGCTATTTTTTGTTGTATATATAAATACAATTACATGTTATTAATATGTAGATATTGTCAACAGTATTAATAATGTTAAACAATTTCATTGATAATTGAGGTTTAAATAAAAATACAATCCTGTAGAATTTGACGCAAATAACTAAGGGAACTGTAACTTGAATAGTAATATAGTTTCGGTTACAGACAGAAAAACACACAATCTCTATTATAATAAGATTTACTTCGCTGTAAAAAATAATTCGATATATAGAAAGATTATTTTATTTTATTTTTAACCAAATAAAAATTTCTAAGATTAGATCGGAAATTCTGAGCTGAAACGATTAGGGCACACATTCGTCAACTTCAAATTACCAGCAGCAGTGCCATTTTAAATCACTGCTGAATTTAGACAGCAGTCAGTGATTTTTTTTAAATATAAGCAGCAGGGGATATGCCACGATTATTGCCAATCGTCTAATTTTTCTTTAATTAATTATATCCCTTAATCAGTAAAAATCAATAACCAAATTTGGTGGGTTTCTTAGTTATAAGGAAGTTAAGGTATATGCAAGATTTTTAAATTTGAATAACATTTCGACACCGGATCGTTGTTTTTTTAAATAACGATGAGAATCTGCCGACTTAGATCGGTGTGATTGATAAAGGGTATAAGGTGGTCGAGTGTTGTCAGTTGATAGTGCGAGTATCCTCGGTCTAGCTTTTATATGCAGAGTGAGATCGATGATTATATTCCTCATATATGACTTAGAGAAACGCTAAGCCACGTGATTATTTGTATCATTAGTAGTATCAGACGTATCGCCGCGAGCTGCAGCTAGATCACTAACGGCGACCTGAACAGTGCAGTATAAGGCATAGTAAGTTGCGGGGGATGCTCTGAGTTATAGTTAGGGGACAAATATTCAACCTTTCTTTTATATATTAGTACTAGCAAAAGTACCCGTCCATGACCGGCCGTCGGAGAAGGCCTTCAATTCAATCCGGCTGGTAATTCAAGCCCTAGTACCTATTGATTGTCCTACCGTAATGCTCTTATGGGAAAAACTGAATCTACGTGGCGAAGGTTCTAATTATGGAGTCGGTGGGAAGTGTGGAGTACTCCTTCATTGCATTACTCCCAGGCTCACATTGACCCGCGATTGCTGTACTTGATTAGGCCACCAAGTACGAGGCACCCGGTCCAGCTATTGGTTAAATCGGGGAAAAAGGATTTAAAAAATATGCTTTTA
>CM042181.1:1174961-1212614 GCA_023376005.1 Doryteuthis pealeii | reverse complement strand
TTTGTTTTCGCAAATACCCGTCCTGACGCCGGTCGATGAGGCCCCTTCAATCAATCGGCTGTAATGTCAAGCCCTAGTACCTATGTGATTGTCCTACCGTATTGCTCTTATGGTAAAACTGAATCTAGTGGCGAGTTCTAATTATGGAGTTCTGGGTGTGGAGTACCCCTTCATTGCCATTACTCCCAGGCTCACATTGACCCGGATTGCTTGTACTTGTTAGGCCCACCAAGTACGAGCACTCCAGTTCCCAGCTATTGGTTAAATAGGGGAAAAAAAGGATTTAAAAAAATATGTTTAAAAATGAATTAGAAATAATTTGAATACCCAGTAATAATGAATAAAACTAATATGACTTCGGCATATAATCGATTTAAAATACATATGAGTATCATTTGCCTTTCAACGACCATATGCGTAGAAGTTCAAAGCCTAAGGAAATAAAAATTCTTTGAGGTGGGTTCAGAGATGTACTCACTTGAAATATCGAGCCTGTACCGATGAGTGGGTGGGAGGGTTTTTTAAAAAAGTTTTTTTTGTTACAGTTTGGAATTGTGTTGACGCTACTTCAAAGATGAATTGTGCCGAAGGGAGACGGGATGGGTGGGTGTGTCAGCTTAACTTTAGTTTTTTAGTTTTTTGAAATGAACATTCGTATTTTATTTCATATAGCGACGGAGTCTTCGGTCTAGGAAGTTTAAAACTGAACTCGTGTCGATGTAAGTAAGGTGCGGGTGGAGAGTGCGTATACTGTATTTTTTAAATATTTTTTTAATTATTGAATTATATTGCTTAATTATAAAAATCAAACCCCAAATTGTGTGTGTTTCTTAGTTATAAGCATATAAAGTAGTATGCGAGATTTCAAATCTGAATGACCTCTCGTTTGTGAGTTATAAGTCGACACGTACATACCAAACTTCCTTTTATATACAATAGAAAGAATAGATGACTTGATTCGGCATTAAATGACCTGAAAACGGGAGAATCATATAGGAGCTTAGGCTTGAAGTGACCAGCCAAGTGATCGGAAACAGCCTCTTCGACCGTCCGTCTAGCCTAAGTAAGGGCTAAAGTGGGGATTTGCATGTCACGGAGTGCTCATCCACCAGGATCCTATCCTTAAGCATCACTGGTATGCCTTAAAAAGCAATCAGCCAACCAATCAACCGGTTGAGAAACACTGTTTTTTATATTGCACTGTTTGTTTGGTTGGTTGGTTTACGGCATACTAAACACGGTGGGTCATTTAATGCCGGCAAAGTTTTGAAAGATTCGAAGCGATAATTTGAAAAAAAAATAACTCAATTTATTTGTTAAAAACTTTTTATTTAACCATACATGCGACCCTAGCAGGTACTACCACTCCGGGTCAGAGTGGACTTGGGAGCAATGGTGATGATTGATTGCTCTGCATTCCCCAGACCTCCAGAACTGCAACCACCATCAGATAACGTCATACCCATTATATGAAGACCCTCAGCCACCGCCTTCTAGCACCCATATGAAAAAAAATGTTGGGGCTTGCAATAAGGGTAATATGTCGGGACAATCATATAGGAGCTTAGGCTTGAATTGACCAGCCGAGTGATCGGAAACGGCCTCTCCGACCGTCCGTCTAGCCTAAGTAAGGCCTAAAGTGGGGTTTTGCATGTCATGGACTGCTCATTCACCAGATCCTATCCTTAAGCATTACTGGTCGCCTCCCATGGCCAACAAGTGGCCCCCATTTGGGAGGGGTCTTACCTCTCTGCAACAATGCAGTCGGTGTATTCTAAAGCCCCAGCCAACTGTCATGGACTATTAATTAATGTTATTATACGTCGCAGCAGATTAGTACCACCATCATCAAGGTTCGAACCCGTACACACAAGATTACGAGACTGGCATTTTACTTCCATCTCGGTCAGTGAGAAAGCTCTACCTTATTTGAGTTATTTGGTAACGCCCATCGACTTTGTTTTTAAACGTGATATAAGTAACTATTCGCGATTTTAACGGTACATTTTTTAATATTTAGTTTTATCTTATCTGAAAACAGAAAATATATAATTTTCGTAACAGGTTTTAACAAAACTGCAATTTTGAATTTTAACTTTAACTTTTTTTTTATTGGTAATATATATTTTAGTTTTAACTTTTTTAAAAACTTTTAAACTGTGAAAATATAAATGGCTGATGGTAAGTTATTTTTTCTATTTTTGTGGTAGTTATATTATGACATTTTGTTGTGTACATTTCTTGCCATGTAAGTCTTGTAACCTCCCCCCCCCACACACACCACAAATAGTGTGTATAGAAAATCCTAAATCTATTAACTTTAGAGCCGTTGAAAACCAATGAGAAACATTATTTTTTCATGTCTATTATTTTTTTTAAAAAGAAGAAAAAAGATCCCAATATCTATTTACTATTTTTATGAAAGAGTGTCTCCAAACACATTTTCCTTCCCACCCTTTTTATCATATGGATGCTAGAAAGGCCGTGGCTGCGGTCTACATGTCCTGGAATGACGTTAAACTCTATCTAATGGTGACGTTCCAGTTTTGGAGGTTTGGGGAATGTGGAGCACCCCTTCATCACCATTGCTCCCTGGTCCACTCTGACCTGGAGTGGTAGTACCTGTTAGGGTCCCATCTATGGGTTGAATAGAAAAATGTATTTATAAAAAAATTGTATTATCCATTAAGAATTAATTTATTTCAAAACTTTATCGGCATTAAATGACCCACTGAGGTTGATATGCCACAAAACAAACAAACAAACATTTTCCCTCATTTATCTAATTTTTAAAATTACTTTAATAACATTTTAAAGATTGTGCTGCGCCAGCGGTCGATATAAGTGACTCTCTATACCAGACGGTTGGAGAACATTTTACAAAACCATGGGAAATGATAACCCACCATCTTGCATTCCTTACTTTTTTTGAATAAACAAAACGGTACTTTTATCCCTAGACGAACTAATCAAACAAAACAGTTTTTAAATGGAGACTAGGGTAGGTCGATTTTCAACTCCTTTTTGAATATGAATAAGATTTACCTGAGGAAATTTGGGTATTAATGAGTACTGACAACAAAAAGTAAATTTCTAAGTCGAACCATTTTGAGCATTTAGTTTTAAAAATCGTCTAATATGAAGCCTCCTAAAATCCTAGTTTATAATACATTTCGATATAAACATGCTCAAATCTTATTTCAATCCAAGAAAGTTTATCAATATATTCTAGACAAATGAAATTATTAATATATAGCAAAATTATAAAAAAAAATCCCCAACAGGCAGATAAGCTATTTATACCTCATTAATTGTCAATAAAAACATTGCAAGATATCTCCTTAATTCTTTGCAGCATATTGGACATATACAAGCCAGCTCCCCGGTGTTAACCGAAAATATGAACACTTTTGTATCTAAATGTATTATAAACAAGGATTTGGAATATATATATATATATATATATATATATATATATCAGTAAAGAAATAACAAAAGACTAGAGATTTAGCAATATAGTCTATTTCAGGGAGCTTAGACAAATTGTCTAACTCTCCCGATTCATCAGCTGCGAATGATTAAATTTTTTTTACTTTAAAGGCATTTGAAAACAGATTTTCATTTTTTACTTAAAAAAAAAAATATTTTTTTTTACTTAAAAAAAATTTTTTTTTTATTCTTTAAAATTTTATAGTCCTGTGATATGAATTCCAAATGAAATCCTTGATCTATAGACTAAAACGCTAAATCTCTAAGTCTTTTGTTATTTCTTTACTTATATATTTGCTCTGTGACTCTAACATTAAGAGCACACATTGAGCTCTCAAACTGCGACAGTTTTTTTTTATTTTATTTTTATTTTTTTAAAAATAAAACTCTTATGTCGTAAGGAAGATTTCTTCTCTGGACTTTTGATATATTATATATATATATATAATATATATATATATATATATTATATTCATAACTCCGTCTTATACGGTTAATCATTTTATTTTGACAGTTGAAGTTGCAACTAACTTTGTAGTTTATCTTCTCCGTTGTCACACACACACACTTATGAAGAGGGGGTATGTATATATATATATATATATATATATATATATATATATTATTACTGTGTGTACAGAAATCGAGTAGGCTATTTCTATACACACTGTAATACTAAATCCGCTCTACTAACGTATTGAGCACTTTATATTTGTTATAACACTGACTTATCCGTGTAATACTTATATCAACCAAATATTGAGACTAACCAAAATATTTTTTTACTAGTAAGTCATTCCCTTATATATATATATATATATATATATATATGAGACTGAATAACAAGGACTATCACTCGTTATTCTGTGATAAAAATTTCTTATTACCTTCCTATATACCAACAAATGCCCTGAAGATGATCTAATTAATAGATCGAAACACTGCAGCGTCTGCCAATAAACTCACCACTTAACTCATTTAAACCTGTGTTTTTTTCAATCTTTCTTAATATACTACATACCGTCGGATTCACTTCCTTTTCTTCACACACACACACACACACGCATATAATATATATATATATATATATATATATATATATATATATATATATATATATTTACCTGATTTTATTGTATTTATACATGAAAATATCTACTTCTTAATGTTTAAAATCTACAGAATCCAGTGCCCTCGTTTTGTTTTATTTTTTATTTATTTATTTTTTTATTTTTATTTTATTTATTTTATTTTTTTTTTTTTCGGTCGAAAAAAATTAGTTGTTAAATCAAATATGCTTGTTATTTTTTTCCTTTATTTTTTTTGTTCTTTTTCAAGTAAAAAAAAAAAAAAAAAACCCATGGCTCTATATGATAGAATTAGCACTCTCCACAATTAATAGAAATTAACTTGTGTCACATCTAATTTTAGTAAATAATTTAAAATCGATTATCAGTTAAATTTATCTCCAAAAGCGAACAATGATAACCAGTTTAGTTCTGTTCATTTGGGAAAGTGGCCAAAAATTTATTTTTTCCCCTTTTTTTTTTTTTTTTTTTTTTTTTTTTTTTTTTTTTTCTCTATAGAATTAAGTTGACTTTAATGTGGCATAGTCGGGTTTAGTGAATAGCAGAGCTATAGATATACCACAGTATAATAATTTACACCGTTTGATGCGTTTACTTAAGAGCTATTGCGAAATGGTTCAATATGTAAAAAGTATAATAATCATGATTATCTTACACTTTCCTTTCGTTCATATTCATCTTTTCATTATGCTCGATTTGAATAGATTAGCGTTATCGCTTTTTTTTCTTTTCTTTTTCTTTTTTCTTTTTTTTTTCTTTTTTTCTTTTCTTTTTTTTTTCTTTTTTTTCTTTTTTCTTTTTTTTTCTTTTTTTCTTTTTTTTTTTTTTTTTCTTTTTTTTTTCTTTTTTTTTTCTTTTCTTTTTCTTTTTCTTTTCTTTTTTTTCTTTTTTTCTTTCTTTTTTTTTTTTTTTCTTTTTCTTTGACTTGTATAGTAATATAGTTTCGGTTACAGACTGATAAACCCACAATCTCCATTATAATAATTATATATATATATATATATATATACTCTTTAGTTAAACTGTTTGGCAATTTTAACTACGACATCGATTTTTTTCTCTCTTCCTAAATACTGCGGTTTTCCTGTTTGATTTCCGTTTTTAATTTCGTATTTTTTTCTTTCTAAGGAAGCCATTCATTTAGATATTTTGTGTGATTCTTTTTCTGTTGAAAATCTTTATTTTTGGAATTTAATTATTCCTTATTTATATAATTCTGGTTCTATAATAAAAAACAACAGTTCGCATCAAATACAATAAACAATGTACTCCCAATGTGAGATTTGAACTCGTACCCCACTTCTTCCTCCTTCATGAAAAATATATCTTATATGAGCATCCATACAATAAGTTATTTTTTCTTGCTAATATTAGGCCGGATTTCCTCTTCAGAATTAGGTAATTTCTTGTTTATCAAAGCCCAACAAATATTATACGTCTCCATTTCGAGTAGAGATTCTGGTTTGTGCAAAAGACCAGGGAGATTGTTTCTGTATCTATGGTGGAGCGCCACACCTACAGTCAACTTCCCACTTTACAGCACAGTTCCAAGCTGTGCTGAGTTGGCGAGGACCGGTATCGAAATGTAAATGTACATTGAACGCAATTCCCTAATCTCTTGGGATAAAATATCCCTTGACGAGTTGAAACGCCGTTAAAATCAATCAATAGTACCGTCTTTGTTGAAGGCATTTTAGACTTCTCTCTGAATCGTGTATTCTTATATTGTATTTATTTAATTTATTTACTGGCGTCCATCCATGTTATATATCCCTTTAGTCGGGTGTATATAATCGGTGGAGAGTTCATCTCTGGTATGTGAGAGACACGGAGAGACAGTGAGAGAGAGTAATACACAGTGAAACACAGAACACTCACGCACAGCCATACACATACAGCCATACACAGACAGATAGACAGACATATACATATACACAGACAGACATACAGACATATACATATACACAGACAGACATACAGACATATACATATACACAGACAGACATACACACAGACATACATGCATATATACACAGATAGACATACATGCATATATACACAGACAGATAGACATACATGCATATATACACAGACAGATAGACATACATACACACACACACACACACACAGAGATATACATACATACACACACACAGACAATACACATACACACACACACACACACACACACACACACATGACATATACACACACACACTGACATACACACACACACACACACACAACATACATACATACACACATACATACACACACACACTACATACTACATACCACACACCACACACACACACATACACATACATACACACACACACACACACACACTGACATACATACATACACACACACACACTGACATACATACATACATACACACACACACACACACACACACAGGGACATATATATATATATATATATATATATATATATATATATAATGAGACACAGACAGTGAGAGGACACACATTCACACATAGACATACACAGACAGTGAGAGAGAGACAGTGAGAGAGTGAGACACACACAGATTATAGATGATAAAAAAGGACATAACAACAAGTCAGTAACCAGAGAATTTTTAAAGTTATCTATTACTTTTTTTTATTGCAGCCCCGCATGTCAGCATGAAGCTCAACAGGGGAGCCACCGTGGCCCACTTCAACGAAATACGCCGACTGATTAACGAAAATTCGTTGGACGGTATCAAACGAATCTTTAGAACCGTTCATTCCGAACAATGCACCAAAATTCTAAACACATCAAGGGACGGCTGGACTCCCCTTTCTTGGGCTATCGAGTATAATCGATCTGAGATTTCCTGCTTCCTACTCGAACTTTCCCTCAGCCAGGGGTGTCATGAAATGTGCGAGATCTGGAAGAAGACCCGTCATCCTCTCACCACAGCCCTGGCCGTTGATAACCCACAATTAATTCAACTGATAGCATCGAGTCTATACGATATCAACGATATTGTTCATGCTTCCTATACGCCCCTAATGCTTGCTGTTAGCAGCGGCAATATAAAATACGTCCGGTTGATGATACGCCTGGGCGCTGATATCAATTTACCTAACTGCGACGGGCGCACTCCCTTGATGATTTCGACCGAGCACTTCGACATTTGCTTGTTCCTCGCCACTAAAAGGGTGAATCTCAATCACCAAGATGCGCATGGTGATACCGCCCTTCATCTAGCTGTTGCCGGAATGCATACGGAGAGTCTAACAATCCTTGTTGATGCTGGTGCTGATGTCAGGCTCCGGAATAAAATGGGACTGACCCCGTTGATGTTGGCTGGTTTTGATCAGAAATTAGCAGCGGTAGAGAACCTGTCGATAAACGCATCTACGGATCTCGAGGTGGCAGAGGCTATTGAGGGACTGAACTCTTGTTACGTGTGCGCACAGTGCCCGGTTATAGCGTACTGGAGTTACGCTTTGCATCTGAGGAAGGGTAAGTATCCGAAGCAGAGTCCGTACCCACCTCAGGATATTCTGGACTTTTCCAAAGAGTTTACCACTGAGAGTGAATTACAAAGCCTGAAAAACGACCCCTTACTTCTTGGTTTTCAAGGGATCTTGGTCACAGAACGGATCCTAGGAAGAAACAACGACCCCTATCTTTGCGCTCTTTTGCAGGTGGCCTTAATTGCCAAAGATGAAAACAACTTTAACAAACTTCGACAATTCATCGATTATATCCAAGACTATTGCGAATCACACCCCACTAATATTACACCTACCTGTTTGGCATTCTTCAAGGTTTTGTTTACTGAGATTGCAAACAATGGTGACCCAGAGTACTTCGTTAAAAACGGAGGCTTTGTCATCTTCAAGACTATAACCAATGCAACTAGAGCCATATGTCTTCTTTACCGGGACCAGTTGTCTAAACCCCCTATTAATGACCATATTTCTTACACGAAATTAGTCGATTTGTTCCTGTATATGACGTCCACAATCATGAATATCAATTTTGCCAAACAGACCTTGCTTCAGTTTTACTCATCAGCCATAGAACTAGTAAAAGAAGACCCTCGTGTCGTAAACTTTAATTCTCTCTTGCATCGAGCCATTAAATCTTGTAAGACAGACCCCTGGGGTACGATAACGCTTATCAGGGTACTACTTGAATCCGGGGCCGATGCTAACGCCAAGGATTACTTCGGACGTACCCCACTCATGTATGCCCTTAAATACGTCTTCAATGACAATATCCGGGAAACTGTGGAACTTCTTCTGGAATACGGATCGCATCTAGACTGTAAAGACAGCGAAGGTTTTTCTGTTTTCGATTCTGCGCGTTGGATGAGCCTGGGAATTCCGAGAAATGCCCCTAGCTTACAGTGCCACGCAGCAGAAGTGATTTTGGATACTCGTATCGACTATGAGAGACATTTACCTTGGACTCTTAAAGAGTTTGTTAATTTCCATAAATGGACTTGAGTTGCCTTTTTATCCCAAGTTGTTGAATATATTCCATTAATCAAAAATTCTTATCCCATACAGTGGTAATGACGACCGCAGTATTCAAATGAATTAAGACAATCTTGGACAGGTAAATGTCTTGTGTATATGAATGCATGTATTCCTGTCTTTTTAGTGACGTACCTGTGTGCATGTCTTTGAAGAATTTTATAAGTGTACCAAACCACATCTGACACGCACACTAAAAAGGTATTCATATTTATCTCTTTACGACCCAAAATTTGTAATTTATCTATACATGTATATATATGTATGTATGTCCGGCGGAAACTACAAAAATAAAATATAACGACAAAGTAAATATATATACCCATTCACTATCACCAGAGCTTGTTTTTGTGCAAAAATAATGATTTTATTTATATCTGGAAATATATTTAAAACTTAGTATTTGAATAGTAAGAGGAGAAAAAGTCAGTTGGTGTGTATGTCCGGAGGAAACTATGAGAATAAAACAATTAACGACAAAGTAAATAGAATATATACATTAAATATCCTCAGGGCTTGGTTTTCTATACATATATAAAGGGCAGTTTGTATGCATGTATGTATGTCCGGAGGAAATTTCGAAAATAAAACAATTAACGACAAAGTAAATATATATACACATTCACTTTTACTGAGTCTAGATTTTTTTCTGCAATAATTATAAAGATTTCATTTATATTCCTGAATATAATTAAAAAAAAAAAAGTTCAAATCGTAACAGCATATCATTTTTTTGCATTCAATATTTTAAATAGGAGACATTAGTTTTTCTTTTCAGATTGGCTGGATCAACTCAAGGTCTTTTTTTTTAAGTAGGGATTTTAATAGGACATACAGCGAGGATCCAACAAATAGCATTAAAGTTCTACTTAAAAATGTTCGTGAATCTCAAAGTTGAACAAATGTTATGGAAGCACAAAACAATCATTTTTCAGGCCGGATTAACAAATAAGGTCTTTTTACGTGGAAATGTTTATGGGGCATCTAACTAAACTCGCTATTCAGTAGTAACAGATCTGCAAAACTAAAAAATTAAAAAGATCTTAAAATAGCATTAAAGTTCTAGTTAAAAATGTTCGTGAATCTCAAAGTTAAACAAATATTATGAAAACGCAAAACAATTTTTTTTCAGCCAGGATTAGCATATGTCTTTTTACGTGGGGATTTTTATGGGTGCCCAGCAAGGACTAAACTCGCTATTCAGTAGTAACGGATCTGCACGACTAGCTTGTTAACCATTATACCAGTTTGTGTTTTTTTGTTTTTTTTGTTTTGGTTTTTTGCTTGTTTCTCCTCTACCCAGGTGATGCCGGGTAGTCACTTCTAGTACACATATAAAGGGCAGTAGTGTGTATGTATGTATGTCCGGAGGAAACTATGAAAATAAAACAATTAACGACAAGGTAAATATATATACATATTCACTGTTATGAGTCTAGCTTTTTGTGCAATAATTACAAAGATTTGATTTATATTCGTGAATATATTTGAAAATTAAAAAAGCATTAAAATAGCATTAAAGTTCTACTTAAAAATGTTCGTGAATCTCAAAGTTAAACAAATGTTATGAAAACGCAAAACAATCGTGTTTTTTTTTTTTGTTTTTTTTTTTTTTCAGGCAGGATTAACATAGGTCTTTTTACGTGGAATTTATTTAGTAGTAACGGATCTGACAGACTAGCTTGTTAACCATTACACCACTTTGTTTTTTTGCTTGTTTCTCCTCTACCCAGGTGATGCCGGGTAGTCACTTCTAGTACACATATAAAGGGCAGGTGTGTGTATGTATGTCCGGAGAAAACTATGAAAATAAAACAATTAACAACAAAGTAAACTTAAATATACACATTCAGTATCGCCAGAGCTTGCTTTTTTTGTGCAAAAATAATTAAGATTTTATATTTGGAATAAAAATACTGACGTCCAGCCAGGTATTTTTTTATGTGTGGATTTTTAAGGCAGATCCAGTGTGGATCTAATTCCCGATTAGTTATAATGGAATTGCCAGACCCACTTGTTTTTTTTTTGTTTTTTTTTTGTTTTTTTTCATCCCTCTTTACCCGGGCGACACCGGGTAGTCGCTTCTAGTTTGTAATTAATTATTTCTAGTTTATAATTAATTATTTTGAGATTGGAGGGGATTCAAAGAAGAAAGAAAAAACTAATAAAAAGAGTAAAGAAGAATGAGAGGATTATTTGAAACTTTAAAAATAATAAATGGTGGATACTTTTTTAATATTTCTCCTCAAATTGGAAATTTACAATTTCAAAAAACTAAATCTGTTAGACAATTGGTTTCTTTTTTTGCTAATAGAGTAATACGCACAGGGCCTGTTGATATACCACAATATGATAATTTAATCATGACAACGTTTGATAAGTTTACTTACGAGCTAAAATAGTATATATTTGCGCCCTCCGGGTGTAAATATTCAAGTTTTAATGTAAGAAAATGTTTTCAATTATAAAAACTAATGAAATTAAATAAGAATGCATATAAAAAAGACTACACTTATTTCAATTATATCTTAATTGGTTTCTATCTTTAAAATTTTTTCCATAGGGTTAATTTTAATAGGTTCGAGATTAAAACAATAATATTACAAACCAATAACACCAAGTAATTATTTATTAAACCTGGTTTTGTTAAAACCAGTATGCAAATTAAACACACCATATGTTATGTAAACCTTTATTTCATAGTGGTATATAAGACGTAGCAGCAATTTAAACGCACTAATAACATGCTGTTTTGAGGCAAATCAAATTCAGATTTTCTTAGAGACCTCATTGATAAATAAAATATATTCTATATAATAATGATTTGGACTATAAATTAAACACTCCTTGATAAACATATGCAATTTCTGAGGGTATTATAGTATAAGATGTGACGTAGTTTCGGTTACAGACTTACACACAATATCCATTACAATAACTAGCAAAATAAAAACGCCCTCTGGGCGACGTAAAATACATATTACCTGAGGGGATGGGAGTTGAAAATTTAATATCTGAGAGTTTGTATCATAAATAAAGTAAAATCATTAAATTTATTAAGGAGTAAAAAATAAAATAAATTTATTAAAGGAGTAAAAAATTTAAATAGAAACTTAGTTCTGATAACTTAAAATATATATTAAAATAAAACAAACTATATATAGATAGATAATGCCAGGTATGTATTTATTAAACTTGTTTAAAAAACCCAATGAAGACTGTCTAACATTGCATGCTCAAATTTTGAGTGTATTTATTCTATGTTATGACGTAGTGTGACATAAGCAGTGACGTAGTTTTTGTTACAGACAAAAACCGGAAGCGAATCTCCATTATTAATAGATATATAAATACATATACATGAAACATTTTTTTCAAATCTACAGACATCAAGAAAAATAACCACGTGATTAGAGTTTCGATCGAAGTACCGAGAAGACTCCCGTGTTCGACAAGAAGGTTCCCGAATTTGACAAAAAAGATCTGAAGAATACCGAAGGGCACTTTGGCTGAAATTCTATGTATATATAAAAATAACGATGTGGACAACAGTCCGAAAACTTTGATTAATAGAAATTATCAAGCCTCATCTTAAACATTCAGACATATTGAATAACACGAAAATATTGATATAAATTGTAACTTTAATACAGGGTGTGATGGAAATGCTTTCCACATGGTAAACTTTTACCTGTTTATTGCAAATGTACTTAAGCAAGTACGAGTACATATTTCACTTTCTCGTCACCGTCTTCGGGCCCAGGAAAAAGGGTTTGAGAGGCAAAGATTATTCGAGCGACGAGGAAGTAAAATCCGTAGTGAACAAGTGGCTCAAAGAACAGTCAACAGAATTTTACGGGGCAGCGATACCTGCTCGCATTCAAAGGTGGAATATTGCTATTGAGAGAAACGGTGACTCTGTGGAGGAGTAGGGATGTGATCCAGAGGACCAGCTTCATTTTTAAATAGGATACATATTCCTGTTGGTAAATATACCTGTCCTAAATAAAATAACATTACTTTTTTCATTCACTCTCGTAGAAATATATAATATATATATATAGGCAGAATTTTTTCTTTTATACAAGTTTTGTTAAACTGTACAGACAATTCTTGTCGGACAAGTTTTTGGTTGATCCTTTCTAATTTTCGGGTCTTCTTTTTGGTGTCGGGGTGGAACTGGTGTAACAGTCCAAAGGTTTCGATACGAGCGCTTTCAGCAATACAGTTTGCCATCATCAGGTAGGAAACGATGGTAAGTTTCGTGTCTCGTTTTTAAGGATAACGAGTAGTAGCAAGGAATCGGATGTGGGAGTAATAACAATTGGTAGTGGCGTGTGTGTGTGTGTGTGTGTGTATATATATATATATATATATATTCCTGGACCGCTCAAAATCGGGAAGACATGAATTGGTAATTTCAAATCGATCTAGCAAGCCAAAGAGATGATAGTCTGAAGGCGCTAGATTTGGTGAGTATGGAGGATGCGGTAAAGTTTTCTACCGAAATTTTAGGCGATTTTCTCCCTTGTCCTGATGTGTGGTCGAGCATTTTTATGCAGAAGGAAAATATTCTCGATTGGCAAGATTCGTCTTACTCGTCGGATTCTTGCTGTGGGGCTCGTTAGGGTCTCAATGTAAGCCTTATTTTTATTTAAAAAAAACCCCCCAAAAACGCTTCACATGAAATACAGAAAATGACATTACTTTTCGACTCACCCTCGTACATACAAATATGCCATCTTTCCTACGTGTTTTGGGGTATGCTTTTAAACTGCGTCTAATGGTAAAGTTTTAATTTGGAGCTTTAGGGAGTATGGAGTACCCCTTCATTGCCATTACTCTCACGTCCACCCTGAGCAGGAGTGGTATTACTTGTTAGGGTACCATCTATGAGTTGAATAGATTAAAAATCAGTTGAATTAACAAGTCCCAAGAGATCTCATTGTTTCTCTCTTCTGAGAGTTGCTAATTACTCTGTTCACCTTGTATTTTTGATAAGTAATCCGC
Organism: Doryteuthis pealeii; assembly: GCA_023376005.1. NCBI lineage: Eukaryota > Metazoa > Mollusca > Cephalopoda > Myopsida > Loliginidae > Doryteuthis > Doryteuthis pealeii. The sequence goes on along the minus strand of CM042181.1, from coordinate 1,198,525 downwards.
ATACAGATTTATTTTTGTTGTCGAATTCTGCTAAATAATTACGCTACACAATCGTTATCATTCGTGTTCCTTAATTGTACGACCGTTTATCATCTTGCATGATTTTATTTGAAAGTAAAATTTCACGTTACAAAACCAATACTGAGAGAAATATAAAGGAAACAGTTTTATTTTTATTCTTGAATTCTGCTAAACCTCCGAATTGAGCACTTTTTTCACCATTTTTTCAACTCTATCAGAAAATCATATTGATTTGGCCCTTTATTTGTACACGAAATTGGCCATTTTTGCCCAATCTCAGGGGGATTATCAGGCCTCAAAAGTCACCTAAACCTCCGAATTGAGCACTTTTTTCACCATTTTTTCAACTCTATCAGAAAATCATATTGATTTGGCCCTTTATTTGTACACGAAATTGGCCATTTTTGCCCAATCTCAGGGGATTATCAGGCCTCAAAAGTCACCTAAACCTCCGAATTGAGCACTTTTTTCACCATTTTTTCAACTCTATCAGAAAATCATATTGGTTTGGCACTTTATTTGTACACGAAATTGGCCATTTTTGCCCAATCTCAGGGGGATTATCAGGCCTCAAAAGTCACCTAAAACTCCGAATTGAGCACTTTTTTCACCATCAGCAAATTCAAGGCATTAGAATCCATGAGAAAAAAACAATAAAATCGATAACGTACATTTTCATCAAAATACGTAGTCTTATAATGGCTGAAAAATGGCATTTTGGGGACACATTTGAAGCCCCATATCTCCCCTAATTCTCAAGCGAACTCAACCATCTTTTACTATGGGATACTCCTCATCGAACTCTATCAGAAAATCATATTAGTTTGGCACTTTATTTGTACAATTGTCATAGAGAAGTAGGACATTGTCGATTGGCAAGTTGGGTCTTACTCGTCAGATTCTTGCTCCGAGTCTCGTTAGGGTCTCAATGTAGGCCTTAGTTTTGTAAAGAAATTGCTACACATGAAATACAGAAAATGGCATTTCTTTTTAACTCACGCTCGTATTTTTTAAACTATATTTGGCATAAGTAAAACTGTATTTCAGAAAATACCTCTGATCCCTATGCTTTCAACCTGTTACCCCACTTGTTTTATAATTTGGACTCGCCTAACGTATTGTGTTTTCATTTTCTCAACATCCATAAAAACTTATAAACGTAATCTACGTTTTCTTTCTTTGTTTTTAATCGAAAAGTTTTTATTATTTTCGCTGGAGGGAAATACGAATATTTTCCGATCTTTAAGGTTCGAAAGCAAACCGGTCAGGACCTCTTATATGGGAGTGGGTGTCCTTAGTGGGTTGTTGGTAAAAAATTGGGCTTTGTCTGTAGGTCGGGCGGGTTGAATTTTCTAAAAAATATACCTGTCTAAAATAAATTGACTCTCCAGGAAAACTTGTTCTAGCGTAAGACGGGCGGGTTTTATAACAAAACCTTGGGTTTGGGGTCCTGTATATGTCCTACGAGAAAAAACTGGAGTTGATGATCTTTCAGACACCTAACTAAGAGGCCCTCTGGTGTATGCAGTTTTTGGCTTTGGCTTTGTTTGTCTTTTTATTTTCCTTTTTATTTATTTTAGAGACTTTGGTTATCTATCTAAAGAGTGGGGTCCCGAAAAGGAAACCCGTCAGTGATGGCCATGATGGGCAGGCTATGTTTTCATTTTAAAAGGTTTTTGAATACATGAGGTCTGATGAAGACCTGTGTTTATAAAGTGTCTTGTACAATTGTAAAACTTGCGTTGTGCCGCAGCTTGCTCGGGAAGTAGGGATTGTGCAAATATATAAACTAGCTATACCCAAAATGGGCCTAAAATGCATATTTGACAATATGACTTTAGCCCTCACTAGAGAAAATAATTTACCAAAAATCAGGGAATTATCGGATTTTAATTAAATTTTCAGTGTTTATTTATCAATGAATGATCTTTATAATGCATTATTTATTTTATTTCAAAACTTTCTCATTCTTTTCAGGTCACTTAATTTTGGGGGCGTAACTTTTTTTTCAAGTTGGTCTTATAGTTTTCTAATTACAGTGTAAATAAAGAGATAAAAGACCGAAGTTATGAATAGAAACCAAAAAAAATTACGGTGGCTTTTCTGTGAGAAAATAAGTACCGAAAATCGAAAAGTAAAATGTAAAAAAATAATAGATAATTAATATTTTTGAGATTTCTTTTTTACTCATTTCGATAATTATTTAATTGGCTATTATCTTATAAAAGAAAAAAATTATACATCGATATTTTTCTGCTTAAAAAGGGGGGTACATTTTCAATCGTGTTTTTCTTCAAAAAGTATACTTTGATGTAATAAAATAAGGTTTGCATTAAGTAGATATTTATTTCTAGAATAAAAAAATATAACATTTTAAACTTAACATCAGGCTTTTAATACTTTAAATGAATTCTATACATTAATTTTTCATAGCAAAAATACTAAATTAAAATTTTGAAATAACTAATGCATTATAAAATTCATAAATTGATAAATCAATACTGAAAATTTCATTAAAATCGGATAACTACCTGATTTTTGGTAAATCTTTTTGCAATTGCGAATGTTACGTTAAAATTGTAAACAAGCGCCTAAAACCATTGAAAAAGAGATAGAATGGCGGATCGCATCGAAATTGACAAAAATAAATCGTTTTGAATCTATTAAAGATAAACTGCATTTGTAATTATATTTTTCTTTTTTTAATGATGGTCATTATGTTACTACTTATCATTTTAGACAAAAGTTTGACCTTAAATAATAGATTTAATTAATTTTAATTTGTTTTTAAAAACCTAGCAGACGACAAAATTGGGTATGCCTAATATAAACCAAGATCTAATTTTATTTTTTAATACATTTGTCGTGAATAAAAGTGTATGTGGGAAAATGCAAGAAATGCATTAAAACAAAGTCACGGACCATATGACCTTTAGGCACCCCTTTTGTGATATCGACTCATAAGGACATTTTTTCATTCAAAATCGGGTTGTTTGTTAACAGACAATTTTTAGAGTTTTTTATCATAAAACTAACCCCTAACCCTAACCCCTAATCCTAACCTAACCCCTAATCCTAACCCTAACCCTAACCCTAACCCTAACCCTAACCCCTAACCCTAACCCCTAATCCTAAACCCTAACCCTAACCCTACCCTAATCCTAACCCTAACCCTAACCCCTAACCCTAACCCTAACCCCTAACCCTAAACCCTAATCCTAACCCTAACCCCTAACCCTAACCACTAACCCTAACCCCTAACCCTAATCCTAACCCCTAACCCTAACCCCTAACCCTAACCCTAACCCTAACCCCTAACCCTAACCCCTAATCCTAACCCTAACCCAACTAACCACTAACCCTAACCCCTAACAAACAACCGGATTTTGACGGTGTAAATGAAAAAGTGTCCTTAAGAATCTACATTGCAAAAGGGGTGCCTAAAGGTTATCTGGTCTCAAAGTCACTACTACCTGTCTATAATTTCACCCTGATGACCAACCTGTTACCCTACTTGTTTTATAATTTGGACTCGCCCAACGTCTTGTATCTATTTTCTTTTCTTTCTTCTAAGTCCACAAAACAAATTTATAAAAATGAAACTTAATGTATATTTTATTTTATTTTAATTGAATCGTTTTTATTATTTTCCCTGGAGGGAAGTACGGATATCTTTCTGAAAACGGCAAAAATCTATTTTGTTTTTATTTTAATTCGCAGACAGTCCTCACTGTACTATTGACATTATTTTCGTCTAAGAAATTGAATTTTAAAGTTGTTAATAGTAAAATTAATTAATCATTTTAAAAGCTAGTTGTAAATATTTTATATTTTACGTATTTAATTCGCTGACAGTCCTCACTGTACTATTGACATTATTTTCGTCTAAGAAATTGTATTTTAAAGTTGTTAATAGTAAAATTAATTAATCATTTTAAAAGCTAGTTGTAAATATTTTATATTTTACGTATTTAATTCGCTGACAGTCCTCACTGTACTATTGACATTATTTTCGTCTAAGAAATTTTAATTTTAAAGTTGTTAATAGTAAAATTGATTAATCATTTTAAAAGCTAGTTGTAAATATTTTATATTTTACGTATTTGTTTTTAAAAATCCAAGCAAGTCTCCCAACGGAAAAGGAAAACAATTTAAACAAGAAGTAATTTTTTAAAATGCCAAAAGGTAAGACATTATTTTTCACAAATTACTTCTACCTTCTATCTTAATTCTAGAATCTAAAGAACGTTCTCGAATATCTTTATCGCATTATCTGCGTTGTCGGCTCAGGTGGGGTTTAGATTTGGTTTCTTTTGTTTGTTTTACGGCATATCAACCTCGGTGGGTTATCAAATACTAACAAAGTTTTTAAATCAATTCATTCGTAATGGATACTCAATTTTTTTAATAAACACATTTTGGTTAAATCTAACTTAACGGAACTAAATTCTACCACCGTATATCACCCTGCCGAAAATTGAGGGAATTATCCGAATCTAATGAAATTTTCAGATTTGATATATTAATGAATGAAAATACTCATAAAACATAGTTCCCTTAAAATTTTTCATCAATCCTTCTAATATATAATTATTATATAATATGTTAATATATAATATTTAATCTATTTCAGTGTTTAATTAATATATAATATTTAATCTATTTCAGTGTTTAATTAATATATAATATTTAATCTATTTCAGTGTTTAATTAATATATAATATTTAATCTATTTCAGTGTTTAATTAATATATAATATTTAATCTATTTCAATGTTTAATTAATATATAATATTTAATCTATTTCAATGTTTAATTAATATATAATATTTAATCTATTTGATTTTTTTTAAATACTCATAAAACATAGTTTTCTTAAATTTTTCATTAATCCTTCTAATATATAATTATTATATAATATTTTGATATATAATTAATATATAATATTTAATTGTTTTGATATATAATTAATATATAATATATAATATTTAATTGTTTTGATATATAATTTATATATAATATATAATATTTAATTGTTTTGATATATAATTAATATATAATATATAATATTTAATCTATTTTGATATTAGATATATAATTAATATATAATATATAATATTTTGATATATATTTTGATATATAATTAATATATAATATATAATATTTAATCTATTTTGATGTATAATTAATATATAATATTTAATCTATTTTAATGTTTAATTAATATATAATATTTAATCTATTTAATGTTTAATTAATATATAATATTTAATCTATTTTAATGTTTAATTAATATATAATATTTAATCTATTTTAATGTTTAATTAATATATAATATTTAATCTATTTTGATATATAATTAATATATAATATTTAATCTATTTTAATGTTTAATTAATATATAATATTTAATTTATTTGAATGTTTAATTAATATATAATATTTAATTTATTGAATGTTTAATTAATATATAATATTTAATTTATTAGAATGTTTAATTAATATATATTTAATTTATTTGAATGTTTAATTAATATATAATATTTAATTTATTTGAATGTTTAATTAATATATAATATTTAATTTATTTGAATGTTTAATAATAATAATATTTATTTATTTAATGTTTAATTAATATAATATTTAATTTATTTGAATGTTTAATTAATATATAATATTTAATTTATTTGAATGTTAATTAATATATAATATTTAATTTATTTGAATGTTTAATTAATATATAATATTTAATCTATTTGAATGTTTAATTAATATATAATATTTAATCTATTTTAATGTTTAATTAATATATAATATTTAATCTATTTCAATGTTTAATTAATATGTAATATTTAATCTATTTGAATGTTTAATTAATATGTAATATTTAATCTATTTGAAATGTTTTAAAAATACTCATAAAACAACGTTTTCTTAAATTTTTCATTAATCCTTCTAATATATAATTAAAGATAATCTTTTTATTTATTTATTCACTGATCTATCAAATTAAATTATTACATTTTATTTTATTTTACAACTGAAAATGTGACCGTTTTTATTTTGAATGCAAAATAGCTACAATGTAGCAATTTTCACCGGAAATTAAGCAGACAATGTTGGATACAAAATTCAAACCCATTCTCAACAGATATTTCAAAGGTAGGAAACTACAGTTATCCGCCCATTTCATTCATAACATAACGAAAAAAGGAAAGAAGAGAAAAAAAGAAGAGAAAAAAGAAAGAAAAAAAATAACAAAAAAAAACCCAAAAGAAGCACGTCCATTTCTGAAATCTGTCTCTGATGATAAAGTTTACTTTGAAATCGATAAGACAAAAAAAAAAACATCTATTATTTTTTATTTTTCATGCGCATTGTATTTGCCTTCAAATCATTAATATATAATAACATACTTAACAACGCTTCAAGCAAATTACCAATTACTATTAATTCTAATTATATTTTAAGCGCTTAATATTACTAATTCATAGTTTTTATTGTTCTTTTTATGTATTTATCCTATTTAAAATAAATAACTATTTAAGAAAAAAAATTCAATTTATTTAGTTAAATTTAGTAATGTAGTTCTAACAATATTTTAGTAACCAACCCAACCTATGTGTACAATTGCAGATTGATTCAAATCTATTATTTAAAAGATTATCTATTATTTACAGGTGCCACTGCGACGGAAAAGTTAAAGTGGCAATTGGATTATATATATAAGAGTTTTATAATTTGCTTGAAGCATTGTGTATATATTGGTTTGAAGGTTGATTTTGAAGACTATCACAATGCAGGTGTAAAGAAAAAAGAATAAGGTAACAATGGTGTTGTTTTTTAACCTGTGATTTGTTCTTGATATTTCGAGATAAAATCTCTTTTTCAGAAGATCACTGGAACTGAAGTAGTTGTCTTGTTATGGCATTTTTAGTTAAATGAATTCTTTTTTTTAAATGTTACAGATGGTATTTTTTTTATAACTGTATTCTCGTGTTGCATGTTTATGGGAATGCGCTTTTTTGTTTGTAAGTGTGTGTATGTTGTCATGCGCGTGTGCATAAAAATGCGTGTAGACTGTGACGTTATGATCGTATCCACGTGCGTATGTGCGTATGAAAGTGCGTATTTGTGTTTGGTGGCCATGGTGATGTATAATATTTTGTATTAGATGTAATATAAATCATTTAATCATTTCTTATTATAATTATTTATTTATTTACTTATTTATATTTAATTCAATTTATTTATTTTTAATTTTTTAAATTCTTTCATATTTACCTTGTCCCTATGTGTGTGTGTGTGTGTGTGTTAGATAAAAGGTTAAAATAGTTAAATTCATCAATATCTAGTGTAAATCTTATTCGTTAACAACTAGTGTGCAATGGCTTGTGTGTTTGTATGTGTGATGGGGTGCTGGGCTATATATTATTATAATGGAGATTGTGTTTTTCTGTCTGTAACCGAAACTAAATCACTACTCCAGTCACAATTCCCTTAGTTATTAACGTCACATTCACCATGAATTTATCCTTATTTTAATCTCAATTATTAATAAAATTGTTTTACATCATTAATACTGTTAACCATATCTACATACTAACAACATGCAATTGTATTTATATATACAACGAAATAGTGGTTTACAGTGAACTGGAAGGCTGATTTGCATATTGATATTAAAAATGTAATTTTAATAAATATATGCTTAGTATTATTGGTTTCTAACTGTTTGGTTTTATTTTAATGAATATAAGCAAAAATCTCTTCAATGAATCTTAAATGAAATCCATTAACAAGAAAAGATAACTGTCATTTCATTCTTTACTTCCTAATTTGACTAAATACTTAAATTAGAAAAAATAATAATGAGAAGACGAGAGTGATGGAAGAGTAAGTTTCAGTTGTTCTATTTTTCGATTATATCCCCATCTGTTTCAAATATTTTATCTGCATTCTTATCTAATTTCATTAGCCTTTCTAATTTAATACGATATTTCATTACATTAAAACTTAAATACTTGTACCCGGAGGGTGTATATATTTGCTAGTATATATAAATATGAGAGAGAGAGAGAAGGAAAACTAATCATGATTTGACTGGTTTATTAAGCTGTTAAGGATAGAAGTGTTCCAATTTTCTTTTACCTCTATCTTATCAACGACCTACTAAATGTATTTTATTATCTTTTCAGCGGGTCGAGTCAACAGACATCTCCACGAACGTCCGTTCCTACAATTAGTCGATTGGGTAATTTGTCGAATCGAGACGGGTTCCTTGGATGAAATCAGGAATTTATTTGATAAAATAAGCATTGAAAAAACTCCTTAAATATTGGATTTTAAAATACATGGCTGCACGCATTATTTGTAGCCCTCAGGAAAAACAGGGTCGAAATAGCTCGCTACCTCGTTGAACTTAATCGCTACCAGGGACGACAGAAAATGCACCAGTCTTGGACATCTGGTCGCCACCCTTTGAAGGGCGCTATCGCTTCCAAAAATATTGAATTGATCCAATTGATACTGCACCACATGGAAGATATCAATGATAACGTATACGGTTCCCACACGCCCCTAATGCTGGCTATTTTAAGTAATAATTACGAGGCGGTTGAACTAATGGTAGCCATGGAAGCCGATATAAATCAACCCGGCGTTTTAGGTTTTACCCCTTTAATGGCCTCCGTATCTAATGTCAAAATCTGTCTCTATCTCCTCGAGAAAAATGCTCATATTAATCATCAGGATGATGATGGTAACACAGCGCTTCACTATGCTATCTATCAGAAACAAATGTCCAGCATAGCTACCCTAGTCGACTGGGGAAGTAACCTGAAAATCTGCAATAGAGAAGGCCTGACACCTCTAATGTGGGCCGCTGTTAATATGAATTATAAGACAGTCACCTATCTCAGCCAACATTCTGCATATTCCGAACTGGATCACATAGAGGCTCTCGAGGTATACAACGCCTGTACGGTGGGCGCCCAGCAGCCTAGTGTTGAGCAATGGACGAATACCTTAAAACTGAGGCGGTACGCCTACCCCAAGCGCAAGCCAGTTTACACTATGAAGACGCTTTGTTTTGCTAAAGAATTCACTTCGTTGCCCGAATTGTTTGCAATCAAAGACAGCCAGTTACATCTAGCTCTTCAAGCCATTTTAGTTATTGAAAGGATATTCGAACAAAATTGTGTCTATCTTCGGCTTTTGCTGCAAACGACGCTGATTGCCAAAAAGGAGAAAAACATCTGGAAGACACGAGAGCTGGTCGAATTTATTAAAAAGTCTTCGTGCGTAACATCGGCCGCTTCTGTGGCAGCATGTTCCCAGTCCTTCAGGAATCTCTTCACGGAACTCAAAGATTCAGTTTACATATACCCAAACGGAAAATTCACCCTTTTTGAAATCATAGCAACGGCAATAGGAACGTTGTGGGGCGTCATCAATGAACGGTACTTAAATGCCGCCCAATTTAAACATGGCCCCTACTCTGATCTGGTGGACACGTTTCTCTACATGACAGCTAAGCTCAAGAGTCTATCTCTTTCTCCTGATTACCAAAAGGAATTTAACAGTGTGGTAAAAAAACTGGTGGAATTAGATCCTCGTGTCTCCTGTCGACAACCCCTCTTGCATCGTGCCATTAAATGGGGCAAGACCCACCCAGGAGACTTGATAGGGCTCATACGGGCACTGGTAGAATCCGGTGCCGATGTTGACGCTGAGGACTATTTCAGGCGGACCCCCTAAAGTACGCAATAAAACACCTGCCGGATGACATGCTCAGAAAAATCGTCGAATTACTTGGTTAAAGTTTTTTTTTTAAGATTAGAGAAACTTTCTTCTCGAGATAATCCTGTGGATTATTCCGATAAATCCCAGGGATTTACAGTGTAAAACAGGAGTGGTTTTTGGATCATTTGGATTTTTCAAACTGTTGTCCTCGTCTTTATTGTTAGTATCAAGGATATGCGCCCTCTAAGTATTTACGTATTGATGTAATGAAATGTATTAAATTAGAAACACTAGCGAAATTAAATAAGAACGCATATAAAAAGGACTATTTTGACTTTATTTTAATTGGTTTATTTATTAAAAAAACATTAATTCAATTGATTTATAATTCGTTGGACACAATCTTATTAGAGATGAACAACACTAAGTAGTTATTTATTAAACCCGTTTCTTTTAAACCAGTATGCAAATTAAACACACCAAATAGTACGTAAACGTTTATTTTATAGTGATATATAAGACACACGAGTCCACCTCGAGTAGTGTAATGTTTAGTACGCTAGATTCGCAGATCATTGTTGATGAGTTCGATTCTCATAGGGAGACCCAAACTTCTGGCTGTGTTCCCCATCTAAGCTAAGCTTAGTAGATAACTATACAATACACATAAGGGCACCTCGCGTAGTGTAATGGTTAGCGAGCTAGATTCGCAGACTATAGTTTATAAGTTCGATTCTCATTGGGCGCCCCATACTTTTGTTCGTGTGCCACATCTAGGCTAAGTTTAGTAGATAACTATAATGTTATATAATAGTGTTCGAGTAAGACCATTTCATGTTTATTATTATTACTAGCAAATATATGAACCCTCCGGGTGCAAGTATTTAAGTTTTAATGTAATAAAATATTGTATTAAATTAGAAAGGCTAATGAAACTAAATAAGAATACAGATAAAAAGATTTGAAACAGAGGGAGTATAATAAAAGATTTGAAACAGAGGGAGTATAATAAAAAATGGAACAACTGAAACTTACTCTTCCATCACTCTCGTCTTTCATTGTTATTTTTTCTAATTTAAGTATTTAGTTATAAGAGGAAGTAAAGAATAATATGACAGTTATTTTATTTTGTTAATGGATTTCATTTAAGATTCATTGAAGAGATTTTTGCTTATATTCATTAAAATAAAACCAAACAGTTAGAAATCAATAATACTAAGCATATATTTATTAAATTCGATTTTTTAATATTAATATGCAAATTAGCCTTCCCGTTCACAATGTAAACCGCTATTTTGTTGTATATATAAATATAATTGCATGTTGTCAGTATGTAGACATAGTTAACAGTATTAATAATGTAAGACAATTTTATTAATAATTGAGGTTTAGATAAAAATAAAATCATGGAGAATGTGATGTCAATAACTAAGAGAATTGTGACTTGAGTAGGAATATAGTTTCGGTTACAGACAGAAAAACACACAATCTCCATTATAATAAGATTATTACTAGCAAATATATGCACCCTCCGGGTCCAAGTATTTAAGTTTTGATATGATGAAATATCATATTAAATTAGAAAGGCTAATGAAACTGACTAAGAATGCAGATAAAAAGATCTGCAACAGAGGGGGTATAATCGAAAAATAGAACAACTTTGAAACTAACTATTCCATCATTTTCCATTACCCCCCTCTTTCATTGGTAAATTTTCCTAATTTAACTATTTAGTTAAAATAGGAAGTAAACGATAATATTACAGTTATTTCTTCTTGTAAATAAATTTCTTTTAAGATTTATCCACGAGATTGTTGTTTATATTTCTTAAGATAAAAACAAACAATTAGAAATCAATAATACCAAGCACATATTTATTAAAATAAAATTTTAAATATCAATATGCAAATTAGCCTTCTCGTTCAAACTGTAAACCGCTATTTTGTTGTATCTATAAATACAATTGCATGTTATTAGTACGTAGATATGGTCAACAGTATTGATAATGTAAAACAATTTTTATTAATAACTGAAGGTTTAAAAGAATGAAATCATGGAGAATTTGACGTAAATAATTAAGGAAATTGTGACTTGAGTAGTAATATAGTTTCGGTTACAGACAGAAAAACACACAATCTCCATTATAATAAGATTATTATTATTATTATTATTATTATTATTATTATTAGCAAATGTATGCACCTTCCCTGAGCAAGTATTTAATGTAATAAAATATTATATTAAATTAGAAAAGCCAATGAAACTAAATAAGAATGCATATAAAAAGATTTGAAACAGAGCGGGGTATAATCGAAAGATAAAACAACTGAAGCATACTCTTCCATCACTCTTGTCTTTCATTGCTAAATTTTCCTAATTTAACTATTTAGTTAAAATAGGAGGTAAAGAATAAATGTACAGCTATTTCTTGTTAATGGATTTTTTAAAAAATATTTATTCGCGGGATTTTTGCTCATATTTATTAAAATAAAACCAAACAATTAGAAATCAATAATACTAAGCACATATTTATTAAAATCAAATTTTTTATATCAATTAGCCTTCCCATTCATACTGTAAACCGATATTTTGTTGTATATACAAATATAATTGCATTTTGTTGTATATAGACCCGCCCAACGAGTGGGGGTCCAGTGGCTATCCCCCAGGCAATACCTGCCCTCTTGATTTAAAGGGGGCAGGGCTGGCTTTGTTGTATATATAAATACAATTGCATGTTATTAGTATATATATATATATATATATATATATATATATATATATATGGTCAACAGTATTAATAATGTTAAACCATTTTATAAATAATTGAAGTTTAAATAAAAAATAAAATCATGGAGAATGTAGCGTAAATAACTAAGGGAATTGTGACTTGAGTATTAATAGTTTCGGTTACAGACAGAAAAACACACAATCTCCATTATAAAAAGAATATATATCAGTTGGGTGCCAGTAGCATTTGACACTCTATCCTTGTGTTTTTTCCAGATGCCTTCCTTCTTTCCTTCCTTCTTTCTTTCCTTCCTTCTTTCCTTCCTTCTTTCTTTCCTTCCTTCTTTCCTTCCTTTTTCCTTCCTTCTTTCCTTCCTTCCTTCTTTCCTTCCTTCTTTCTTCTTCTTTCTTTCCTTTCCTTCTTTCTTTCTTTCTTCCTTCCTTCTTTTCTTTCCTCCTTTCTTTCTTTCCTCCCTTTCTTTCCTCCTTTCCTTTCTTTCCTCCCTTCCTTCCTTCCTTCCCTTCCTTCCTTTCTTTCCTCCCTTCCTTCCTTTCTTTTCTTTCTTTCTTTCCTTCCTTTCTTTCCTTCCTTCCTTCTTTCCTCCCTTCCTTCTTCTTTCCTCCCTTCCTTCCTTCTTTCCTCCCTTCTTTCTTTCTTTCCTTCCTTCTTCTTTCCTTCTTTCCTCCTCCTTTTCTTCCTTCTTCCTTCCTTCTTTCCTCCCTCCCTCTTTCTTCTTTTCTTCCTTCTTTTTCTTTTTCTTTCTTTCTTTCCTTCTTTCCTTCCTTTCTTTCCTTTCCTTCCTTCCTTCCTTTTTCCTCCTTCCCTTTCCTTTCCTTCCTTTCTTTCTTTCTTTCCTTCCTTTCCTTCCTCTTTCTTTCTTTCCTTCCTTCCTCCCTTCTTTCCTTCTTGTTCTTCCTTCCTTCTTTTCTTTTCTTCTTTCCTTCTTTCCTTCCTTCCCCCTTCCTTCTTTCTTTCCTTCCTTCCTTCCTTCCTCCCTTCTTTCCTTCTTTTTCTTCCTTCCTTCTTTCTTTTCTTCTTTCCTTCTTTCTTTTTTACTTTTTTTTTTCTTTACTCTTTCTTATTATATTTTTTCTGTATCGCATTTTTTTCTCCTTTCCTTTCTTTCTTTCTAATAAATACTCAGGATTTACATTTTTACATTTCATCTTGGGGGATTAGGACAATCTCATTTTTAACCAGAGGGTGTTGCAGGATAACAAACGTGTTAATACATAGATCATACAAAAGACGAGTACAACAGTCCGAAAAATTCAAATAATCCAAATTATCAAACCTCACAAAAAAAAAAATCAGATATGATTGTTTTTAAATAATTAATTTTTTTAAATCGCTTATATTTTTAAATACGATATTTGTGTAAATATTACACTTTTTTAATCTTTTTCAAAATTCTTTTAAATTTCATTTATGTAAATTTTAAATAATGAATAATAATGATTTTACATAGAAATATATTTCATAATGATGATTATATGCATACTGTTTGATTAATTTTAACAGCGTGTCAACCAGTCTAGGGTTATTTTATGCTGATATGTTAGGGAATCGGGCCCAAGTATTTAATTTTAATGTATTGAAATATATTAAATAAGAAAGACTAATGAAACTAAATAATAATGCAGATAAAATTATTTGAAACTGAGGGGTTTTATGATAAAAAATAGACAATTTTGAAACTTACTCTTCTACCATTTTCCACCATTCCTGTCTTTCATTGCTAAATTTTCCTACTTTAAGTATTTAGTTAAATTAGGAACTAAATAATAAAATTGGTCATTTCTTTTTGTTAATGTATTTCTTGTTAGATTTATCTCTGAGATTTTTGCTCATATTAAAATAAAATCAAACAATTAACAATCGATAATATCAAGTGTATATTTATTAAAATCAAATTTTAAAGATCAATATGCAAATTAGCCTTCCCGTTCACACTATAAACTGCTATTTTTTTTGTATATACAAATATAATTGCATTTATATTAGTATATAGACCCGCCCAACGGGGTGGGGGTCCAGTGGCTTCGGCCGTGGATCTTTACAAGTTAATAGCGTCGATCCCAGGGGGTGGGGGTCCAGTGGCTTCGGCCGTGGATCTTTACAAGTTAATAGCGTCGATCCCAGGGGGCTATCCCTGCCCCCTTGATTTAAAGGGGCAGGGCTGGGTTTATTGCCCAGCGCCTGAGGCGTCCCCTTGGGGGGGGGAATGCCGAAGGGATCGACGCATTTTTGTGCCTACTACCTTCGGCATGTGGGTGGGCCCACATAAAAATGTCCTTGTGTCACGCCCTCATAAGTGGGATGAGAGGCAAATACCTGTAGATATGGTCAACAGTATAAATAATGTAAACAAAGTTTATTAATAATTCAAGTTTAAATGAAAATAATGTGATGTAAATAACTAAAGGAATTGTGACTTGGATACTGATATAGTTTCGGTTACAGACACACAATCTCCATTATATATACTAGCAAATATATGCACCCTCCGGGTGCAAGTATTTAAGTTTAAATGTAATAAAATATTAGATTAAATCAGAAAGGCTAATGAAACTAATTAAGAATTCAGATAAAAAGATTTGAAACGGAGCGGGTATAATCGGAAAATAGAACAACCGAAATTTACTCTTCCATCACTTCCGTATTTCAATGTTAAATTTTGCTAATTTAACTATTTAGTTAATATAGGAAGTAAAGAATAAAATTACAGTTATTTCTTTTTGTTAATGAATTTCTTTTAAGATTTATCCACGAGAATTTTGCTCATATTCATTAAGATAAAACCAAACAATTAGAAATCAATAATACTAAGCACATATTTATTAAAATCAAATTTGTAATATCAATATGCAAATTAGCTTTACGTTTACTCTGAAAACTGGTATTTTGTTGTATATATAAATACAATTGCATGTTATTAGTACTTAGATAAGGCCAACAGTATTAATAATGTCAAACAGTTTTATTAGTAATTGAGGTTTAAGTAAAAATGAAATCATGGAAAATAGGACGTAAATAACTGAGGAAATTCTGACTTGAGTAGTAATATAGTTTCGGTTACAGACAGAAAAGCAAACAATCTCCATTATAATAAGAATATATATATATATATATATATATATATATATATTTGTGTAGTTAAGATTTTTTGTGTACTGTTCTATTGAGTACGAATAATTCTTAAACAGATCTGACCCTATCAGAATTATTTGTACTCAATATTGTTTAGTACACAGAAAGTATTAACAACTACAAAAATATATATATAAACGTAAATCGAACCAGATTTCCTACCCTATCAGCATAAAATAACCCTAGACTTGTTGGCATGCCGTTAAAAATCGATCAATCAAACGGTATGTATATAAATATTAGATCATTATAAATTATATTCTTTGTAAAAATCGTTTTTTTTTCTTTCATAATTTTTATCATAACGCACGTGTTCTTTGTTATTGATGTTAATGAAGGCCTTTATGTCAATTTTCATCGGCGTCCACCCCTCGACTTGTGGAGTGATGTGAATGCCGGAGAAAAAAAATAATTTGAACATTTTTTATTTTGATATCTCATTATTTTCGTTTGTATAATGAATATAATACGTTTTGTGTACACGTTTTGATTTTCATTACTCTATACCTAGCTTTGCAGCCACTTATATATGAGTATGAAAAGGTGGAATGAAAACATCACACAATGCTGTTAAAGAGAAAACAATTTATAATATAATCATAGCTGATACTGATCAATATTTCGATTTTACAAAAATCATCATCAGAGGTCATTCACTCCCTGGTTGTTTGGGTCGGAGAAGAATGTCAAATATATATATATATATATATATATATATATATATATAATATATATATATATAATGTTTTAGTAATACTTCACTGTACGTAATTAATTTTTTCGAGTTGACATGACTTAAGTTGAAATAGCCACTATTTAGACGCAATTATTCGACCTAGGCCTAGTGTAGCCTAGTTTTTTTTTAATGTTAAGCGATGTAATCAGAATATTTCGGTAAATTATAAATATTAGCATAGGCTAGCCTTTTCATTTTTTAAATCCTACGTAATCGATATAGCTCTGAAGTTTAGCATAGTCTGGCCTAATATTTTTTTAGCCTACGCAATCCGTATGCTTCGGTAAATTATGAAGCTTAGCCTAGACTAGCCTAGTTTGTTTTTGTTTGTCTACGTAGGATTAAAAAATGAAAAGGCTAGCCTATGCTATATTTAATAATTTAACGAAATATTCTGATTACATCGCTTTAACATTAAAAAAACTAGGCTACACTAGGCCTAGGTCGAATATTGCGTCTAAATAGTGGCTATTTCAACTTAAATCCATGTCAACTCGAAAATTAAATTACGTACAGTGAAGTTATTACTAAAAATTATATATATTATATATATATAATATAATTATATATATATATATATACTATTTTGAACATTCTTCTCCGACCCAACAACCAGGGAGTGAATGACCTCTGATGATGATTTTTGTAAAATCGAAATTTATTGAATCAGTATCAAGCCTATGATTATATTTAAATTGTTTTCTCTTTAACAGCATTGTGTGATGTTTTCAATCCACCTTTTTCATCTCATATATAAGTGGCTGCAAAGCTATGGTATAGAGTAATGAAATCAAAACGTGTACACAAAACGTATTATATTCATTATACAAACGAAAATATGAGATATCAAAATAAAAATGTCAATTATTTTTTTCTCCGGCATTCACATCACTCCACAAGTCCGAGGGGTGGACGGCCGATGAAAAATTGACATAAAGGCCTTCATTAACATCAATAACAAAGACCGTGCGTTATGATAAAAATTATGAAAGAAAAAAAAAAAACGATTTTTTAACAAAGAATATAATTTATAATGATCTAAATATTATATACATACCGTTTTATGATTGATCGATTTTTAACGGCAATGCACAAGTCTAGGGTTTTTATGCTGATAGGTAGGAAATGCTGGTCGATTTACGTTTATATATTATTTTTGTAGTTGTTAATAACTTCTGTGTACCTAAACAATATTGAGTCAAATAATTTCTGATAGGGTCAGATCTGTTTAAGAATTATTCGTATCAATAGAACAGTACACAAAAAAATCTAACTACACAAATATATATATATATGTTATATATATATATATATATCTTATTATAAATGGAGATTGTTTGCTTTTCGTCTGTTAACCGAAACTAATTTACTACTCAAGTCAGAATTTCCCTCATTTATTTACGTCCTATTTTCCATGATTTCATTTTTTAACTTAACCTCAATTACTAATAAAACTGTTTGACATTATGTAATACTGTTTGGCCCTTATCTAAGTACTATTAACATGCAATTGTATTTATAATATACAACAAATACCAGTTTCAGAGTAAACGTAAGCTAATTTGCATATTGATATTACAAATTTGATTTTAATAAATATGTGCTTAGTATTATTGATTCTAATTGTTTGGTTTATCTTAATGAATATGAGCAAAATTCTCGTGATAAATCTAAAAGAAATTGCATTAACGTAAAAAGAAATAACTGTAAAATTTTATTGCTTTACTTCCTAATAATTAACTAAATAGTTAAATTAGCAAAATTTATCATTGAATACGGAAGTGATGGAAGAGATAAATTTCGGTTTGTTCTTTTCCGATTATACCGCTCCGTTTCAAATCTTTTTTATCTGAATTTTAATTAAGTTCATTAGCCTTTCTGATTTAATCTAATATTTTATTACATTTAACTTAAATACTTTGCACCCGGAGGGTGCATATATTTGCTAGTATATTATGGAGATTGTGTGTCCTGTAACCGAAACTATATCAGTATCCAGTCACAATTCCTTTAGTTATTTACATCACATTATTTCATTTAACTTGAATTATTATAAACTTTGTTTACATTATTTATTACTGTTGACAATATCTACAGGTATTTGCCTCTCAATCCACTTATTGAGGGCGTGACACAGGACATTTTTAATGTGGGCCCACCCACATGCCGAAGGTAGTAGCACAAAAATCGCGTCGATCGCTTCGGCATTCCCCCCCTCAAGGGGACGGCCTCAGGCGCTGC
This sequence comes from Doryteuthis pealeii, assembly GCA_023376005.1. NCBI lineage: Eukaryota > Metazoa > Mollusca > Cephalopoda > Myopsida > Loliginidae > Doryteuthis > Doryteuthis pealeii. Next base: position 1,179,903 of record CM042181.1, on the reverse strand, counting down.
AATAAACCCAGCCTGCCCTTTAAATCAAGGGGGCAGGGATAGCCCCTGGATCGACGGCTATTAACTTGTAAAGAATCCACGCCGAAGCCAGGACCCACCCCTGGAGATCGACGCTAATTAACTTGTAAAGATCCACGGCCGAAGCCACTGACCCCACCCCGTTGGGCGGGTCTATATACTAATAAAATCAATTATATTGTTATATACAAAAAAAATAGCGTTTAATTAGTTTTTGGGGTGGGGGGAAACGGGAAGGCTATTTGCCATATTGATACTTTAAATTTGATTTTGAATAAATATACACTTGATATTATCGAATTGTTAAATTTGTTTGATTTTATTTAATATGAAGGGCAAAAATCTCAGAGATAAATCTAACAAGAATAGCATTAACAATAAAGAAATGACAATTTTATTATTTAGTTCCTAATTTTAACTAAATACTTAAAAGTAGGATTTTAGCATGAAAGACAGGATGGTGGAAAATGGTAGAAGAGTAAGTTTCAAAATTGTCCTATTTTTTTATCATAAAACCCCTCAGTTCAAATAATTTTATCTGCATTATTAATTTAGTGTTCATTAGTCTTTCTTATTTAATATATTCAATAGCATTAAATTAAATACTTGGGCCCGATTCCCTAACATATCAGTCATAATATAACCCTAGACTGTTGACACGCTGTTAAAAATTAATCAAACAGTATGCATATTAATCATCATTATGAATATATTTATGTAAATCATTATTATTCATTATTTAAAATTTACATAAATGAAAATTTAAAAGAATTTTGAAAAAGATTAAAATGTAATATTTTACACAATCATCGTATTTAAAAATAATAAGCGATTAAAAAAATTAATTATTTTAAAAACAATCATATCTGATTTTTTTTTTTGTGAGGTTTGATAATTTGGATTATTTGAATTTTTCGGACTGTTGTACCTCGTCTTTTTGTATGATCTATGTATTAACACGTTTGTTATCCTGCAACACCCTCTGGTTAAAATGAGAATTGTCCTAATCCCCCAAGATGAATGTAAAAATGTAAATCCTGAGTATTTATTAGAAGAAAGAAAGGAAAGGAGAAAAATGCCGATACAGAAAAATATAATAGAGAGTAAGAAAAAAAAAGGTAAAAAGAAAGAAGGAAAGAAGAAAGAAAGAGGTAAGGAGAAAAAGAGGAAGAAGGGAGGGGAGGAAGGAAGGAAAGAAAGAGGAGGGAAGGAAGGAGAAGGAAAGAAGAAAAGAAAGAAGGAAAGAAGAACAAGAAGAAGAGGGAGGAAGGAAGGAAGAAAAAGAAATGGAAGGAAAGGAAGAAAGAAAGAAGAAGGAAGGAAAGGAAAGGAAGGGAGGAAAAAGGAAAGGAAGGAAGGAGGAAAAGAGGAAGGAAGGAAAAGAAAGGAAAGAAAGAAAAGAAAAAAGAGGAAGAAGAAAGAAAGAAAGAAGGGAGGGAGGAAAGAAGGAAGGAAAGAAGGAAGAAAGGGAGGGAGGAAGAAGGAAAGAAGGAAGGAAGGAAAGAAAGAAAGAAGGGAGGAAGAAAGGAAGAAGGGAGGAAAAGAGGAGGAAGGAGGAAAGAAGGAAGGAAGGAAAGAAGGAAGGAAAGAAAGAAAGAAAGAGGGGAAGGGAGGAAAGAAGGAAGGAAGGAGGAAAGAAAGGAAGGAAGGGAGGAAAGAAAGGAAGGAAGGGAGGAAGAAAGGGAGGAAAGAAAGAAAGGAAGGAAGAAGAAGGAAGGAGGAAAGAAAGAAAGAAGGAAGGAAAGAAAGAGAAGGAAAGAGGAAGGAAGAAGGAAGGAAGGAAAAAGAAGGAAAAGGAAGGAAAGAAGGTAAGGAAAAGAAAGAGAAGGAAAAGAAGGAAGGAAAGAAAGAAGGAAGGAAAGAGGAAGGCATCTGGAAAAAAACACAAGTAGAGTGTCAAATGCTAACTTGGGAGCACCCAACTGATATATATTCTTTTTTAATGGAGGATTGTGTGTTTTTTCCTGTCTGTAACCGAAACTATTAATACTCAATCACAATTCCGCTTAGTTTATTTACGCTACATTCTCCATGATTTTATTTTTTATTTAAACTTCAAATTATTTATAAAATGGTTTAACAATTATTAATACTGTTGACCATTATATATATATATATATATATATATATATAATATATAACTAAATACATGCATTGTATTTATATATACAACAAAGCCAGCCCTGCCCCCTTTAAATCAGAGGCAGGTATTGCCTGGGGGATAGCCACTGACCCCACTCGTTGGGCGGGTCTATATCAAACAAAATGCCAATTATATTTGTATATACAACAAAAATAATCGGTTTACAGTATGAATGGGAAGGCTAATTGATATAAAAATTTGATTTTAATAAATATGTGCTTAGTATTATTGATTTCTAATTGTTTGGTTTTTTTAATAATAATGAGCAAAAATCCGCGAATAAATATTTTTTAAAAAATCCATTAACAAGAAATAGCTGTATTATTCTTTACCTCCTATTTTAACTAAAAATAGTTAAATTAGGAAAATTAGCATGAAAGACAAGAGTGATGGAAGAGTATGCTTCAGTTGTTTTATCTTTCGATTATACGCCCGCTTCTGTTTTCAAATTTTTTATATGCATTCTTATTTGTTCATTGGCTTTTCTAATTTAATATATATTTTATTACATTAAATCCTTGCTCAGGGAAAGGTGCATACATTTGCTAATAATAATAATAATATAATAATAATAATAATAATCTTATTATAATGGAGATTGTGTGGTTTTTCTGTCTGTAACCGAAACTATATACTACTCAAGTCACAATTTCCTATTATTTACGTCAAATTCTCCATGATTTCATTCTTTTAAACCTTAGTTATTAATAAAAATTGTTTTTAGCATTATCAATACTTGTTGACCATAATCTACCGTACTAATAACATGGCAATTGTAAATTTATTAGATACAAACAAAATAGGCGGTTTACAGTTTGAAACGAGAAGGCTAATTTGCATATTGGAATAATTTTAAAATTTTATTTTAATAAATATGTGCTTGGTATTATTGATTTTCTAATTGTTTGTTTTTATTCTTAAGAAATATAAACAAATCTCGTGGATAAATCTTAAAAGAAATTTATTTACAAGAAGAAATAACTGTAATATTATTGTCGTTTACTCCTAATTTTAACTAAAATAGTTAAATTAGTGAAATTTACCATGAAAGGGGGGTAATGGAAAATGATGGAATAGTTAGTTTCAAAAGTTGTTCTATTTTTCGATTATAACCCCTCTGTTGCAGATCTTTTATTCTGGCATTTCTTAGTCAGTTTCATTAAGCCTTCTATTTAATTATGAATATTTCATCATATCAAAACTTAAATACTTGGACGCGCGGAGGGTGCATATATTTGCTAGAATAATCCTATATAATGGAGATTGTGGTGTTTTTCTGTCTGTAACCGAACTATATTCCTCTCAAGTCACAATTCTCTTAGTTTATTGACATCCACATCTCCATGATTTTATTTTAATCTAAACCTCAATTATTAATAAAATTGTCTTACATTATTAATACTGTTTAACTATGTCTACATACTGACAACATGCAATTATATTTAAATATACAACAAAATAGTGGTTTACATTGTGACGGGAAAGGCTATTTGCCCATATTAATATTAAAAAAAATCGAATTTAATAAATATATGCTTAGTATTATTGATTTCTAACTGTTTGGGTTTTATTTTAATGAATATAAAAGCAAAAAATCTCTTCAAATGAATCTTAAAATGATCCATTAACAAAATAAAATAACTGTCAATATTATTCTTTACTTCTCTTATAACTAAATACCTTAAATTAGAAAAAATAACAATGAAAGACGAGAGTGATGGAAGAGTAAGTTCAGTTGTTTCCATTTTTTATTATACTCCCTCTGTTTCAAATCTTTTTATTATACTCCCTCTGTTTCAAATCTTTTATCTGTATTCTTATTTAGTTCATTGCCTTCTAATTTAATACATATTTATTACATTAAAACTTAATACTTGTCAACCCGAAGGGTTCATATATTGCTAGTAATAATAATAAAATGAAATGGTCTTCTTCGAACACTATTATATAACATTATAGTTATCTACTAAACTTAGCCTAGATGTGGCACACGAACAAGTATGGGCGCCCAATGAGAATCGAACTTATAAACTATTAGTCTGCGAATCTAGCTCGCTAACCATTACACTAGCGAGGTGCCCTTATGTGTATTGTATAGTTATCTACTAAGCTTAGCTTAGTGGGGAACACAGCAGAAGTTTTTGGGGTCTCCCTATGAGAATCGAACCATCAAACAATGATCTGCGAAATCTAGCGTACTAACATTAACACTACTCGAGGTGGACTCGTGTGTCTTATATATCAACTATAAAATAAACGTTTAACGTACTATTGGGTGGTTTAATTTGCATACTGGTTTAAAAGAAACGGGTTTATAAAATAAACTACTTAGTGTTGTTCATCTCTAATAAGATTGTGTCCAACGAAATTATAACAATTGAATTAATGTTTTTTAAAATAAATAAACCAATAAAATAAAGTCAAAATAGTCCTTTATATTGCGTTCTTATTTAAAATTTCGCTAGTGTTTCTAATTTAATACATTCATTACATCAATACGTAAATACTTAGAGGGCGCATATCCTTGAATACTAACAATAGACGAGGACAACAGTTTTGAAAAATCAAATGATCCAAAAACCACTCCTGTTTTTACACTGTAAATCCCTGGGATTTATCGGAAATAATCCACAGGATTATCTCGAAAGAAGTTTCTCTATCTTAAAAAAAAACTTTAACAAGTAATTAAGACGATTTTTTGAGCATGTCATCCGGCAGGTGTTTTATTGGTACGTTAGGGGGGTCCGCCCTGAAATAGTCCCTCAGCGTCACATCGGCATC
>CM042181.1:1140776-1174861 GCA_023376005.1 Doryteuthis pealeii | reverse complement strand
AGAGAGATATATAGGCAAAATTAATAACCCCCAGCCTATACCCACGAAAGAAGATATAACCTAAGAAAGCAAACAAGAGGGAAAGCAGAAAAAGCTATTTATAGGGACAAGAAATTGAAGTCAATAATTGCAGTAAAGGAGAACATTGTGCAAGAATGAGGTACTCGAGTGGATGAAAGTTGATTATAAGGATGATGTGTGAGAGACACATGTTTACAAAGAAGACACCAATCGCCGGTGTTACTGAAAAATCGGGTGAACAACTTGTATGTAATCTAAATGGTATTATAAAAACAAAGAAGAGATTTTAGGGGAAGGTTGAGTTGGGCTATATATAAAGAAAGAAAAGTAAGAGGAAATAACGAAAAGAACTAAGAGATTGTAGCAAATATGGTATCACCTGTCTATTTCAGGGACTTAAGACGAATAGTCTAACTCTCTCGACTCGGAAATGCGAATGATGAAATTTTTTTATTTTAAAAGGCATTTGAACAACAGATTTTTATTTTTTTAAATTTTTCTTATTTAATTTTTTTTTAAAATTTTATAGTCCTCGTGCTCACTGATTCCAAATGAAATCCTTGATTATAGACCTAAAATGCTAATCTCCTCAAGTCTTTTGTTATCTTCTTTACTTATATATTTGCTCTGTGACTCTAACCATCTAAGAAGCACACATTGAGCTCCTCCAAACTGCGACACGGTTTTTTTTTTATTTTCATTTCTCTATTTTTAAAAATAACTCTTATGTCGTAAGGCACACGAAATTTCTTCTCTGTACTGTGATTATAGATCTATATCATAACTCACTAGTCAATATATATACTATAGCAATAACGATAGAATACCGTCTTTAACGGTTAATTTATTTGGATTTTGAACAGTTGAAGTTGCAAAATCTACTAAATTGTATTTTATCTTCTCCGTTAGTCAACAAAAAAGGGGGAAAAAAACCGGCCTCTTGCATAAGTAAGTAGTGTGTGTAGTAGTGTATATTAAAATATATAGTAAAAGGAATATAATAACTGGGCATATAAACAAGTACTAAGGATATAAGGTGTTAAAGGGAATAATCATATAGTATTACTTGATGTGTAGGGAGAAATTGCGAGTAGAGCTATAGTAATCTTAAAACACTGTAATATAGGTGGGTCTACGCTAACAGTATTGATGCACTTTATATTTGTTATAAGAAAGGAAAAGCTGAGACTTATATGGCCAGTGTAATACTTATATGCACGCAAAATATTAAGAGATATAACACAAAGATAATTAAATTTTTTAAACTAGAGGTAGGGACCAAAATAATAATACTATGTGAGTGTAGTATAATAAATAAGGAGATAGACTAGAATTTTATAGAGATACTGAAGAACCAAGAAACATATAAATTGAATACTAGACAAAGTCAGAAATGCGCTGATTAATATATTATAAAGTAAATATCTACCGCATATTGAGTATAGTGGCATTCTATTTGAAAATTCAGGAAGTATATTAAATAAAAAGAATTGATGTTTACACATTTAATTAAGATAAAGTAAGAAAGAATTGAAGGTTGATGCATATCTACGTACTAATAACATGCAATTGTATTTATATATACAACAAAATAGCGATTTACAGTTTGAACGAGAAGGCTAATTTGCATATTGATATTTAAAATTTTATTTTAATAAATATGTGCTTGGTATTATTGATTACTAATTGTTTGGTTTTATCTTAAGAAATATAAACAAAAATCTCGTAGATAAATCTTAAATAAATTTATTTACAAGAAGAAATAACTGTAATATTATCCTTTACTTCCTATTTTAACTAAATAGTTAAATTAGGAAAATTTACCAATGAAACAGGGGAGTAATGGAAAATGATGGAATAGTTAGTTTCAAAGTTGTTCTATTTTTCGATTATACCCCCTCTGTTGCAGATCTTTTTATCTGCATTCTTAGTCAGTTTCATTAGCCTTTCTAATTTAATATGATATTTTTTATTAATTAAAACTTAAATACTTGCACCCGGAGGGTGCATATATTTGCTAGTATATATATATATATATATATATATATATATATAATATGACTGAATAACAAGGACTATCACTCGTTATTCTGTGATAAAAATTTCTTATTACCTTCTATATACCAACAAATGCCCTGAAGATGATCTAATTAATAGATCGAAACACTGCAGCGTCTGCCAATAAACTCACCACTTAACTCATTTAAACCTGTGTTTTTTTTCAATCTTTCTTAATATACTACATACCGTCGGATTCACTTCCTTTTCTTCACACACACACACACACGCGCATATAATATATATATATATATATATATATATCTTGTTATAATGGAGATTGTGTGTTTTTCTGTCTGTAACCGAAACTATATTACTACTCAAGTCACAATTCTCTTAGTTATTAACATCACATTCTCCATGATTTTATTTTTATCTAAACCTCAGTTATTAATAAAATTGTCTTTCATTATTAATACTGTTAACTATGTCTACATACTGACAGCATGCAATTATATTTATATATACAACAAAATAGCGGTTTACAGTGTGAACGGGAAGGCTAATTTGCATATTGATATTAAAAAATCGAATTTAATAAATATGTGCTTAGTATTATTGATTTCTAACTGTTTGGTTTTATTTTAATGAATATAAGCAAAAATCTCTTCAATGAATCTTAAATGAAATCCATTAACAAGATAAAATAACTGTCATTTTATTCTTTACTTCCTCTTTTAACTAAATACTTAAATTAAAAAAAAATAACAATGAAAAGACGAGAGTGATGGAAAAGTAAGTTTTAGTTGTTCCATTTTTTATTATACTCCCTCTGTTTCAAATCTTTTATTATACCCCCCTCTGTTTCCAATCTTTTTATCTGTATTCTTATTTAGTTTCATTAGCCTTTCTAATTTAATATAATATTTTATTACATTCAAACTTAAATACTTGCACCCGGAGGGTGCATATATTTGCTAGTATATATAATTACCTGATTTTACTGTATTTATACCTGAAAATATCTACTTCTTAATGTTTAAAATCTACAGAATCCAGTGCCTCGTTTCAATTTATTTATTTATTTTTTTTTTTTTTTTTTTTTTTTTTTCGGTCAAAAAAATTAGCAGTTAAATCAATATGGCTTGTTATTTTTTTCCTTTTATTTTTTTTTGTTCTTTTTCAAGTAAAAAAAAACCCATGGCTCTATATGATAGAATTAGCACTCTCCACAATTAATAGGAAATTAAATTTGTGTCACATCTAATTTTAGTAAATAATTTAAAATCGATTATCAGTTAAATTTATCTCCAAAAGCGAACAATGATAACCAGTTTAGTTCTGTTCATTTGGAAAGTGGCCAAAAATTTATTTTTTCACCTTTTTTTTTCTTTTTTCTATAGAATTAAGTTGACTTTAATGTGGCATAGTCTGGTTTAGTGAATAGCAGAGCCTATAGATATACCACAGTATAATAATTTACACCGTTTGATGCGTTTACTTAAGAGCTATTGCTAATTGGTTCAATATGTAAAAAGTATAATAATCTTTATTATTATTCTTACACTTTTCTTTCTTTCATATGCATCTTTTCATTATGCTCGATTTGAATAGATTAGCGTTATCGCTTTTTTTCTTTTTTTTTCCTGTTTTTTCTGGGGTTTTTTTCTTTTTTTTTTTTTTTTCTTTCTGTTTTATTTTCTTTGTTTTTTTGTTTTTTTTTTCTCTCTGTTTTTTTTCTTTGTTTTTTGTTTTTTTTTTCTCTCTGTTTTTTTTTTTTCTTTTAAATAAATAATTTAATTATGTTCGACTGAAACATATTTGCATTATCGCTTCCGTGCGCTTGTCCCCTTTCTTTATCTTTCCTCTAATTTCCTTTCTTATATTTTTCTGTATAGCATTTCCTCCTTTCATTCTATTTCTTTACAATAAAAACGGAATGGTCCATTATCTGTCTGAGTTGACTACACTCATAAGAAATATAAATACGGCGAATAAGCAACACCAGATAATCAGGATTTACATTTTTGGATTACATCTTTGGACTGTCTCATCTTTGGACTGTCTCCTGTTTAACCAGTGTTGCAAGATGAAAACGGTACTCTTAAGGGACACTAGTTCTAATATATATAGATGGGGAATTATGCCTTATATGAGCATCCATACTATAGAATGGTAAACAATTATATTAAATTGTCAATCAATGTAGTTATTTTAAAAAATAAAACTAATTTTACTGTTTTCATTGGAGATTTTATGTTGTATGTATGGAGTTGTCCTTCTCCTAGACCGGTTGTCATGCCAAGTTCAAAGAGCACAGTCTGTCATACTACTTGTCCATAGAATACCCGGAGCATAGTTGGATATATACCTTTCCCGAGGTAGGTATTTCCCCAATAAATAGCTGATAGGGAAATTATATATATATATATATATATATATATATATATATATATATTATATATTATTTACCAACCCCCTCCGCATGAGCAGGATGTGACACGGGGTCAATTTCTTAAGCGGAGTACAACAGGTATGAATTCAGAGTTTTCCTTCTCCTAGACCGGTTACCTAACCAAGGTTAAAGAGTCCAGTCTGCCCTGCTATTTATCCATAGCTGGAGGGAGAGTAGGATTCATACATTTCCCAAGGGTATTAGCGCTAAGTGAAATGCAATTACCACGGCCAGGATTTGAACTCGGGGCGACGAGTCCATTTCCCATGACTTTACCCATTACACCACGCGCTTCCATACATATACAAACATGCAGAAATATACACGCACGCATATACAAACACATGCATACACACATATATATATTTATTTATACATACACATATGCATAAATACACTACACACACACCTATATATATATTCATACGCATACAAATATATAGATACTCGTACGTACACACATATGCATAACTACACACACACATGCATATTTCTACATACATATATATAAATATTTCTACACATACATATGCATAAATACACACACGAACATACACATTATATATACTAGAAAATATATGCACCCTCCGGGTGCGAGTATTTAAGTTTTAATATAATAAAATATTGTATTAAATTAGAAAGGCTAATGAAACTAAATAAGAATACAGATAAAAAGATTTGAAACTGAGGGAGTATAATAAAAGATTTGAAACAGAGGGAGTATAATAAAAAATGGAACAACTGAAACTTACTCTTCCATCACTCTCGTCTTTCATTGTTATTTTTTCTAATTTAAGTATTTAGTTAAAAGAGAAAGTAAAGAATAAAATGACAGTTATTTTTCTTGGTAATGGATTTCATTTAAGATTCATTGAAGAGATTTTTTCTTATATTCATTAAAATAAAACCAAACAATTAGAAATCAATAAAACTAAGCACATATTTATTAAATTCGATTTTTTAATATTAATATGCAAATTAGCCTTCCCGTTCACACTGTAAACCGTTATTTTGTTGTATATATAAATGGAATTGTATGTTGTTAGTATGTAGACCTGGTCAACACCGGGGGTCCAGTGGCTTCGGCCCTGGATCTTTACGAGTTAATAGCGTCGATCCCAGGGGGCCATCCCCCCAGGCAACACCTGCCCCCTTGATTTAAAGGGGCAGGGCTGGGTTTATTGCCCAGTGCCTGAGGCGCCCCCCTTGAGGGGGAATGCCGACGGGATCGACGCAATTTTTCACCTGCCACTCCATGAGCTTCGGTTTGTGGGTGGTCCCACGTTAATAGGGACTTTGTGCCTGACCCGTACAAGTGGGGTACGCGGTAAATACCATGTAGATCCGGTCAACACCGGGGGTCCAGTGGCTTTCGGCCCTGGATCTTTACGAGTTAATAGCGTCGATCCCAGGGGGCTATCCTCCAGGCAACACCTGCCCCTCGATTTAAAGGGGCAGGGCTGGGTTTATTGCCCAGTGCCTGAGGCGCCCCCTTTGAGGGGGAATGCCGACGGGATCGACGCAATTTTTTCACCTGCTACTCCATGAGCTTCGGTTTGTGGGTGGTCCCACGTTAATAGGGACTTTGTGCCTGACCCGTACATGTGGGGTACGTGGTAAATACTATGTAGATATGGTCAACAGTGGCTTCGGCCTCTGGACCATTGCTATAATTAACAGCGTCGATCCCAGGGGGCCATCCCCCCAGGCAACACCTGCCCCCTTGATTTAAAAGGGCAGGGCTGGGTTTATTGCCCAGTGCCTGAGGCACCCCCCTTGAGGGGGTATGCCGATGGGATCGACGCAATTTTTCACCCGCCATCCCATGAGCCTCGGCTTGTGGGTGGTCCCACATAAATAGGGCCTTCGTGCCTGACCCGTACAAGTGGGGTACGTGGAAAATATCATGTAGATATGGTTAACAGTATTAATAATGTAAGACAATTTTATTAATAATTAAGGTTTAGATAAAAATAAAATCATGGAGAATGTGATGTCAATAACTAAGAGAATTGTGACTTGTATAGTAATATAGTTTCGGTTACAGACTGATAAACCCACAATCTCCATTATAATAATACACACACACACATACACACACACATACACACATATATATATATATATATATATATATATATATATACACTCTTTAGTTAAACTGTTTGGCAATTTTAACTACGACATCGATTTTTTTCTCTCTTCCTAAATACTGCGGTTTTCCTGTTCGATTTCCGTTTTTAATTTCGTATTTTTTTCTTTCTAAGGAAGCCATTCATTTAGATATTTTGTGTGATTCTTTTTCTTTTTCTGTTGAAAATCTTTATTTTGGGAATTTAATTATTCCTTATTTATATAATTCTGGTTCTATAATAACAACAAAAAAACAGTTCGCATCAAATACAACAAACAATGTACTCCCAATGTGAGATTTGAACTCGTACCCCACTTCTTCCTCCTTCCTGAAAATTATATCTTATATGAGCATCCATACAATAAGTAATTTTTTCTTGCTAATATTAGGCCGGATATCCTCTTCAGAATTAAGTAATTTCTTGTTTATCAAAGCCCAACAAATATTATACGTCTCCATTTCGAGTAGAGATTCTGGTTTGTGCAAAAGACCAGGGAGATTGTTTCTGTGTCTATGGTGGAGCGCCACACCTACAGTCAACTTCCCACTTTACAGCACAGTTCCAAGCTGTGCTGAGTTGGCGAGGACCGGTATAGAAATGTAAATGTACATTGAACGCAATTCCCTAACCTCTTGGCATAAAATATCCCTTGACTAGTTGAAACGCCGTTAAAATCACTCAATAGTACCGTCTTTGTTGAAGGCATTTTAGGCTCCTCTCTGAATTGTGTATGCTTATATTGTATTTATTTAATTCATTTACTGGCGTCCCTCCATGTTATATATCCCTTGGGTGGATGTAATCGGTGGAGAGTTCATCTCTGTTATGTGAGAGACACGGAGAGACAGTGAGAGAGAGAGTAATACACAGTGAAACACAGAACACTCACATACAGCCATACACATACAGCCATACACAGACAGATAGACATACATATACACAGACAGACATACAGACATATACATATACACAGACATATACACATACACAGACATATACACATACACAGACATATACACATACACAGACATATACACATACACAGACATATACACATACACAGACACATACACAGACATATACACATACACAGACATATACACATACAGATAGACATACACAGACATATACACATACAGACATACAGACATATACACACACAGACATACACAGACATATACATATACAGACATACACAGACATATACATATACACAGACAGACATACACAGACATACATATAATATACACAGACAGACATACATATACATATACACAGACATACATATACATATACACAGACAGACATACACATATACACACACAGACAGACATACATATACATATACACAGACAGACATACACATATACACACAGACAGACATACATATACATATACACAGACAGACATACATATACATATACACAGACAGACATACATATACATATACACAGACAGACATACATATACATATACACAGACAGACATACATATACATATACACAGACAGACATACACATATACACACAGATAGACATACATACATATATACACAGACAGATAGACATACATATACACACACACACACACATATATACATACATACACACACACACACTGACACACATACACACACACTGACATACACACACACACACACTGACATACATACACACACACACACTGACATACACACACACACACACACACACTGACATACACACACACACACACACTGACATACATACACACACACACACTGACATACATACACACACACACACACACACACATACACACACACACACACACACACACACACACGACATGACATACATACATACACACACACACACACACAGACATATATATATATATATATATATATATATATATATATATAATGAGACACAGACAGTGAGAGAGACACACATTCACATACACATAGACATACACAGACAGTGAGAGAGAGACAGTGAGAGAGTGAGACACACACAGATTATAGATGATAAAAAAGGACATAACAACAAGTCAGTAACCAGAGAATTTTTAAAGTTATCTATTACTTTTTTTTTTATTGCAGCCCCGCATGTCAGCATGAAGCTCAACAGGGGAGCCACCGTGGCCCACTTCAACGAAATACGCCGACTGATTAACGAAAATTCGTTGGACGGTATCAAACGAATCTTGAGAACCGTTCATTCCGAACAATGCACCAAAATTCTAAACACATCAAGGGACGGCTGGACTCCCCTTTCTTGGGCTATCGAGTATAATCGATCTGAGATTTCCTGCTTCCTACTCGAACTTTCCCTCAGCCAGGGGTGTCATGAAATGTGCGAGATCTGGAAGAAGACCCGTCATCCTCTCACCACAGCCCTGGCCGTTGATAAACCCACAATTAATTCAACTGATAGCATCGAGTCTATACGATATCAACGATATTGTTCATGCTTCCTATACGCCCTAATGCTTGCTGTTAGCAGCGGCAATATAAAATACGTCCGGTTGATGATACGCCTGGGCGCTGATATCAATTTACCTAACTGCGACGGGCGCACTCCCTTGATGATTTCGACCGAGCACTTCGACATTTGCTTGTTCCTCGCCACTAAAAGGGTGGAATTCAATCACCAAGATGCGCATGGTGATACCGCCCTTCATCTAGCTGTTACCGGAATGCATACGGAGAGTCTAACAATCCTTGTTGATGCTGGTGCTGATGTCAGGCTCCGGAATAAAATGGGACTGACCCCGTTGATGTTGGCTGGTTTTGATCAGAAATTAGCAGCGGTAGAGAACCTGTCGATAAACGCATCTACGGATCTAGAGGTGGCAGAGCTATTGAGGGACTGAACTCTTGTTACGTGTGCGCACAGTGCCCGGTTATAGCGTACTGGAGTTACGCTTTGCATCTGAGGAAGGGTAAGTATCCGAAGCAGAGTCCGTACCCACCTCAGGATATTCTGGACTTTTCCAAAGAGTTTACCACTGAGAGTGAATTACAAAGCCTGAAAAACGACCCCTTACTTCTTGGTTTTCAAGGGATCTTGGTCACAGAACGGATCCTAGGAAGAAACAACGACCCCTATCTTTGCGCTCTTTTGCAGGTGGCCTTAATTGCCAAAGATGAAAACAACTTTAACAAACTTCGACAATTTATAGATTATATCCAAGACTATTGTGAATCACACCCCACTAATATTACACCTACCTGTTCGGCATTCTTCAAGGTTTTGTTTACTGAGATTGCAAACAATGGTGACCCAGAGTACTTCGTTAGAAACGGAGGCTTTGTCATCTTCAAGACTATAACCAATGCAACTAGAGCCATATGTCTTCTTTACCGGGACCAGTTGTGTAAACCCTTGATTAATGACCATATTCCTTACACGAAATTAGTCGATTTGTTCCTGTATATGACGTCCACAATCATGAATATGAATTTTGCCAAACAGACCTTGCTTCAGTTTTACTCATCAGCCATAGAACTAGTAAAAGAAGACCCTCGTGTCGTAAACTTTAATTCTCTCTTGCATCGAGCCATTAAATTTTGTAAGACAGACCCCTGGGGTACGATAAAGCTTATCAGGGTACTACTTGAATCCGGGGCCGATGCTAACGCCAAGGATTACTTCGGACGTACCCCACTCATGTATGCCCTTAAATACGTCTCCAATGACAATATCCGGGAAACTGTGGAACTTCTTCTGGAATACGGATCGCATCTAGACTGTAAAGACAGCGAAGGTTTTTCTGTTTTCGATTCTGGGCGTTGGATGAGCCTGGGAATTCCGAAAAATGCCCGTAGCTTACAGTGCCACGCAGCAGAAGTGATTTTGGATAATCGTATCGACTATGAGAGACATTTACCTTGGACTCTTAAAGAGTTTGTTAATTTTCATAAATGGACTTGAGTAGCTTTTTTATCCCAAGTTGTTGAATATATTCCATTAATCAAAAATTCTTATGCCATACAGTGGTAATGACGACCGCAGTATTCAAATGAATTAAGACAATCTTGGACAGGTAAATGTCTTGTGTATATGAATGCATGTATTCCTGTCTTTTTGTGACGTACCTGTGTCGATGTTTTTGAAGAATTTTATAAGTGTACCAAACCACATCTGACACGCACACTAAAAAGGTGTTCATATTTATCTCTTTACGACCAAAAATTTGTAATTTATCTATACATGTATATATATGTATGTATGTCCGGAGGAAACTACAAAAATAAAATTAACGACAAAGTAAATATATATACCCATTCACTATCACCAGAGCTTGTTTTTGTGCAAAAATAAGGAAGATTTTATTTATACATGGAAAGATATTTAAAACTTAGTATCTGAATAGTAAGAGGAGAAAAAATCAGTTGGTGTGTATGTATGTATGTCCGGGGAAACTATGAAAATATAAAATAATTAACGACAAAGTGTGTGTGTGTGTATAATATATATTATATATATATATATATATATATTATATATATATATAATATCACTAGAGCTTGGTTTTCTATCCCTATATAAAGGGCAGTTTGTATGTCTGGAGGAAACTTCGAAAATAAAACAATTAACGACAAAGTAAATATATATATATATATATATATATATTATATATATATATATATATATACACATTCACTTTTACTGAGTCTAGATTTTTTTCTGCAATAATTATAAAGATTTCATTTATATTCATAAAGATAATTAAAAAAAAAAAAGTTCAAATCGTAACAGCATATCATTTTTTTGCATTCAATATTTTAAATAGGAGACATTAGTTTTTTTTCTTTTCAGATTGGCTGGATCAACGTAAGGTTTTTTTTTTTTTTTTTTTTTTTTTTTTTTAAGTATAAAAAATATAGGGCATCCGACGAGGATCCAACATTAAAATAGCATTAAAGTTCTACTTAAAAAGTTCGTGAATCTCTAAGTGAAACAAATGTTATGGAAGCACAAAACAGTCTTTTTTCAGACCGGATTAACAAATAAGGTCTTTTTACGTGGAAATGTTTATGGGGCATCTAACTAAACTCGCTATTCAGTAGTAACAGATCTGCAAGACTAGCTTGTTAACCATTACACCACTTTGTTTTTGTTTTTTTGCATGTTTCTCCTCTACCCAGGTGATGCCGGGTAGTCACTTCTAGTACACATATAAAGGGCAGTAGTGTGTATGTATGTATGTCCGGAGGAAACTATGAAAATAAAACAATTAACGACAAGGTAAATATATATACATATTCACTGTTATGAGTCTAGCTTTTTGTGCAATAATTATAAAGATTTGATTTATATTCGTGAATATATTTGAAAATTAAAAAAGCATTAAAATAGCATTAAAGTTCTACTTAAAAATGTTCGTCAATCTCAAAGTTAAACAAATGTTATGAAAACGCAAAACAATCGTGTTTTTTTTTTATTTTTTTTTATTTTTTTTTTTATTTCAGGCAGGATTAACATAGGTCTTTTTACGTGGGAATTTATTTAGTAGTAACGTATCTGCCAGACTAGCTTGTTAACCATTACACCACTTTGTTTTTTTGCTTGTTTCTCCTCTACCCACGTGATGCCGGGTAGTCACTTCTAGTACACATATAAAGGGCAGTAGTGTGTGTGTGTGTGTGTGTGTGCCCGCGCGTCCGGAGAAAACTATGAAAATAAAACAATTAACGACAAATTATATATAAATATACACATTCACTATCACCAGAGCTTGCTTTTTTGTGCAAAAATAAGGATTTTATATTTGGAATAAAAATCCTGACGTCCAGCCAAGTATTTTTTATGTGTGGATTTTTATGGCGGATCCAGTGAGGATCTAACTCACGATTAGTTATAATGGAATTGCAGACCCACTTTTTTTTTTTATCCCTCTCTACCCGGGCGACACCGGTAGTCGCTTTTAGTTTATAATTAATTAATTTTGAATTCAAAGGGAATTCAAAGAAGAGAGAAAAAAAATAATAGAAAGAGCAAAGAAGAATGAGAGGATTATTTGAAACTTTAAAAATCATAAATGGGGTGTAAAAAATGCCTGTATGGGGAGTTACACATTCAATGTCAGGGTTTGTATCATAAGAAAGTAGAATCATCAAATTTATCAAGAGTTAAAAAAATAAATAAATGAATAAATAAAAAACACACACTCCGGGCGGTGTAAAGACTATTTTGGGAAATATATCGCCTAAGGAGATAGGAGTTGAAAATTCAATGTTACAGAGTTTGTATCATAAGTAAAATCCTCAGATTTATTAAATGAGTTAAAAAAATAAATTTAAAAAAAAAACAATTTGAAATGAAAACTTTGTTCTGTCTCCCGAACATAAAACGTTGCATGCATCTATTAATTATTGATTAAATAATTATTTCGAATATTTTACACACACATTTTTTAAAAAATCGTAGGTATTTCGTTATGAGTAAAATTTGAACTAACTTCTTGCTACTGAAGAAAAAAAAAAATATATATATATATATATAAATACCGGACATGTATCCAATAAAACTTTTAAATGTGGATCGTTGAAAGTTACATATTCAAATTCTACGTATTAAAGACTTTGAATACTCATTGATAAACTTGCACAATTTCTGAAGGTTTGTGACGTTGCAGTAACGTAGTTCCGGTTACAAACAGAGACAACGAATTTCAATTATTGATACTAGTACAAAATAAAAAACGCCCCCCGGGCTATGTAAAAATAGATTTTTGAATCATATTGCCTGAAGGGTGGGAGTAAAAAATTCAATGTCAGCGATTTGTACCCTAAGTAAGTAAAATCATCAAATTCATTAAAGGATTAAAAAATAAAACAATTTGAAATGTAAACTTTAAATATGTATTAAAATAAAACAAACTATATACAGATATATAATACCAGTCATGTATTTATTAAAACTTGGTTTAAAAACAATGAGGACTGTCTAATGTTGCATGTTCACATTTTGAGTGTATTTATTCTGTTATGACGTTTGGGTAATGTGACGTAGCAATGACGTAATTTTTGTTAGAGACCGGAAGCGAATCTCCATTAAGACCAGCAAAAAAAAATTCATATTATTTTCTTCCCTGCTATTGATAAGTCCGGAGTATAAACAAGTTCTGAAGATGATTTTTATGAATCGAAATATTGTTCAATATTAGCTATGAATATGATATGAAATGTTTTCACTTTAACAGCTTATTGTGTTGTTTTCATATCCTTTTATCTATACTCATAATATATATATATATATATATATATATATATATATATATATACACACTAATATGAATATACACCCTCCGGGAGTAAATATTCAAGTTTTAATGTAATAAAATATTTTCAATTATAAAAACTAACAAAATTAAATAAGAACGCATAAAAAGATTACACTTATTTCAATTATATTGATTTCTATTTTTTAAAATTTTCCATATGGTTGATTTTAATACGTTCGAGATTAAAACAATATTACAAACCAATAACACCAAGTAATTATTTATTAAACCCGGTTTTGTTAAAACCAGTATGCAAATTAACCACACCATATATTATGTAAACCTTTATTTCATAGTGGTATATAAGACATAGCAGCAATTTAAACGCACTAATAACATGGGCTGTTTTGAGGCAAATCAAATTCAGATTTTCTTAGAGACCTCATTAATAAATAAAATATATTCTATATAATAATGATTTGGACTATAAATTAAACACTCCTTGATAAACTCATGCAATTTCTGAGGGTATTATAGTATAAGATGTGACGTAGTTTCGGTTACAGACTTACACACGATATCCATTACAATAACTAGCAAAATAAAAAACGCCCCCTGGGCGACGTAAAATAAATATTGCCTGAGGGATGGGAGTTGAAAATTTAATATCAGTTTGTATTATAAGTAAATGAAAATCAAATTTATTAAAGGAGTAAGAAATAAAATAAATTTATCAAAGGAGTAAAAAATAAAAAATTGAAATGGAAACTTAGTTCTGATAACTTTAAATATATATTAAAATAAAACAAACTATATATAGATAGATAATACCAGGTATGTATTTATTAAAACTTGTTTAAAAAACCCAATGAGGACTGTCTAACATTGCATGCTCAAATTTTGAGTGTATTTATTCTATGTTATGACGTAGTGTGACATAAGCAGTGACGTAGTTTTTGTTACAGACAAAAACCGGAAGCGAATCTCCATTATTAATAGGTATATATATACATGAAACATTTTTTTCAAATCTACAGACATCAAGAAAAATAACCACGTGATTAGGGTTTCGATCGAAGTACCGAGAAGACTCGCGTGTTCGACAAGAAGGTTCCCGAATTCGACAAAAAAGATCTGAAGAATACCGAAGGGCACTTTGGCTGAAATGCTATGTATATATAACAATAACGATGAGGACAACAGTCCGCAAACTTTAATTACATTAGAAATTATCAAGCCTCATCTTAAAAATTCAGACATTGAATAACACGAACATATAAATATCAATTGTAATTTTGATACAGGATGTGATAGAAATGCTTTCCACATGGTAAACTTTTACCTGTTTATTGCAAATGTACTTAAGCAAGTACGAGTACATATTTCACTTTCTCGTCACCGTCTACGGGCCCAGGAAAAAGGGTTTGAGAGGCAAACATTATTCCAGTGACGAAGAAGTGAAATCTGTACTGAACAAGTGGCTCAAAGAACAGTCAACAGAATTTTACGGGGCAGCGATACATGTTTTCATTCAAAGGTGGAACATTGCTATTGAGAGAAACGGTGACTCTGTGGAGGAGTAGGGATGTGATCCACAGAGGACCAGCTTCATTTTTAAATATGATACATATTCCTGTTGGTAAATATACCTGTCCTAAATAAAATAGCATTACTTTTTTCATTCACTGTCGTAGAAATATATATATATATATATATATATATATATATAGGCAGACTTTTTTCTTTTATACAAGTTTTGTTGAACTGTACAGACAATTCTTGTCGGACGAGTTTTTGGTTGATCCTTTCTAATTTTCTGGCCATCTTTTTGGTGTCAGGGTGGAACTGGTGTAACAGTCCAAAGGTTTCGATACGAGCGCTTTCAGCAATACAGTTTGCCATCATCAGGTAGGAAACGATGGTAAGTTACGTGTCTCGTTTTTAAGGATAACGAGTAGTAGCAAGGAATCAGATGTGGGAGGTAATAACAATTGGTAGTGGCGTGTGTGTGTGTGTGTGTATATATATATATATATATATATATATATATATATATATATATATTCCTGGACCGCTCAAAATCGGGAAGACATGAATTGGTAATTTCACATCGATCTAGCAAGCCAAAGAGATGATAGTCTGAAGCCGCTAGATTTGGTGAGTATGGAGGATGCGGTAAAGTTTTCTACCGAAATTTTAGGCGATTTTCTCCCTTGTCCTGATGTCTGGTCGAGCATTTTTATGCAGAAGGAAGACATTGTCGATTGGCAAGTTGGGTCTTACTCGTCGGATTCTTGCTGTGAGTCTCGTTAGGGTCTCAATGTAAGCCTTATTTTTATTTAAAAAAAAACAAAAAAAAAACGCTTCACATGAAATACAGAAAATGGCATTACTTTTCGACTCACCCTCGTACATACAAATATGCCATCTTTCCTACGTGTTTTGGAGTATGATTTTAAACTGCGTCTAATGGTAAAGTTTTAATTTGGTGCTTTAGGGAGTATGGAGTACCCCTTCATTGCCATTACTCTCACGTCCACCCTGAGCAGGAGTGGTATTACTTGTTAGGGTACCATCTATAGGTTGAATAGATTAAAAATGAGTTGAATTAACAAGTCCCATGAGATCTCATTGTTGTCCTCTTCTGAAAGTTACTAATTACACTGTTCACCTTGTATATTTGTTAAGTAATCCGCACACAGCTTTATTTTTATTCTCGAATTCTGTTAATAATTACGCTACAATTATCATGCAGAAGGAGGACATTGTTGATTGGTAAGTTGGGTCTTACTGGCAGTCTGTCTTTACATGTGTGTGTGTGTGAAGAGAGAGAAAGAGAGAGGAGAGAGAGAGAGAGAGAGAGAGAGAGAGAGAGAAAGAGAGAGAGAATGTGTATACATGTGGCTCTCTGTCATTACATGAGTGTGTCTGAAAGAGAGAGAGGGGAGAGTGTGTGTGTATGTGTGTGTATGTATGTATCTGTCTATCAGTATTTGCATGAGTCTCGTTAGGGTCTCAATGTAGTGTTGTATACCCTTTCTTACTTCTTACTTCTAGTCGTCTTTTCTTCTAGTCGGCTTTTGGTTCTTCTATCAGCTTGACTTGGTATATCTTCTAACATCTTGCGTCTGGGTCTGGAATCTTCTAAGGTCTGGACTTTCTTGGGGACTTCGGGTCTGGTTTCTGTTAGGGATTTCTCCTTATCAGAAGCCCTGTGTCATTGTTAGTTTTTAGGTAATAAACACAAGACTTCGATTTACTTTGATGTAACTTTATTTGTAAATCCCAAAACCAAACATCTGCGCACATCCTACGAGCTCGGCTCCTACTTGCTAACTGACTGAGTTACTTACTATCCTTAAACCGGAAGACGGGGTCTTCTATGCCTTCCGGTTCTCACGATTTATCCCTGGAAGGCAAGGTGAGAGTGAGGTCAAGCGCCGTCACTCACTCTCAAGGCCATCAGTTGCACTAATCGCCATTATGTTTCTACACTACCTTATATAAGTATTAGGGATCCAATAATTATGTAACAGTAGGCCTTAGTTTCATAAAATAAACGCTTCACATTAAATACAGAAAATAGCTTTATTTTAACTCATCCTCGTATTTTTAAATATATTTGGCGTAAATACAAGTGTATTTCAGAAAATACCTCTCATCCCTATGCTTTCAACCTGTTACCCCACTTGTTTTATAATTTGGACTCGCCCAACATATTGTGTTTTCATTTTCTCAAAATCCATAAAAACTTATAAACGTTATCTACATTTTCTTTCTTTTTTTTTAATCGAAAAGTTTTTATTATTTTCGCTGGAGGGAAATACGAATATTTTCCGATCTTTAAGGTTCGAAAGCAAACCGGTCAGGACCTCTTATATGGGAGTGGGTGTCCTTAGTGGGTTGTTGGTAAAAAAAATTGGGGTTTGTCTGTAGGTCGGGCGGGTTGAATTTTCGGCGGACCTGAACTTTCAGAACCCCGTATGTAAAATTTTCGTTTTTAATTTTTTTTTTTCAACGGATTATTATCAATTGCACACCAATCTATACGATTGAAAAATAAATTTCAAAAGTTATTTATTTTTCGAGTTTTCAGGGGGTGCTCAGTTCCACGTATACGTTTATCGTAAACGTTACATACGGGGTTCTGAAAGTTCAGGTCCGCCGAATTTTCTAAAAAAAAAACTGACTCTCCAGTAAAACTTGTTCTAACGTAAGACGGACGGGTTTTATAACACATTTTGGATTTGGGGTGCTGTATATGTCCTACGAGAAAAAAACTGGGGTTCATGATGTTTCAGCCACCTAACTAAAAGGCCTTATGGTGTATGCAGTTTTTGGCTTTGGCTTTGTTTGTCTTTTTATTTTCCTTTTTATTTATTTTAGAGACTTTGGTTATCTATCTAAAGAGTGGGGTCCCGAACAGGAAACCCGTCAGTGATGGCCATGATGGGCAGGCTATGTTTTCATTTTAAAAGCTTTTTGAATACATGAAGTCTAATGAAGACCTGTGTTTATAAAGTGTCTTGTACAATTGTAAAACTTGCGTTGTGCCGCAGCTTGCTCGTGAAGTAGGGATTGTGCAAATATATAAACTAGCTATACCCAAAATGGGCCTAAAATGCATATTTGACAACATGACTTTAGCCCTCACTAGAGAAAATAATTTACCAAAAATCAGGGAATTATCGGATTTTAATTAAATTTTCAGTGTTTATTTATCAATGAATGATCTTTATAATGCATTATTTATTTTATTTCAAAACTTTCTCATTCTTTTCAGGTCACTTAATTTTGCCCCCCCCCCGTTTATGTTGGGGGCGTACCTTTTTTTTCTACTTGGTCTTATAGTTTTCTAATTACAGTATAAATAAAGAGATAAAAGACCGAAGTTATGAATAGAAACAAAAAAAATTACGGTGGCTTTTCTATGAGAAAATAAGTACCGAAAATCGAAAAATAAAATGTAAAAACATAATAGATAATTAATTTTTGGGATATTTCTTTTTCACTCATTTCTATAATTATTTAATTGGCTATTATCTTATAAAATAAAAACATTATACATCGATATCTTCTGCTTAATAAATGGGTGTACATTTTCAATCAAGTTTTTCTTCAACAAGTATACCTTGATGTAATAAAATAAGGTTTGCACTAGATAGATATTTATTTCTAGAATGAAATATATAACATTTTAAACTTAACATCAGGCTTTTCATATTTTAAATGAATTTTATATATTAATTTTTCATAGCAAAAATACTAAATTAAAGTTTTGAAATAAAATAATTAAGGCATTACAAAATTCATTAATTGTTAAATCAATATTGAAAATTTCATTAAAATCGGATAACTACCTGATTTTTGGTAATTATTTTTTGCAATCGCGAATGTTACGTTAAAATTGTAAACAAGCGCCTAAAACCAATGAAAAAGAGACAGAATGACGGATCGCGTCGAAATTGACCAAGACAAATAGTTTTAAATCTATTAAAAATAAACTGCATACGTAATGATATTTTTCTTTTTTTTAATGATGGTCATTATGTTACTACTTATCATTTTAGACAAAAGTGTGACCTTAAATAATAGATTTAATTAATTTTAATTTGTTTTTAAAAACCTAGCAGACGACAAAATTGGGTATGCCTAATATAAATCAAGATCTAATTTTATTTTTTAATACATTTGTCGTGAATAAAAGTGTACGTGGGAAAATGCAGGAAATGCATTAGAACAAAGTCACGGACCATATGACCTTTAGGCACCCCTTTTGTGATATCGACTCATAAGGACATTTTTTTCATTACACCCGTCAAAATCCAGTTGTTTGTTAACAGACAATTTTTAGAGTTTTTTTATCATAAAACTAACCCTAACCCTAACCCCTAACCCCTAACTAACCCTAACCCTAACCCTAACCCTAACCCTAACCCTAACGCCTAACCCTAACCTAACCCCTAACCCTAACCCTAACCTAACCCTAACCCTAACCCTAACCTAACCCTAATCCTAACCTAACCCTAACCCCTAACCCCAACCTAACCTAATCCTAACCCTAACCTAAACCCTAACCCCTAACCTAACCCTAACCCTAACCCTAACCCTAACCCTAACCCTAATCCTAACCTAACCCCTAACCCCTAACCCTAACCCTAACCCCTAATCCTAACCCTAACCTAACCCTAACCCTAACCCCTAATCCCTAACCCTAACCTAACCCTAACCCCTAACCCTAACCCTAACCTAAAACCTAACCCTAACCCCCTAACCCTAACCCTAACTAACCCTAACCCCTAACCCTAACCCTAACCCCAACCTAACCCCTAACCCTAACCCTAACCCTAACCCTAACCTAACCCTAACCTAACCCTAACCTAACTAACCCTAACCCTAATCCTAACCCTAACCCTAACCCTAACCTAACCCTAACCCTAAAACAAACAACCGGATTTTGACGGTGTAAATGAAAAAGTGTCCTTAAGAATCTAGATCGCAAAAGGGGTGCCTAAAGGTTATCTGGTCTCAAAGTCACTACTACCTGTCTATTATTTCACCCTGATGACCAACCTGTTACCCTACTGGTTTTATAATTTGGACTCGCCCAGCGTCTTGTATCTATTTTCTTTTCTTTCTTCTAAGTCCACAAAACAAATTTATAAAAATGAAACGTAATGTATATTTTCTTTTATTTTAATTGAATCGTTTTTATTATTTTCCCTGGAGGGAAGTACGGATATCTTTCTGAAAACGGCAAAGATCTATTTTGTTTTTATTTTAATTCGCTGACAGTCCTTACTGTACTATTGACACTACTTTCGTCTAAGAAATTGAATTTTAAAGTTGTTAATAGTAAAATTGATTAATCATTTTAAAAGCTAGTTGTAAATATTTTATATTTTACGTATTTAATTCGCTGACAGTCCTCACTGTACTATTGACATTATTTTCGTCTAAGAAATTGAATTTTAAAGTTGTTAATAGTAAAATTGATTAATCATTTTAAAAGCTAGTTGTAAATATTTTATATTTTACGTGTTTATTTTTAAAAATCCAAGCAAGTCTCCCAACGGAAAAGGAAAACAATTTAAACAAGAAGTAATTTTTAAAATGCCAAAAGGTAAGACATTATTTTTCACAAATTACTTCTACCTTCTATCTTAATTCTAGAACGTTCTCGAATATCTTTATCGCATTATCCGCGTTGTCGGCTCCGGTGGGGTTTAGATTTGGTTTCTTTTGTTTGTTTTACGGCATATCAACCTCGGTGGGTTATCAAATGCTAACAAAGTTTTTAAATCAATTCATTCTTAATGGATACTCAATTTTTTTTATAAACACATTTTGGTTAAATCTAACTTAACTTACCTAAATTCTACCACCGTATATCACCCTGCCGAAAATTGAGGGAATTATCCGAATCTAATGAAATTTTCAGATTTGATATATTAATGAATGAAAATACTCATAAAACATAGTTTCCTTAAAATGTTTCATCAATCCTTCTAATATATAATTATTATATAATATTTTAATATATATTATTTAATCTATTTCAATGTTTAATTAATATATAATATATTAATCTATTTTATATTAATTAATGATATTTAATCTATTTTATATATAATTAATATATGATATTTAATCTATTTTGATATATAATTAATATATGATATTTAATCTATTTTGATATATAATTAATATATGATATTTAATCTATTTTGATATATAATTAATATATGATATTTAATCTATTTTGATATATAATTAATATATGATATTTAATCAATTTGATATATAATTAATATATATATTTAATCTATTTGAAATGTTTAATTAATTATAATATTTTAATCTATTTGAAATGTTTAATTAATATATAATATTTAATCTATTTGAAATGTTTAATTAATATATAATATTTAATCTATTTGAATGTTTAATTAATATATAATATTTAATCTATTTGAAATGTTTTAATTAAATATAATATAATCTATTGAAATGTTTAATTATATATAATATTTAATTATTTGAAATGTTTAATTAATATATAATATTTAATCTATTTGAAATGTTTAATTAATATTTAATAATTAATATATAATATTTAATCTATTTGAAATGTTTAATTAATATAGAATATTTAATCTATTTGAAATGTTTAATTAATATAGAATATTTAATCTATTTTGATGTTTAATTAATATAGAATATTTAATCTATTTTGATGTTTAATTAATATAGAATATTTAATCTATTTTGATGTTTAATTAATATAGAATATTTAATGTATTTCAATGTTTAATTAATATATAATATTTAATGTATTTCAATGTTTAATTAATATATAATATTTAATCTATTTGATTTTTTTTAAATACTCATAAAACATAGTTTTCTTAAATTTTTCATTAATCCTTCTAATATATAATTATTTATATATAATATATATAATATATAATATGATATATAATTAATATTAATATAATATTTTGATATATAATTAATATATAATATTTTGATATATAATTAATATATAATATTTTATATATTATATAATATATATTTTGATATATAATTAATATATAATATTTTGATATATAATATAAATATATATATATAATATATAATATGTTGATATATAATTAATATATAATATGATATATAATTAATGATATATAATTATATATAATATATATATATTAATATATAATATTTGATATATAATTAATATATAATATTTTGATATATATTATATATAATATATAATATTTTGATATATAATTAATATATAATATATAATATTTTGATATATAATTAATAATAATATATAATAATATTAATTAATATATAATATATAATATTTTTGATATATAATTAAATATATAATATATAATATTTTGATATATAATTAATATATAATATATAATATTTTGATATATAATTATATATAATATATAATATTTTTGATATATAATTAATATATACTATATAATGTTTTGATATATAATTAATATATACTATATAATGTTTAATCTATTTTGATATTAGATATATAATTAATATATAATATATAATATTTTGATATATAATTAATATATAATATATAATATTTTGATATATAATTAATATATACTATATAATGTTTTGATATATAATTATATATATATATATATATATATATAATGTTTTGATATATAATTAATATATACTATATAATGTTTTGATATATAATTAATATATACTATATAATGTTTTGATATATAATTAATATATACTATATAATGTTTAATCTATTTTGATATTAGATATATAATTAATATATAATATATAATATTTTGATATATATTTTGATATATAATTAATATATAATATTTTGATATATATTTTGATATATAATTAATATATAATATTTAATCTATTTTAATGTTTAATTAATATATAATACTTAATCTATTTGAAATTTTTTTTAAATACTAATAAAACAAAGTTTTCTTAAATTTTTTATCAATCCTTCTAATATATAATTAAAGATAATCTTTTTATTTATTTATTCACTGATCTATCAAATTAAATTAATACATTTTATTTTATTTTACAACTGAAAATGTGACCGTTTTTATTTTGAATGCAAAATAGATACTATGTAGCAATTTTCACCGGAAATTAAGCAGACAATGTTGGATACAAAATTCAAACTCATTCTCAACAGATATTTCAAAGGTAGGAAACTACAGTTATCCGCCCATTTCATTCATAACATAACGAATAAAGAAAAGAAGAGAAAAAAAAGAAGAGAAAAAAAGAAAGAAAAAAAAATAACATAAAAAAAACAAAAGAAGCACGTCCATTTCTGAAATCTGTCTCTGATGATAAAGTTTACTTTGAAATCGATAAGACAAAAATAACATCTTTTTGTTTTTATTTTTTATTGTTTTATATGCATTGTAATTGCCTTCAAATCATTAATATATAATAACATACTTAACAATACTTGAAGCAAATTACCAATTACTATTAATTCTAATTATATTTTAAGCGTTTAATATTACTAATTCATAGTTTTTATTGTTCTTTTTATGTATTTATCCTATTTAAAATAAATAACTATTTAAGAAAAAAAATTCAATTTATTTAGTTAAATTTAGTAATGTAGTTCTAACAATATTTTAGTAACCAACCCAATCTGTGTGTACAATTGCAGATTGATTCAAATCTATTATTTAAAAGATTATCTATTATTTACAGATGCCACTGCGACGGGAAAGTTAAAGTGGCAATTGGATTATCTTATTATAATGGAGATTGTGGGTTTGTCTGTCTGTAACCGAAACTATATTACTACTGAAGTCACAATTCCCTTTGTTATTTACATCACATTCTCCATGATTTTATTTTCATTTAAACCTCAATTATTAATAAAATTGTTTTACATCATTAATACTGTTGACCATATCTACATACTAATAACATGCAAGTGTATTTATATATACAACAAAATAGCGGATTACAATGTGAATGGAAAGGCTAATTTGCATATTGATCTTTAAAAAATTGATTTTAATAAATATATGCTAGGTATTATTGATTTCTAATTGTTTGTTTTTATCTCATTGAATATGAGCAAAAATCTCGAGGATAAATCTTTAAAAAAATCCATTAACGAGAAGAAATAACTGTAATATTATTCTTTACTTCCTATTTTAACTAAATAGTTAAATTAGGAAAATTTACCAATGAAAGACGGGAGTAATGGAAAATGATGGAAGAGTTAGTTTCAAAGTTGTTCTATTTTTCAATCATACCCCCTCTGTTCCAAATCTTTTTATCTGCATTCTTATTGAGTTTCATTAGCCTTTCTAATTTAATATATTTTATTATAGTAAAACTTAAATACTTGCACCAGGAGGTTGCATATATTTGCTAATATATATAAGAGTTTTATAATTTGCTTGAAGCATTGTGTATATATTGGTTTTGGAGGTTGATTTTGAAGGCTATCACAATGCAGGTGTAAAGAAAAAATAATTAGGTAACAATGGTGTTGTTTGTTAACCTGTAATTTGTTCTTGATATTTCGAGATAAAATCTCTTTTTCAGAAGAACACTGGAACTGAAGTAGTTTTTAGTTAAATGAATTATTTTTGTTGTTGAAAATGTTACAGATGTTTTTTTTTTTATAACTGTATTCTCGGTGTTGCATGTTTACGAGAATGCGCTTTTTTGTTTGCACGTGTGCGTATGTCGTCATGCGCGTGTGCATGAAAATGCGTGTAGACTGTGACGTTATGACCGTATCCACGTGTGTATGTGCGTATGAAAGAGCGTATTTGCGTTTGGTGGCCATGGTGATGTATGATATTTCGTGTTGGATGTAATATAAATCATTTAATCATTTCTTATTATAATTATTATTTATTTGTTTATTTGCTTATTTATATTTAATTCAATTTATTTATTTTTAATTTTTTAAATTCTTTCATATTTACCTTGTCCATAAGTGAGTATGTGTGTGTGTTAGATAAAAAGGTTAAAATAGTTAAATTCATCAATATCTAGTGTAAATCTTATTAGTTAACAACTAGTGTGCAATGGCTTGTGTGTTTGTATGTGTGAGGGGGTGCTGGGCTATATCTTATTATAATGGAGATTGTGTTTTTCTGTCTGTAACCGAAACTAAATCACTACTCCAGTCACAATTCCCTTAGTTATTGACGTCACATTCACCATGAATTTATCCTTATTTTAACCTCAATTATTAATAAAATTGTTTTACATTATTAATACTGTTAACCATATCTACATACTAACAACATGCAATTGTATTTATATATACAACAAAATAGTGGTTTACAGTGTGAACTGGAAGGCTGATTTGCATATTAATATTAAAAATGTAATTTTAATCAATATATGCTTAGTATTATTGGTTTCTAACTGTTTGGTTTTATTTTAATGAATATAAGCAAAAATCTCTTCAATGAATCTTAAATGAAATCCATTAACAAGAAAAGATAACAGTCATTTTATTCTTTATTTCCTAATTTGACTAAATACTTAAATTAGAAAAAATAATAATGAGAAGACGAAAGTGATGGAAGAGTAAGTTTCAGTTGTTCTATTTTTCGATTATATCCTCCTCTGTTTCAAATATTTGCATTCTTATTTAATTTCATTAACCTTTCTAATTTAATACGATATTTCATTATATTAAAACTTAAATACTTGCACCCGGAGGGTGTATATATTTGCTAGTATATATAAATATGAGAGAGATAGAGAGAGAAGGAAAACTAATCATGATTTGACTGGTTTATTAAGCTGTTAAGGGTAGAAGTGTTCAAATTTTCTTTTACCTCTATCTTATCAACGACCCACTAAATGTATTTTATTATCTTTTCAGCGGGTCGAGTCAACAGACGTCTCCACGAACGTCCGTTCCTACAATTAGTCGATTGGGTAATTTGTCGAATCGAGACGGGTTCCTTGGATGAAATCAGGAATTTATTTGATAAAATAAGCATTGAAAAACTCCTTAAGATATTGGATTTTAAAATACATGGCTGCACGCCATTATTTGTAGCCCTCAGGAAAAACAGGGTCGAAATAGCTCGCTACCTCGTTGAACTTAATCGCTACCAGGGACGACAGAAAATGCACCTGTCTTGGACATCTGGTCGCCACCCTTTGAAGGGCGCTATCGCTTCCAAAAATATTGAATTGATCCAATTGATACTGCACCACATGGAAGATATCAATGATAACGTATACGGTTCCCACACGCCCCTAATGCTGGCTATTTTAAGTAATAATTACGAGGCGGTTGAACTAATGGTAGCCATGGAAGCCGATATAAATCAACCCGGCGTTTTAGGTTTTACCCCTCTAATGGCCTCCGTTTCCAATGACAAAATCTGTCTCTATCTCCTCGAGAAAAATGCTCATATTAATCACCAAGATGACGATGGTAACACAGCGCTTCACTATGCTATCTATCAGAAACAAATGTCCAGCATAGCTACCCTAGTCGACTGGGGAAGTAACCTTAAAATCTGCAATAGAGAAGGCCTCACACCTCTAATGTGGGCCGCTGTTAATATGAATTATAAGACAGTCACCTATCTCAGCCAACATTCCGCATATTCCGAACTGGATCACATAGAAGCTCTCGAGGTATACAATGCCTGTACGGTGGGCGCACAGCAGCCTAGTGTTGAGCAATGGACGAATACCTTAAAACTGAGGCGGTACGCCTACCCCAAGCGCAAACCAGTTTACACTATGAAGACGCTTTGTTTTGCTAAAGAATTCACTTCGTTGCCCGAATTGTTTGCAATCAAAGACAGCCAGTTACATCTAGCTCTTCAAGCCATTTTAGTTATTGAAAGGATATTCGAACAAAATTGTGTCTATCTTCGGCTTTTGCTGCAAACGACGCTGATTGCCAAAAAGGAGAAAAACATCTGGAAGACACGAGAGCTGGTCGAATTTATTAAAAAGTCTTCGTGCGTAACATCGGCCTCGTCAGTGGCCGCATGTTCCCAGTCCTTCAGGAATCTCTTCACGGAACTCAAAGATTCAGTTTACATATACCCAAACGGAAAATTTACTCTTTTTGAAATCATAGCAACGGCAATAGGAACGTTGTGGGGCGTCATCAATGAACGGTACTTAAATGCCGCCCAATTTAAACATGGCCCCTACTCTGATCTGGTGGACACGTTTCTCTACATGACAGCTAAGCTCAAGAGTCTATCTCTTTCTCCTGATTACCAAAAGGAATTTAACAGTGTGGTCAAAAAACTGGTGGAATTAGATCCCCGTGTCTCCTGTCGACAACCCCTCTTGCATCGTGCCATTAAATGGGGTAAGACCCACCCAGGAGACTTGATAGGGCTCATTCGGGCACTGGTAGAATCCGGTGCCGATGTTGACGCTGAGGACTATTTCAGGCGGACCCCCCTAAAGTACGCAATAAAACACCTGCCGGACGACATGCTCAGAAAAATCGTCGAATTACTTGGTTAAAGATTTTTTTTTTAAGATTAGAGAAACTTTCTTCTCGAGATAATCCTGTGGATTATTCCGATAAATCCCAGGGATTTACAGTGTAAAACAGGAGTGGTTTTTGGATCATTTGGACTTTTCAGACTGTTGTCCTCGTCTTTATTGTTAGTATCAAGGATATGCGCCCTCTAAGTATTTACGTATTAATGTAATGAAATGTATTAAATTAGAAACACTAGCGAAATTAAATAAGAACGCATATAAAAAGGACTATTTTGACTTTATTTTAATTGGTTTATTTATTAAAAAAAACATTCATTCAATTGATTTATAATTCGTTGGACACAAGCATATTAGAGATCAACAACACTAAGTAGATATTTATTAAACCCGTTTCTTTTAAACCAGTATGCAAATTAAACACACCAAATATTACGTAAACGTTTATTTTATAGTGATATATAAGACACATGAGTCCACCTCGAGTAGTGAAATGTTTAGTATGCTAGATTCGCAGATCATTGTTAATGAGTTCGATTCTCATTGGGTGACCCAAACTTCTGGTTGTGTTCCCCATCTAAGCTAAGCTTAGTAGATAACTATACAATACACATAAGGGCACCTCGCGTAGTGTAATGGTTAGCGAGCTAGATTCGCAGACTATAGTTTATAAGTTCGATTCTCATTGGGCGCCCCATACTTTTGTCGTGTGCCACATCTAGGCTAAGTTTAGTAGATAACTATAATGTTATATAATAGTGTTCGAGTAAGACCATTTCATGTTTTATTATTATTACTAGCAAATATTGAAACCCTCCGGGTGCAAGTATTTAAGTTTTAAATGTAATAAAAATATTGTATTAAATTAGAAAGGCTAATGAAACTAAATAAGAATACAGATAAAAAGATTTGAAACAGAGGGAGTATAATAAAAGATTTGAAACAGAGGGAGTATAATAAAAAATGGAACAACTGAAACTTACTCTTCCATCACTCTCGTCTTTCATTGTTATTTTTTCTAATTTAAGTATTTAGTTATAAGAGGAAGTAAAGAATAACATGACAGTT
Source organism: Doryteuthis pealeii (assembly GCA_023376005.1). NCBI lineage: Eukaryota > Metazoa > Mollusca > Cephalopoda > Myopsida > Loliginidae > Doryteuthis > Doryteuthis pealeii. The sequence continues at coordinate 1,145,956 of CM042181.1, read as the reverse complement.
ATTTTATTTTGTTAATGGATTTCATTTAAGATTAATTGAAGAGATTTTTGCTTATATTCATTAAAATAAAACCAAACAGTTAGAAATCAATAATACTAAGCCCATATTTATTAAATTCGATTTTTTAATATTAATATGCAAATTAGCCTTCCCGTTCACAATGTAAACCGCTATTTTGTTGTATATATAAATATAATTGCATGTTGTCTGTATGTAGACATAGATAACATTATTAATAATGTAAGACAATTTTATTAATAATTGAGGTTTAGATAAAAATAAAATCATGGAGAATGTGATGTCAATAACTAAGAGAATTGTGACTTGAGTAGGAATATAGTTTCGGTTACAGACAGAAAAACACACAATCTCCATTATAATAAGATTATTACTAGCAAATATATGCACCCTCCGGGTCCAAGTATTTAAGTTTTGATATAATGAAATATCATATTAAATTAGAAAGGCTAATGAAACTGACTAAGAATGCAGATAAAAAGATCTGCAACAGAGGGGGTATAATCGAAAAATAGAACAACTTTAAAACTAACTATTCCATCATTTTCCATTACTCCCCTCTTTCATTGGTAACTTTTCTTAATTTAACTATTTAGTTAAAATAGGAAGTAAACGATAGTATTACAGTTATTTCTTCTTGTAAATTTCTTTTAAGATTTATCCACGAGATTTTTGTTTATATTTCTTAAGATAAAACCAAACAATTAGAAATCAATAATACCAAGCACATATTTATTAAAATAAAATTTTAAATATCAATATGCAAATTAGCCTTCTCGTTCAAACTGTAAACGCTATTTTGTTGTATATATAAATACAATTGCATGTTATTAGTACGGTAGATATGGTCAACAGTATTAATAATGTAAAACAATTTTTATTAATAACTGAAGGTTTAAAAGAATGAAATCATGGAGAATTTGACGTAAATAATTAAGGAAATTGTGACTTGAGTAGTAATATAGTTTCGGTTACAGACAGAAAAACACACAATCTCCATTATAATAAGATTATTATTATCATTATTATTAGCAAATGTATGCACCTTCCCTGAGCAAGTATTTAATGTAATAAAATATTATATTAAATTAGAAAAGCCAATGAAACTAAATAAGAATGCATATAAAAAGATTTGAAACAGAGCTGGGTATAATCGAAAGATAAAACAACTGAAGCATACTCTTCCATCACTCCTATCTTTCATTGCTAAATTTTCCTAATTTAACTATTTAGTTAAAATAGGAGGTAAAGAATAAATTTACAGTTATTTCTTAATGGATTTTTTAAAAAGATTTATTAGCGAGATCTTTGCTCATATTTATTAAAATAAAACCAAACAATTAGAAATCAATAATACTAAGCACATATTTATTAAAATCAAATTTTAGATATCAATATACAAATTAGCCTTCCCATTCACACTGTAAACCGATATTTTGTTGTATATACAAATATAATTGCATTTTGTTGTATATAGACCCGCCCAACGAGTGGGGGTCCAGTGGCCATCCCCCAGGCAATACCTGCCCTCTTGATTTAAAGGGGGCAGGGCTAGGTTTGTTGTATATATAAATACAATTGCATGTTATTAGTATGTATATATATATATAATATATATATATATATATATATATATATATATATGGTCAACAGTATTAATGATGTTAAACAATTTTATTAATAATTGAAGTTTAAATAAATAAAATCATGGAGAATGTAGCGTAAATAACTAAGGAAAATTGTGACTTGAGTATTAATAGTTTCGGTTACAGACAGAAAACACACAATCTCGATTATAAAAAGAATATATATCAGTTGGGTGCCAGTAGCATTTGACACTCTATCCTAGTGTTTTCTCAGATGCCTCACGTCATTGTTATCTGTACAACGTTTCGGCCGATATGCCCTCCGAGAAGGTTCCAGATTCCGACAAGGAATACCTGAAGAAAGCCGGAGAGCATATCGGCCGAAACGTTGTACAGATAACAATGAAGATGAGGACAATAGTCCGACTAAAACAGATAATACTAACTACGTCATCATCCGAATATATTCATAAAAAGCCGATAAACACTAATATTTATGTCGTGCTTAACAAAAAATAACTACAACTTCAAATTACAAAAATATTAGATAACTAGCAGGACCTGTAGATATATCACAGTATGATAATTTAATTATTAAAACTTTTGATAAGTTTACTTAAGAGCTTTTGCAATATACTTCAATAAGTAAAATAGTATAATAATCTTGATCTATTTATCACTCTTTTTTTTCTTTCCTTATTTTTATTGTTTGATTGAAACAGATTATTACTATCACCCCTCTCTATATCTTTCTCCTTTTTTTATTTTTTTACTTTTCTTTTGTTCTTTCTTTCGTAACTTTCTTAACTTTCTCTCTTTCCTTTCTTTCTTAATTTTATTTTCTTCTTTCTTCACATTTTTCCTTCTTTCTTGTCTTTTCTTTCTTTCTTTCTGTCTTTTTCTTTCTTCTTTCTTTCTTTACTTCTTTCTTTCTTTCTTAACTTCTTCTTTCTAACTTCTTTCTTATCTTTCTTGCCTAATACATTTCAATTATATTTATTTGAAATACAACAAATAATATTGCCACCAGTTTTTGCATACTTAGCTGGCCCTGAATCTTTTAAAATCTTTTGGTTTTATTCTATCTGGATAAATAAAATATGGATGCCAAAAAAAATCTCAGCGGACGATAAATCTTTTAAAGGAAATACATTAGACCAAAAGAGAAACAAACAAGAAGATATGAATAAATCATACTAGCCACACTAATTTTTAATTATTTAGTTTCCTTTAATTTAACTAAATAAACTTAAACTTAGGAACATTAGCCAATGGATTGGTGAAAGACCTAAGATGCGTTGGGAAATGATGGCAAGACGTAAAGTTTCCTTCAAAAATTGTTCTATTTTAATTATACCCCTCTGGTTTTCAAAATACTAGTTTTGATCTGCATTCTATTTTAGTATTCATTAGTCTTTCTTTACATAATATATTTCAGTACATTAAAAATTAAATACTTGGTCCATTCCCGATCCTAATAAGTATAAATTTAAACCACTTTTAGGACTGGTGTTGACATTTTGCCGCGTGTTTTTTAACATTAATCAAACCATATTGCATATAAAATCATATTTTATATTTATGTTTTAAAAACCTCTTACATTATTATTTGTTCATTATTTTAAAATTTACATAAATTGGATCTAAAAGGAATTGAAGAAAAAAAAAAGATTTAAAAATGTGTTGTGTAATTATGTTACACTATCGTATTTAAAATATAGCGATTAAAAAGAAATAAATTATTTAAACAATTTAATCATGAATTTTATTTAATATTTATAGAAAGACTTCATGATAATTTGAGAACGACATTAATATAGAAATATTTTCGACTTTTGTACTCGTTTCTTGTATGATCTATTTCATTAACACGTTTGTTATCCTGACACCACTCTGATAAAAAGTCAGATTGTCCAAATCCCCAAGATAGGAAATGTATAAAATGTAAATCCTGAGTAATCTGGTGTTCTTATCAAGCAGAATTCTTATTTTTATGTGTCGTTCACCTCATCTAAATAAATGGGACCATTCCGTTTTTAATTATAAAGAAAGAAAAGAAAGAAGTAAAGGGAAAAAAGAAAGATGCGGAGGATGAAAAAAGAAAGAAGCAAAGAAGGAAAAAAAAGAAAGAAAAAAAGAATAAAGAAAGAAACGAAGGAAAGAACGAGAGAAGAAGGAAGGAAGGAGAAGAAGGAAGGAAAAGAGAGATAAGAAGGAAGGAAAGAAGGGAAGAAGAAGACATGGAATGAAGAAGGAAGAGAATGAAAGAAGGAAGGAAGGAATGAAAGAAGAAAGGAAGGATGAAAGAAGGAAGGAAGGAATGAAAGAGGAAGGACAGGAATGAAAGAAGAAGGAGGAATGAAGAAAGAAGAAGGAAAAATGGAAAAAAAAAAAAGCAAGAAGGAGGAAGAAGAAAGGAAAATTGAAGAAAGAAGGAAAGAAGGAAACTTGAAGGAAGAAGGAAAGGAGGAAATGAGAAGAAAGAAGGAAAGGAAGGAATATGAAGAAAGAAGGGAAAGAAAGGCAAATGAAGAAAGAGGCAAAGGAAGAAATGAAGAAGAAGGAAAAGGAGGAAATGAGAAAGAAGGAAAAAAAGAGGAAGGAAAGAAAAAAGAAAAAATTGAAAGAAAGAAAAGTGAAAAATTGGAGAAGAAATAGAACAAAAAAAGAAAAAAGAAAGAAAGAAAAAGAAAGAAAAAAAGAAGAAAAGGAAAAAGAANGGGAAGAGATAGTAGAGTATATATATATACCCTTATAAGTAGTATGGGGTGTGTTAAGTGGTCTATATATATGGTAGTCTTATGACTCATGGGTTTTAGTGTGATGGGGTCTTATTAATTTAGGAATCGGGCATACCTTATATATTATATATAGCGCTGTCTGTATATAGTATAGTTAGTAGGTAGTAGTATAATCTTATATGATATATATATATCGTGTAATATAGGTACTTAGTAGTAGTATAGTGAGTAGGTAAAGGTATATAAGGATATAGTCTTATATAGTAAGGTATATGGTAGGGTGTAGTAGGGTGAGGTATAGGTATAGATCTTATATAGTGAGTGATTTAGTTAGTAATAGTAAGTATTATTTATTATTGGTATGCTTATCCATAGTTGAATATATAGTATGGGTATATAATTATGCGTGTCTTATATTATATATAGGTATGGTATAGGTATAGTAGTATAGGGGTTGGTAGTGATGGTTCTGTATAGTATATGATATTGTGTTACATATATATATATATATATTTATATATATATGATTTGAGTACATAGTGAGGTATAGTATATACTATCTCATATATAGGGGTGAGTAGAGCTGTATACATTATAGTGAGCTGGTTAGAGTGAGTATGGTATCTATACATAGTAGTATATGATAAGGGGGGTTGGGGGGGTGCGTAGTATTAGTAGTATATCTTCATATATATTGTATATGTGTATAGGGGCAGGTGAGTATATAGGGTGGTGTTGATGTGTAATCATTATGTATGTATTGATATATCTTATAATATATATCTATACATTATAGTAGTATATTAATTCTTATATGGTAGTATAGGTGGAGGTC
>CM042181.1:1078276-1133276 GCA_023376005.1 Doryteuthis pealeii | reverse complement strand
AAATGACAGGTGAGAACTTCTTTTTTTTTCTAAATTACATTTTATTATGAGTTCTCCATTTTTATCTCAAGTGTGGAGATATATATATATATATATATATATATATATATGAGGAAAAAATGAGTGAAGAAAAGAAATGTAGGTGGATAAAAATGAATTTTATCGATATCATTAGTAGTATTTTTATTTTTTGAAAAAAAATAAAAATACTACTCTGATGAAGGTTGGCAAAATCTGTGTACGGAACATTTTATGCATTTTTCCTATTATTATTATTATTATTATTATTATTATTATCATCATCATCATTTCAACTCCATCTGATTATTTTAATAACAATAAAATAACGTAAACCCGTATACATTTTGATAAACAGACCGAAACACATGTGTAAGTGATATCGATAAAATTCATTTTTATCCATCTACATTTCTTTTCTTTACTCATTTTTTCCTCATATTGTCGGATTCATTTCCCATTCTCACATATATATATATATATTAGAGAAAGAGATAGGTGTGGGTTAGAGATAGTAGATTGTAGGGCGAGTCTCTTCAGGGTTTTTGGGTTTATTGGGAATGTTGGTCTTCTATTGCCAAATGTCGCTGTGTGTAGAGGCGGGGGCGAAGTAGCACTATATATCAGATCTGCATATTTTCAGTACGATATATCTGGCGTATAAATACTTCATTATGAACATGATTTCACAGAATTCTTGAGCACACTACTTGAATAATACAAAGGGTCCTTTAAGTATTTGCAAATCCCTGGGGTTTTGTGTATTTGGTTAAGTATTATGTAGTTGTGACAGAAATACCTCCGACAATTTAAACGGTGACCTCTAGCGATGCAAGTTAACTTAGGCAAGTGGCAAGCTCTGTCTAGCTAATGCATGACAAATTCTCTTTCAGTTACGATCATGGGTTGAACCGGTGCACATCGTGTATTTGCTCTAGAGTTCGATAAAAATACCTGAAGAAGGCCGGTAGGCACATCGGTCGAAATGTTGTGCACATAACAATAAAGGTGAAAAATGGGTTACGGGATATGACTCTTTAAAAAAAAGAAAAAAAAAAAGAACAACCTTGGCAAGAATTCTTAAAATCTTGTTTACTTGTATACAAATAGAAACGGCTACCCGGCGTCACCTAGGTAGAGAGGGTGGTAAAAAAGGTAGTCTCGTAGTTACATTATTATTGAATCACGGGTTGGATCCTCACAGGAGGCCCCATTAAAATCCCTATGTAAAAAAAAAGACCTTGCTTTGATCCAGCCACTCTGAAAAAGAAAAATTATGCTCCTATTTAAAATACTAAATGCCCCCCCCCACAAAAAAAAACATCATTTAAATTAAAAAATTCTTAATTATCTTCACGAATATCAATCAAATCTTTTATTTTTTGCTCAAAAACCAAGGCCTGGTGATATTTAATGTGTACATATATTTACTTTGTCGTTCTATTTTCGATGTTTCCTCCGAACATAGATTCACACAACTACCCTTTATATATGTATAGATAGTGCCCCGCATATAAGACTTACCTGCAAAATAGGACCTACCGTGATTTTTAAAGATGATTTTAATATAAGCCTTTTCATAAAATTAAGCCCTAGTTGAGAGCGCTAGAATTTTTGAATACAGTGAATTTCAGAACAATTACATGGCAGAGAATGATGTGATTATTTTTGAATTAATAGTGTTGCCCTGAAAATAAGACCTACCCGCAAAATAAGACCTTGCGTGATTTTTCCAGATCGTTTTGATATAAGCCGTTCCCTTAAAATAAGCCCTAGTTGAGAGCGGTATAATTTTTGAATGTGGTAACTAGCACAAGAACATTGTAGGGTATGATATAACTATTTTTTTAATCAATTGTCGTTAATGAGTTTCTGAATAAAAGATCGGGTTAATGGTAAATAAATCTGAATCGTTTTTTTATATTTCTGTTTATTTAGATATTTCATAATTATCTACGTATGTCGTTTTTCGGTATAGAGAATAAGCCATCGACTAAAAATAAAAATAATAAAATAAAATAAAAATAAGCCCTAGTGTTATAATTCGGATTGAAAATTAATATAAACCCTGTCTTATTTTCGTAGAAACACTATATATGTATGTATATGTATATATATATAAAGTCGTCGTCGGGGTGGCCTAATGTCGGTATCGGCCAGACAGCGAGGGAGTCTATGCCCTTTTCACTAGCGCTAGACTATCTTGGGCTAGACAGGCGGTCGGAGAGGCCCCCTCCAATCAATCGGCTGGTCACGTCAAGCCCGAGCACCTATATGATTTTCCCAACCCTATTGCCCTCATGGCAAGCCCCAACCCCTTTTTATCATATGGGTGCTAGAAGGCGGTGGCTGCGGGTCTACATGTCCTGGGAATGACGTTAAACTCTATCTGATGGTGAGGTTCCAGTTTGGGAGGTTTGGGGAATGTGGAGCACCACTTCATCACCATTGGTCCCTGGTCCACTCTAACCCAGAGTGGTAATACCTGTTAGGGTCCCATCTATGGGTTAAATAGAAAAATGTATGTATAAAAAAATTGTATTATCCATTAAGAATTGATTTATTTCAAAACTTTATCGGCATTAAATGACCCACTGAGGTTGATATGCCGTAAAACAAACCAAACCAAACTAGCGCTAGACCAAGGAGATTATTTTAGCATCTGAGGTGGAGTGCCACACCTAACATCAGCTCCTCACTTTACCACACAGATCCCTGTGCTACTCATTCGCTGAGTTGGCGAGGGCCGGTATCGAACCAAGAACCTTGTGATTCCTAGCCAAACACTCTACCGACTGAGCTATAAAAAGTAAAGAAATAACAAAAGACTTAGAGATTTAGCATTATAGTCTATTTCAGGGAGCTTAGACAAAGTGTCTAAATCTCCCGACTCATCAGATGCGAATGATGAATTCTTTATTACTTTAAAGGCATTTGAAAACAGATTTTTATTTTTTATTTTTTCCATTTTTCCAAATGAAATCCTTGATGTTACAAAAAAAAATGTTATGTAGTTTCACTTCCGCCACAAAAAAAAAAAAAATCGGTCAGCAAAAAATGTATCTCTAAAATGTATCCAATATCTAGAAAGATTAGGAAAAACTCGGTTTTTAAAAAATAAAAAAAAATTTTTTTAAATAAAATAAAATATTAAAAAAAAAAAAAATAAAAAAATAAAAATCTGTTTTCAAATGTCTTTAAAGTAATAAAAAATTTCATCATTCGCACCTGATGAGTCGGGAGAGTTAGACACTTTGTCTAAGCTCCCCGAAATAGACTATAATGCTAAATCTCTAAGTCTTTTGTTATTTCTTTACTTATATATTTGCTCTGTGACTCTAACATTAAGAGCACACATTGAGCTCTCAAACTGCGACAGGTTTTTTAAATAAAACTCTTGTGTCGTAAAAAAGATTTATTCTCTGGACTTTTGGATTATATATATATATATATATATATATATTTATATTTGTTGATCGATTTCTTTGAAGGTTTATCCGCGAGATTTTTGCTCATATTCATTAAGATAAAACCAAACAATTAGAAATCAATAATACCAAGCAAATATTTATTAAAATAATTTTTTAAAAATCAATATGCAAATCAGCCGTCCCGTTCACACTGTAAACCGCTATTCTGATGGGCCGGGTTAGCTCAGTCGGTAGATGTTCGGCTAGAAACAACAAGGTTCCTAGTTCGATACCGGTCCTCGCCAACTCAGCGTATGAGTAGCACAGGGATCTGTGCGGTAAAGTAAGGAGCTGATGGTAGGTGTGGTGCTCCACCTCAGATGCTAAAAAGATCTGCTTGGTCTAGCGCTATTGAAAAGAGGATAGACTCCCTCGCTGACTGGCTGATACCGACTTTACTTTTTTACTTTAGTATGCACACCCACCTCACGGGGCGGGCGGTCCAGTGGCTTCGGCTCTGGATCGTGGCTACAATTAATAGCGTTGATCCCAGGGTGCTATCTTCCGCCAGGCAACACCTGTCCAATTGATTTAAAGGGGCATGGCTGTGTTTATTGCCCAGTGCCTGAGGCACCCCCTTGTGAAGAACGCCGACGGGATCAACGCATTTTTTCACCCACCACCCATAAGTGTCACCTTGTGGGTTGTCCCACATTAATAGGGCCTTGTGCCTAACTCGTACACGTTGGGTACGTGGTAAATATCTAGTATGTAGATCTGGCCAACGCCAGGGGTCCAGTGGCTTCGACCCTGGATCTTTACAAGTTATTAGCGTCGATAACAGGGATCAATATCAATATTAGTGCAATACCTGCCCCCATGATTTAAAGGGGCAGGGCTGGGTTTATTGCCCAACGCCCTTGAAGGAGAATGCTGATGGCTCGACGCATTTTTTCCGCCCTCCACCCATGAGCGTGGGCTTGTGGGTGGGCCCACATAAAAATGTCCTTGTGTCACGCCCTCATAAGTGGGATGAGACGGAAAAACCTGTAGATAAGGCCAACAGTATTGATAACGTAAAACAATTTTATTAATAATTGAGGTTTAAATAAAAAATAAAATCGTAGAGAATGTGACGTAAATAACTAAGGGAATTGTGACTTTAGTAGTGATATAGTTTCGGTTGCAAACACACAATCTCCATTATAATAAGATATAATTTTCTTTCAGAAATTCAAGTACAGTTCCATCTCAACAAAACGAAGATCCTTGCGTACGTTGATCGACTATTCAGTTTAATAAGGGTTAACTGTTTGAACGACGTCAAAGAACTCTTAAGAATTTTCTCACCAGACCAGTGCAACATGATTCTCGGTTCGTCCATTGGAGGATGCACACCTCTTTTTATGGCTGCATCTTTCGGCAAGTTGAAAATAGCCAGTTATCTTCTGGAACTTTCTCTCCGACAGGGACGTCGTGAAATGTGCGATTCTTGGAAAAAACATCGTCACCCCTTAACGGGGGCCATGTTGAACGGTCACCTAGGTGTGGTCGAACTTCTACTGCGAAATATGAACAATATCAACGAGCCCTTTCACGGACCCTTCACCCGCTAATGTTTGCTATTTTCCTAAATAATATCTACTGCGTACAGTTACTTGTACTCCTCGGAGCGAATACCGACATTCCATCTTTCAACGGCTGTACCCCGCTGACTATATCACATATCAACGAAGATATTTGTGAAATTCTGATCGCCAGTAATGCGAACGTTAACCACCAAGACATGTACGGTCTCACGGCTCTTCATACAGCCGTTTCTCTAAATAACGTGAAGTGTGCAAAAGTTTTAGTAAAAGCCGGAGCTGACATCCAGGTTCGATCTCATCAAGGAATGACTCCGTTAATGTGGGCTGCTGTTAATAGGAAATCTAAAACCCTCGATTATATGTGCAAAAATTGCCTCTATTCTGAACTTGAGAAAATAGAGGCCTTAGAAGTATTTAGTACCTATTATATCTGCACCGAACCAGCAAATACACAGTACTGCGTTGACACGTTAGTACAACGCGGAGATAGGTTTCCTAAAAAGACAGGCTTTCCCTTGCAGGAGATTCTAGATTTCTCAAAGGAATTTACCACGAAGAAGGAATTAGACAATCTTAAAGATGACCCCTTACGTCTAGCATTTCAAGGAATCCTGATAGTTGAAAGAGTACTCGGAAGAAATAATGGCATGTATCTTAGACTGTTATTAGAAACAGCCCTGATTGCCAAAAGGAAAAACCACATGAACAAAGTTCGGCAGCTAATTGATCATATTCATAAATATTATGAACCAGAAGGTATCGATTTTGTTTCCATCTGTTGGTGGTCTTTGGTGACTCTGTTCAAAGAGCTCACCAAAGATGGGTCCGAAGATCTCTTTACAAACGGGGCGTTTGACCTCTTCGAAATAGTAGCACATTCAACGGTTAAGTTGTGGCATTTTCACCAAAAGCGTTTGGCTAAATCTCCCATAATCGAAAATCGCCAATACACAAAAGTTGTCGATACGTTCCTGTGTATGACGTCGCAAATCAAGAGTATGAACCCCCTCGAGCAGCACATGGGTAAGTTTTACAAGGTTGTTGTGTCGGTGGTAAAAGCGGACCCACGAATCGTAGCGAACTATTCTCTCTTACATCGTGCTATTAAATTGAGTAAGAATTCAACAACGGACTCTGTAGAGCTCATTAGGATTCTCCTTGAATGCGGGTCAAACATTGACGTAAAGGACCACTACCGACGGACCCCGCTTATATATGCCATTAAACACGCCACCGACAAGACTCTCCGGGATATGGTAGCCCTCCTTCTGGAATACAATTGTCACCTAGATTGTAGAAGCGACGAAGGATTTACCGCTCTAGAGTTTCTACGTTTGACAAAACTTAAAATCATTCCGAAGGTTCCTCTATCCTTGCAGTGCCAAGCTGCTGTAGTAATTTTAGAAAATAATATCCCCTATGAGGATGTACTGAATACGTTTCTTAGTGACTTTATTAGTCTCCACAAATAAAATTAGGTGGAGGGGGGGGCTGTATCCCCTGCAGAGTGGTAAGAACAAAATTGACTCTGATAGACTCTAGATCGGAGGTTCTCAACCGGGGTCCACATGGACCCCTGGGGACGATATAACATTTTTTGGAGTCCAGGCAAGCAAAAGATTTTTTAATTAAAAAAAAATATATACAATAAGATTTTTAAACATCGAATGGTTATGGGCTTTCACGAGAATGAAATACGAATCAAAGGGGGCCATGGATAAAAAGATTGAGAACCACTGCTATAGATGTGGGGTAACTCTTAACTGACAATCACAGACTCACTCTGACCCGGAGTGGTAGTACCTGGTTGGGTCTAATCTATGGGTTAGATATTTTTTGATTATTAGTATTTGAGAAGAATGCACATGACTATTATTAGATATCAATTTACATTGATTAGCCAAGAAAATATTTAAAACATCTACATTAATTTGCCGACAAAAACACGACTCGGAAAATATTTAATTTGGGCCGAAAATGCCAAGGAACCCCACTTATATTTGCAGTGTGGTATACCCGTTTATTGACAATAATGCCAGACCCACTCTGACCCGGAGTGGTAGTACCTGGTTGGGTCTAATCTATGGGTTAGATATTTCTTTAATTATTAGAATTTGATAAAAATACAAATGACTATTAATTAAATAGAAAATACCTATTTGAAAACCCTTATTAGTACTAGCAGGACCTGTAGTTATAGAACAGTATAATTTAATTATTCCAAAGTTTGGTAAGTTTACTTAAGATATTTTCGCAAACTCTCTCATTCTTTCTTAAAAGTTGAGGGGTCGTAGAATATTTACTTTGATTAGCCAAGAAAACCTGGGGGGGGCTTTAAAATATCTACATTAATTTGCCGATAAAAAGTGACAAAACTATTTAATTTGGACCGAAAATTCCGAGGAACCTCACTTATATTTGCAGTGTGGGATATTTATGGACAATAATGCCAGACCCACTCTGACCCGGATTGGCAGTAACTGGTTGGGTCTAATCTATGGGTTAAATATTTTAAAATTATTAGTATTTGATAATACAAACGATTATTATTAAATAGAAAAAACCCTATATGAAAATACTTATTTTTATTAGAGGAACCTGAGGGTATGCCACAGCATAATAATTTAATTATTACAAAGTTTTGTATGTTTACTTAAGAGATATTGCAAGTATGTGGCCAAGCCGGGTTGATTGTGTCCTACCTCAGTAAGAGTATATTTATAGATATAAGTAGTTGGCAATTTATTGTAACTAATTATTTTTAAACATATATAGAATTTCAAGAAATGCAATTCAGTCATAAGTTGTATATAGTAATTAAGAATAATTAAAAAAGATGTTTAGCTCTTCTTATTGAGTACAGAGGCCAACTAGATGGTAGAAGTAGTGAAAGTTTAGCGTCTATGGAGGGTATACTATAAGGGCTATCTGATTGCTCCAATAATATATTGAGATTACAGTGCTTAATTACTAAGGAAGGCCGAATTCAAGACCCTTAATAATTTTGAACAATGAAATCACGGGTGCCGTTATAGTATGTGGCCTATCCGGTTTGAATGTGTCGTACCTCAGTAAGAATATATTTTATAGATATAAATTGTAGGCAATTAATTGAAACTAATTATTTTTCACATATATTCAATTTCAAGAAATGCAACTCTGTCATAAGCTGTATATAGTAACTAAGCAGCGACTACCCGGCGTCGCCAAGATAGAGGGGGGTTTAAGTTAGTCTCGCAGATCTATTATTAATGAAGGGAGTTGAATTCGCATGGGATGCCCCATTTAAATTTATGGTAGGCTACATCGTATAAGAGACATTTATAGATATAAGTAGTAGGCAATTTATTGAAACTAATTATTTTTCACATATATTCAATTTCAAGATATGCAATTCACTCATAAGCTGTATATAGTAATTAAGAATAACTAAAAAAAGAATTCATCCATAATTTACATGAATCAGAGATCTATTTAATTATAAAATTCTGAAATAGGGTTAGGGGTTAAGGGAGCAGTTATTATAACCTCATATGTTTTTTATGAATGGCCACATACTATAGAGAGATATGATTTCGTAGGTCACATACTATAAGTTAAGTGCCGTTATAGTCTGAGGCCTACCTTTTTGATTCTGTTATAGTATGTGGCCTACCCGGTTTAAAATTGTCCTACCTCAGTAAGAATATATTTATAGATATAAGTAGTAGGCAATTCATTGAAACTAACTATTTTTTCACATATATTCAAATTCAAGAAATGCAATTCAGTCATAAGCTGTATATAGTAATTAAGAATAATTAAAAAAGATGGTTAGTCTCTTCTTATTGAGTACGGGGGCCAACCAGATGGTAGAAGTAGTGAAAGTATAGCCTATATTGATGGTATACTATAAGGGTGCTATCTGATTGCTCCAAATAATATATTGAGCTTACAATGAAACGGGTGCCGTTTTAGTATGTGGCCTACCCGGTTTGAAATTGTCCTACCTCAGTAAGAGTATATTTATAGATATGTAGGCAATTTATTGAAACTAATTATTTTCACATATATTCAATTTCAAGAAATGTAATTCAGTCATGAGCTGTATATAGTAATTAAGAATAATTAAAAAAGGAATTTATCCATAATTTACATGAATCGGAGATCTATTTAATTCTAAAATATTCTAAAATTCTGAAATAGGGTTAGTTAAGAGTTAGCAGTTATTATAACCTATGCTTTTTATGATTGGCCACATATTATAAGAAACATGATTTCGTAGTCCACATACTATAGTGGTACCGATTAATTTTGGGAGACAAAATTTATCTCAAAATACTAAGAATAAATTAAAGGTTAACAAACAACACCATAGTTACCTTGTTTTTCTTTACACTTGCATTGTAATAGCCTTCAAAATTTAAAAAATAAAATGTGTATTGTGTTGGTGGTTTCTATAAGTAGTAGGCAATTTATTGAAACTAATTATTTTTCAAATATATTCAATTTCAAGAAATGCAATTTAGTCATAAGTTGTATATAGTAATTAAGAATAATTAAAAAAGAATGTATCCACAATTTACATGAATCCGAGATCTATTTAATTATAAAATATTCTAAAATTCTGAAATAGGGTTAGGATTAGCAGTTATTATTATAACCTTATGCTTTTTATGGTTGGCCATATACTATAAGAGACATATGATTTCGTAGGCCACATTCAAAAGATAGTCCATACACTGTAATATATGTAATTTTAAAATGCAAAATAGTACAGTATCTAAAAGTATAATAATTTTTATATTTACTCTCTCTCTCTTTCTTGAAAGGAGAGGTGTAAAATACCACAGTATGATATTTTAATCATTACAAAGTTTGGTATGTTTACTTAAAATATATTGCAAGGTGCCGTTATAGTATGTGGCCTACCCGGTTTGAATGTGTCCTACCCCAGTAAGAGTATATTTGTAGATATAAGTAGTTGGCAATTCATTGAAACTAATTATTTTTCACATGTATTCAAATTCAAGAAATGCAACTCGGTCATAAGCTGTATATAGTAAGTAAGAATAATTAAAAAAGAATTTATCCACAATTTACATGAATCAGATCTATTTAATTATAAAATATTCTAAAATTCTAAAATAGGGTTTGGGTTTAGAGTTAGCAGTAATTATAACCTTATATGCTTTTTATGGTAGGTCACATAATATAAGAAACATGATTTCGTAGTCCACATACTATAGTGATACCGAATTAATTTTAGGAGTCAATATTTATCTCCAAATATTAAGAATAAATTAAAGGTTAACAAACAACACCATAGTTACCTTGAGACATGATTTCGTAGGCTACATTCAAAAGATAGTCCACATACTATAATATATATAATTTTATATTGCAACATAGTACGGCATCTAAAATATAATAATCTTTATGTTTAACTCTCACTCTTTCTTGAAAGAGGAGTTGTAAAATATTTACATTGGTGAATCACATTTGTGGGGTTGATATTGGTGGTAGTATGAATTTAGCGTTTCTTATTATAGTCTTATAGTTTTTTATTTAGTCTATAGTCTGAAGGGCCTGGTTAGCATAGTCGGTAGAGCGTTCGGCTAGAAACCACAAGGTTCCTAGTTCGATACCCGCCCTCGCCAACTCAGCGTATGAGTAGCACAGGGATCTCTATGCGGTAAAGTAGGGAGCTGATGGTAGGTGTGGCGCTCCACCCCAGACGCTAAAACAATCTCCTTGGTCTAGCGCTAGTGAAAAGGGGATAGACTTCCTCGCTGCATGGCCGATACCAACATTAGGCCGCCCCGACGACTATTATAGTCTTTAAAATGGTGTACTAGAACTTTAGTTACCTAAAATTAATCTTTAACCTGTGTAAACGAATAAAACTTTCCATTAGAACGTGTGTCATTAACATGTGCCGTTAAAACTGATCTTACTATATATATATATATATATATATATATATATACTAGCAAAAGTACCCGGTCCATGACCGGACTATATATAAAGATTAGACCATAAATAGGCGAGCTGAACGACTTAGACTGCGATTTTGTTCACTAAAATTAAACTAAACTGCTGGTATAGCTATAATAGAAAGCAGGCAGCGCAAATCGATTGACTTTGGTTTAATTAATTAATTATATCCCTTAATCAGTAAAAAATCAATGACCAGATTTGGCGTGTTTCTTAGTTAGAAGGATATTAAGGTGTATGCAAGATTCTGAATCTGAGTGACCTCCCGTTTCGGAGTTATACGTCGACACATACATACCAAACTTCCTTTTATATATATATATATATATATATATATATATATATATATATAATATAGCAATCTACAGACGCGCGTTTCGGGGTTTACCCCTCATCAGTGCAGCTATACTTATTTTTCAGCAGCTATATATATATATATATATATATATATACAAGCAAATATATGCACCCTCCGGGTGCAAGTATTTAAGTTTTAATATAATAAAATATCATGTTAAATTAGAAAGGCTAATGAAACTGAATAAGAATGCAGATAAAAAGATTTGGAACAGACGGGGTATGATTGAAAAATAGAACAACTTTGAAACTAACTCTTCCATCATTTTCCCTTACTCCCGTCTTTCATTGGTCAATTTTCCTAATTTAACTATTTAGTTGAAATAGGAAGTAAAGAATAATATTAGTTATTTCTTCTTGTTAGGGGATTTCTTTTAAGATTGTTGCTTATATTCATTAAAATAAAACCAAACAGAAATCAATAAAATTAAGCACATATTTATTGAAATCAATTTTTTAATATCAATATGCAAATTAGCCATCCCATTTATACTGTAAACCGCTATTGTGTTGTATATATAAATACAATTGCATGTTATTAGTATGTAGATATGGTCAACAGTATAAGTAATGTAAGACAATTTTATTAATAATTGAGGTATAAATAAAAATAAAATCATGGAGAATGTGATGTAAATAACAAAAGGAATTGTGACTTGAATGGTAATATAGTTTCGGTTACAGACATACAAAGCCACAATCTCCATTATAATAAGATATATATATTGGGAGATTATGTGCTTAATTGAAGTCATACCTAATTTGAGAATTAATTAGTTATAATTAAATGAAGGGGCCGGGTTAGCTCAGTCGGTAGAGCGTTCGGCTAGAAACCTCAAGTTTCCTTGTTCGATACCGGTCCACGACAACTTAGCGTATGAGTAGCACAGGGATCTGTGCGGTAAAGTAAGGAGCTGATGGTAGGTGTGGTGCTCCAAATCAGAGGCTAAAAGCAATCTCCTTGGTCTAGCGCTATTGAAAAGGGGATAGACTCCCTCTCTGATTGGCTGATACCGACTTTAGGGCGCCCCGACGACTTTACTTTTACTTTAAATGAATTAGGCGTGCGGATCGGTTCAAATGTATGGAGTAAACAAAAAGGCAATCTCTTTATGTACGTTTCTGCCTAGAGATTGACTTTTTCTCGATTTGTTTACGCCTTACATTTAAACCGATATGCACGCCTAATTCATTTAATTATAACTAATTAATTCTCAAACTAGGTATGATTTCAATTAAGCACGTAATCTCCCAAAAGTTGTCGGCTATCGCCATCTCAAAAAGATTGTTTGTCCATATATATATATATATATATATATATATATATATATATACACTGTAAGAAATTAGGTGATTCAGAGAAGATTATTCTTATCGTAGATTTTAGCAAAATCATCAGTTTTAGAATTATTTTGAAATTAAAAAAAAATTTGAAATTTTTAAAAAATATTTAAATTTTTTCTTTCGGACGGTGACCGCCAGTCGGAAAAAATCGAAACGTGGTAATTTCTTTTTTTTCGTGGGGGGGTTGGGATACCACCCCCCAAGAAAAAAAAATATTTTAAAAAAAATCTACTTCTCCCCTAAGCTGTGGACGTCAAAATTATAAAACTTATTCGTTCTTTTTCTCTGATGAGGCTTGATGATAACTATTATCTGCGTTATTCGGACTATTGTCCTCGTCTTCATTGTTATCTGTAAAACGTTTCGGCCGATGTACCCTTCGGCCTTCTTCAGGGATTTCTTGGCGGACAAGACGGTTCCAGAGTCCGAAAAGAAGTTTCCCGAGTCCGAAAAGAAGGTTCCCCAGTCTGACAAGAAATACCTGAAGAAGGCCGGAGGGCATATCGACTGAAACGTTGTACAGATAACAATGAAGATGAGGACAATAGTCCGAATAACGCAGATAATAGTATTTTTTTTTCCAAAAGTGCATATATGATAAAACGGCGTATTTGGTCTATAATCGGACATTAACTCTATTCAGCCCTTAAAAAGTTGTACCTAGATGCTGCGGGAAAGTGGGGATTGGAGAGTGCGTATTTTGTTTTCAAAGAGACTGTTAAAATCTGACGTACTGCTCAAAAGTCGGGGATAGTTTTAACATTAACTTATATAGCCAATTGAAACCCCATTCTTTAAAAATAGAATTGCTGCTTAAGAGAAAAATAATCCAAAGATTTCTTGAGATTAGAAGTGGGCGAGGAAGATAAAAGTAACAAATTGATTCTTTAACAATAATTCCGATTTTTAGATTTTTGTTCCTTTTTTCAATTTTTTTCTCAAAATCTATCTATCTATCTATCTATCCTCAGTCTATCTATCTATCTATCTATCCCCGGTCTATCTATCTATCTATCTATCCCCGGTCTATCTATCTATCTATCTATCCCCGGTCTATCTATCTATCTATCAATCCTCAGTCTATCTATCTATCAATCCCCAGTCTATCTATCCCCAGTTTATCTATCTATCTATCTATCCCCAGTTTATCTATCTATCTATCCATCCCAGTCTATCCCAGTCCGTTTTTATATATATCTATTTAAATATAGGTCTTATTTTGTTAAACTTGTTTATCTATCTATCCTTAGTCTATCTATCTATCTATCTATCCTTAGTCTATCTATCTATCTATCCTCAGTCTATCTATCTATCTATCCTCAGTTTATCTATATATCGATCCCCAGTCTATCTATCTATCTATCCCAATTCTATCTATCTATCTATCTATCCCAATTCAATCTATCTATCTATCCCAAGTCTGTCTATCTATCTATCTATCTATCCCAAGTCTGTCTATCTATCTATCTATCTATCTATCTATCTATCTATCCAAATCTATCTATCTATCCCAAATCTATCTATCTATCCATCTATCTATCTATCTTCTATCCAGTCTGTCTATCTATCTATCTATCTATCTCCAGTCTATCCAGTCCGTTTTATATCTATTTATTTAAATCTAGGTCTATTTTTTTAAAAACCGTGAGTGGGGGGGGGGGTGCGCACGTTACAACCTGACACGGACTCAAAATCTCGGGTTGTTATATCATAACATCCATTGCAAATTAAATCCCTACTTCTAACTTGACAAAATATTGTCTAATATATATATATATATTATAATATATATATATATACACAATTTTATAGGTTTGTAAACCAGCTCTACAAATATATTGACCACTTTTATATACAAACACAATTCCGACTTATTCGGTTACTTCCGTTTAGCGACGATGAAATGTTGACGTGTTCGATTTCTATATTCTCCGTTGCGTCATCAACTTAAAAAAAAAACTTCTGGATTATCATTTAGCATTAAGAAGCAAAAGAAAAAAAAAATAGTATCCCAAATTTTTAGATGGGCGTGAGGATTCTTAATCCAAAACTTCAATTATTTAAACTTATTTTTAAAATTTTCAAATCAAATAAATATACAAGATTGGATAATTATTAGTGTGAGTAAATATGAAAATAAATCCGACAATATTTTGAAATTTGAAAAAACAAGTATTCCAAAATAAGATGAATTTATTTATCGACGCTTAAACGTTTCGGTTTCTTTAAACCTTCATCAGGATGTATTATGGGGTGAAGAAATTGATGGATGTTTTTATAGATGACAGGAGAATAAAAAAATCTTTATAAAGATTTTTTTATCTCCTGTCATCCTGATGAAGGTTTAAAGAAACCGAAACGTTTAATCGTCGATAAATAAATTCATCTTATTTTTAGAACACTTGTTTTTTCAAATTTCTTAAAATTGTTATTAGTCAGAATTAAATGTTGACAATAGTAACTAATCAAATATAATAATAATCTTCATGGCGATTAATGCCAACCGATATTGAGTGGCTTTTATAGGGTGGCTTCTTTTTCTTCAAGAAAGAATATAAATGAAAAAAAATATTTTCTGAATTTTTCGAAGTCTATTGTTCTGCTAACAAGAAAATACATCGCACAATAGTATACCTCTCGTTAAATTCAGAAATCACCCATCGCCTTCTAGCACATATATGATAAAGTTGTTGAAGATTACCAGGACAATCATATACCGTATTTGACGGCAGATGAGACGCAGCCCGATTTCAGCAGGTCAGATACAGGAAAAAAAAGTTTTTCGTGTATTTAAGTATATATTGTTGAAAACAGTCTAGCTGTGCATTACACAAGCAGAAACATAGCTGTATAAAAGCAAGTTTGCAGTACAGGCAAGCAATAAGTATACACAAGACATCTCAATAGCAGGAAATAATGAAATTAATTATAAAATAAATGTTAATAATAAAAATAATAATAATGGTAATGATAATAATGATAATAAAATTAATAATGGTAATAATAATGATAATAAAATTAATAATAATAATGGTAATAATAATGGTAATAAAATTAATAATAATAATGGTAATAATAATGATAATAAAATTAATAATAATGGTAATAATAATGATAATAAAATTAATAATAATAATAATGGTAATAATAATGATAATAAAATTAATAATAATGGTAATAATAATGATAATAAATTAATAATAATAATAATAATGGTAATAATAATAATAAAATTAATAATAATAATGGTAATAATAATAACAATAATAAAATTAATGATGATAATAATGGTAATAATACAATAATAAAATTAATGATAATAATATGGTAATAATAATAATATAATTAATAATAATAATGGTAATAATAATAACAATAATAAAAGTAAAAATAATGGTAATAATAATAAAATTAACAATGGTAATAATAATAATCACCTTATCCCAGCAAGAAGGCCAGACCTAGTATTGATAAACAAAAAAGAAAGAACTTGTCAACTGGTGGATTTTGCAGTGCCAGCAGATCACAGGGTGAAGTTAAAGGAAAATGAAAAAATAGACAAATATCTGGACCTTGCCAGAGAACTGAAAAAGTTATGGAATGTGAAAGTGATACCAATTGTGGTTGGTGCACTTGGAACAGTCCCAAAAGGATTGGAAAAGGGTTTGGAAAGTTTGGATATCAGAGGAAGGATTGAAACCATTCAGAACACTGCACTGCTGCAATCTGCCAGAATACTCAGAAGAGTCCTGGAGACCTGAGGAGACTTGCTGTCACTCAGACTCCAGTGAAAGACCATCAGCTAACACTGATGTTAAAACTCAAAAGGAGTAATAATAATAATAAAATTAATAATAATAATAATGGTAATAATATTAATAATAATAATAAAATTAATAATAATAATGGTAATAATAATATTAATAATAATAATATTAATAATGGTAATGGTAATAATAATAACAATAATAAAATTAATGACAATAATAATGGTAATGGTAATAATAATAACAATAATAAAATTAATGATAATAATAATGGTAATAATAATAATGATAGTAATAAAATTAATAATGATAATAATAAAATTATTAATAATAAAACTTCAAACTTCACCTATGATGTATAAGACGCAGGGCAATTTTTTTAGACATAATTTTTGAAAAAGGTGCGTCCTATATACAATCAAATACGGTAGGTGCCAAGGCTTGACTGGATCAGTCGGTTGATCAGTTGATAGCTCTCCGCCCGACCCTCTAACATAAATAAGGGCAAAGTGGTGTGTGGCGAGTTATGGACTGCTTAGCCACAAAATTTCCAGCGTTAAGCACCACGGGTGACCAACCACGGCCAACAATTGGTCCAAATTTGGGATGATGCTATCTCTCTCAGGGGTGCAGTCGAATTCTTATAATCTCTCGGCTGACAGGACTTTTGTTGGAGGTTTCGAGGAACAGATAAGCCTGGATTCGTACCTTTCCTACGGTCCTATTTATGGATTGAATAGATAACAAAAATAGCTGTTTAGCTATCAATCATTTTAATACTTATTATATATATATATATATATATATAAGTAAAAAGTAAAGTCGTCGGGGCGGCCTAATGTCGGTATCAGCCAATCAGCGATGGAGTCTATTCCCTTTTCACTTGGACTAGACCAAGGAGATTATTTTAGCATCTGAGGTGTAGCGCCACACAACCATCAGCGCCTTACATTACTGCACAGATCCCTGTGCTACTCATACGCTGAGTTGGCGAGGACCGGTATCGAACTAGGAACCTTGTGGTCTACCAACTGAGCTAACCCGGCCCTCCCCCCTCTCTCTCTCTCTCTCTATATATATAATATATATATATATATATATATATATATATCACAACGTACATATCCACTATGACTTTGTCCCCATAGGCCCATTTATGGTTATCAACGTAGAAAATGAACTACAGTTACTAAGTTCAAATCCTGGACGAGACTGTTTACATTTCACGTAGCGCTAATACACTTGAAAGTTATGCATCAAACTGTTGGTTGGTTGGATTTTGCGGCATGTCAACCCTTGATGGGTTGTTTTATGCCAAAGGCATATTAAATAAGAAAATCGCCAATAAAAGTCCCTCCTCCGCAAAAGATTACATATTTACAGCTGAGGCCCATGCAATAGATCTAGCACTCGACAAAAGCCCCGAAAACAACAACAAAACAACTTTATTATATTCTCTGACTCACTCACTAAAAAAACTTTGGCGGACCTGAACTTTCAGAACCCCCCCCCATCTAAGATTTTTGTTTTTAATCTTTTTTTTTTTCAACGGATTATTATCGATTGCACACCAATCTATCCGATTGTAAAAAAAAAAAATGTTTAAGTTATTTATTTTTCGAGTTTTCAGGGGAGCTCAGTACCCCATATAAGTTTATTGTAAACCGATCCCCCATATCGGAACCGCTGAAAACAAATTTTTCTTTGTAATTTCTTTTCTTTTTCTTCGATGGATTATTATCGTTTACACACCAATCTATGAGAATGTACAAAAAAATTCTAAAAAGTTATTTATTTTTCGAGTTTTCAGGTGTGCTCAGTACCCTGTATAAGTTTATCGTAAACCGATCCCCCATATCGGAACCGCTGAAAAAATTTTTTTCTTTGTAATTTCTTTTCTTTTTCTTCAATGGATTATTATCGTTTACAAACCAATCTATCAGATTGTAAAAAAAATTCTAAAAAGTTCTTTATTTTTCGAGTTTTCAGGGGGACTCATTTCCCCGTATAAGTTTATAGTAAAACGACCCCCCATATCGGAACCGCTCGATAATAAATAATTTGGGTTCTGTTTTTTCTGGGCCACCCTAACTTTGACACCTTTGCGCCAGTTTCCTTTCGAGCGGTTCCGATATGGGGGATCGATTTACTATAAACTTATACGGGGAACTGAGCACCCTGAAAACTCGAAAAATAAATAACATTTTTGAATTTTTTTTTTCACATAGAATTTTTTTTTTCTGATAGATTGGTGTGCAATCGATAATAATCCATTGAAAGAAGAAAAAAAAAAATTCAGATGGGGGGGGGGTTTCTGAAATACAGGTCCGCCAAAACTTGGAGGCTTCTGAATCATTAAGTTCCCGAGTAGTGTGTCTTCCATGAAGAAGATTTTTGATATACTGAATCCTAACTTACATTGAAAGAAACGGAAATGAAAGAGCTGAGTTGGCAGGCAAGTCGGCTTTGAACAAGCTCCTACCCCCCCCCCCGCCCCTCTCCGACAAATTCAAAATTCTATACCTGGAGCTGAAGTCCCAAATCAATAAATTCTTACATGCAAAATGGCGACAACATTAGAATAAAAATATATACAATAAAGCGCGCACACAAACACACACACACACACACATAAACACCCCCTACACACACACACACACACAGAATTTCGAACATCCGTGCGATTAGATATATACCAAACTAATATATATATATATATATATATATATATATATATATATATAATATACCAAGCGTGTTGGTAGATCCTTACGGAGAGAAAAAAACCAGCAGAAAGTTTGATTGTAAAAATATACTACCAAACATCAACCAGGAAGAAAAAAATTTTTGAAAAAAAGAAAGGACCAAGATATTCGTACCAACAAAAAATAATCTATTGGTACAGTATTTGGCCAAAAGAAAAAACAATTTATATGTATATATATGTATATAAGATATATATATATATATTCATATAACCGCTAGGAGAAAGCTAATATGTAAAAAGTGCTCGATACCTAAGTAGAGCCAAATTTATATATATATATATATATATATACTAGCAAATATATGCACCCTCCGGGTGCAAGTATTTAAGTTTTAATTTAATAAAATATCATGTTAAATTAGAAAGGCTAATGAAACTGAATAAGAATTCAGATAAAACTATTTGGAACAGAGGGGGTATGATTGAAAAATAGAACAACTTTGAAACTAACTCTTCCATCAATTTCCCTTACTCCCGTCTTTCATTGGTAAATTTTCCTAATTTAACTATTTAGTTAAAATAGGAAGTAAAGAATAATATTACAGTTATTTCTTCTTGTTAATAGATTTATTTTAAGATTCATACCCGAGATTTTTGCTCATATTCAATAAGATAAAACCAAACAATTAGAAATCAATAATACTAAGCATATATTTATTAAAATTAAATTTTTAATATCAATATGCAAATTAGCCTTACAATTCACACTGTAAACTGCTATTTTGTTGTATATATAAATACAATTGTATGTTATTAGTATGTAGATATTACCAACAGTATTAATAATGTAAAACAATTTTATTAATAATTGAGGTTTAAATATAAATAAAATCCTGTAGAATGTGACGTAAATAACTAAGGGAATTTTTTACTTGAATAGTAATATAGTTTCGGTTACAGACAGAAAAACACACAATCTCCATTATAATATATATATATATATATATATGTATATATATATATATATATTTATATTAGTCAGATTTTTACCCTGATGAGCTACTAAGCGAAAGCATTAGTACGTATATCTGACTCATTAGGCTTAACTTTATTATTTCCTCTACTTAGGTATCGGCCACTTTTTACATTTTAGCTTTAGACAATCCTAGCGGTTTATATATATATATATATATATATATATATATATATATATACATACACACACACACACACATATATATATATATATATATATATATATAATGCCGGGTAGCTGCTTCTAGGTTTTTATAGGCAAATCAATGTAAATATTTTACAACATCCCTTTTAAGAAAGAGTGAAAGAGAGTTAGATCAAGATTATTATACTTTTTACATATTGAACTATTCGCAATAGCTCTGAAGTAAACATATCACATGTTGTAATGATTAAATTATTTATTTATTTTCCATTAAACTTACATTGTGATTTATTCTCAATTCTTAATATCACGGGATAAAAATCCCTTCTACAGAAGATTACTAGAAAAAAAGGAAATGAACAGACACACAGACATAAGCGCGCAAACACGCACACACATATAAACACGCACCCCCCACACACCGAGTTTGGAAGGCATGAGACAGAACCAAATGAACAGCCACTAGCAACATCTTCAGTTCTGGTGATCTTCTGTAGAAGGGATTTTTTATCCCGAAATATTAACTATTAAGAATAAATCACAGGTTAACAAACAACACCACAGTTACCTTCTCTTTTCTTTACACTTGCATTGTGATAGCCTTCAAAACCAACCAACACACCAATAGCAACCCAATGCTTCAAGTAAATTATAAAACCCTTTTATATATATAATAAACTCTTCGTGATAAAATTTACACTTTCACCAGCTTTCAGAAAGTCCAGAAAAGAACAATAACGCGTTGGTCCCACAATACTTGCGAACAAAGCAACAACCGTATTGAGTTTTTACCCCATCCATTTACCACGGGAAGGTATGGCACAAGGTGGCAAGTTAGGGGAGTACCGGACTCATCATTCAGTAATAACTGAAAAAAAAACGAGATCAGCGGACCATATGACCTTTAGGCACCCCTTTTTGATCTCGATTAAGAAAGGACATGTTTTTCATTTACACCGTCAATATCCAGTTGTTTTAACAGACGATTTAAAAAATTTTTTACATTTTAAAACTAACCCCTAATCCTAACCCCTAACAAACAACCGGATATTGACGGTGTAAATGAAAAACATGTCCTTTCTTAATCGAGATCCAAAAGGGGTACCTAAACGTAATATGGTCAAGATTAGCTTGGTAACCTTTATACCACGCTGGTCACGTCAAGCCCTAGCACCTATAGGATTTTCCCAACCCTATTGCCTTTATGGCAAGCCCCAACCCCTTTTTATCATATGGGTGCTAGAAGGCGGTGACTGAGGGTCTACATGTCCTGGGAATGACGTTAAACTCTATCTGATGGTGAGGTTCCAGTTTTGGAGGTTTGGGGAATGTGGAGCACCCCTTCATCACCATTGTTCCCTGGTCCACTCTGACCCGGAATGGTAGTACCTGTTAGGGTCCCATCTATAGGTTGAATAGAAAAACATGAGTTTATAAACAACATTATATTATGCATTGTATTATGCATTAAGAACCCACCGAGGTTGATATGCCGTAAAACAAAACAAAAACTTTATACCACGATACCAAGTGCTGTCAAACGCCATTCACTGCTCGACATTTTCTCATAGAATGCGGAGCTGTAGCTGTCATTAGTTGTGACGGAGAACGAGTACCATCATACTCATTTGGAAAAAGAGTGAGAGTGTCTTGCCTGTCGGAGTCGAACCCGCGCCCTCCCTAATGCAAAGAAATGAGATTTAGGCGCTGGATGGACGCGAGGTGCAATTCAGATGCCCGGATGTTGGGGACTTACACGCGTCTATCTGAATGCACAAGAATTGTGCAAGGAAGCGAGTTTCGAATGATGTGCCCGGATGAAAAGGGGAAACGGCAGTATAAGTAGAAGTGGGGTGACGGTGTTGCGACTTCAGCTGCTGGTAGACGACGACAATGTTGTAACCTGCGAATAAGGCGTTTGACTCGCTTCTTTATGCCCCAACTTTATAACAAAGAACATTTACTTGAAACCCCATAATTGTGCAAAGTAACAAACCAATCTTAAACAGACAGGAGTTCGAAAGAACTGATCATAAGCAAAACAACAAAAATATATCCCCCCCCCCCGCTCTAGGTTTTGTTTTCAAAGCAAATAACATGAAGACAGGAATGAGATTTTATTCTTGAGAGAAATGAAATATTACCAAAATTTTTTACAATACAGTTAAAATAGTCTTTAAACACATTTTTGGTTTGGTTTGTTTTGTTTTACGGCATATCAACCTCTGTGGGTCATTTAATGTCGATAAAGTTTTGAAATAAATCAATTCTTAATGGATAATACAATTTTGTTCATAAATACATTTTTCTATTTAACCCATAGATGGGACCCTAACAGGTACTACCACTCCGGGTTAAACTTTATCTGATGGTGAGGTTCCAGTTTTGGAGGTTTGGGGAATGTGGAGCACCCCTTCATCACCATTGCTCCCTGGTCCACTCTGACCCGGAGTGGTAGTACCTGTTAGGGTCCCATCTATGGGTTAAATAGATAAACATAAGTTAATAAACAAAACTGTATTATCCATTAAGAATGGATTTATTTTAAAACTTTATCGACATTAAATAACCAAATAAGGTTGATATGCCGTAAAACAAAACAAAAAAAAAAACAAAATCATTTTTCTATTCTATTCTCATCTATGGGTTGAATAGAATTTTTTTTTAAATTTGTTCAAAAAATTGAGTACCCATAAAAAGTGAATAACAAAAACGTTTTCGGAATAAAATAACCCATGCCGTAAAAATCCAACGAACCAGCCATTCATTAAAAAAAATTAAAAAAAAAAAAAAAAACAGGAATAAACTTGGCTCTTCCGTTACTTTCGAGAATACACCGTAACTTCATTATTTAAGATACTTAACTCCCCTACAATAAACAAAACAAAAGTGCAGCCGCCTCGAACTGTTTTCTTTTTTTTACGGGCGCGGAGGGGTCGTAGATTCTAGCTAGACACCAAAGGCAACCAAGTTAAACTCCGTATCCACATTGTAGCTACCTCTTACCTTGTAGGTATCCAACGAAATAAATAAATATGTTTTAACAACGTAATCTCTCGTCGTCGTCTCGTTCATATCTCGTATTTGAAAATCAAATTACGCGCGGGAAAAAGAAGGCGGGAAACGAAACAAAAAATGTTACCGCGTTACTTGACGAATTATGATTATTATATTAAAGCAACGAACTTTGGATATTTGCTAAATTTCTTCTTTTTTTTTTTTCTCTCTTTTTCTTTTTTGAAGAATTTGCATTGCTTTTGCAAATGGTTGAGTATGAACACCTGAGACTTTAAAATTTGGAAGTTTAAATAATTTTTATTTATTTATTTATTTATTTATTCATTTATTTTGGGACATGTCTCTATTCAGCAATCGAATTGTTGAAAATTTAATAACAATTCGCTGTGGATTTACCATTTTTTTTTCTGAAATAAATGACATCATTTCTGAAACAAACAGATAACAACACACCTATGTTTAAACATAAAAACTAATATATATATATATATATATATATATATATATGTATGTATATGTATATATATATATATATATAATATATATATATATTTAAAGGTGAACAACAAGTGATGAGATAAACAGGAATATTTTTTCATGTTGTTTATATTTCTCAACTAGTTCCGACCTCAGCTCATCGTCAGGAGAAATTGTTTTCAGAAAGTTTAAAAAGAAAATTAAAAATAAGTTTTTAAGTTTTTCACAAGCCACTAAAATCCAGAACAGAGAAGTAAAAAAAAAAATTTAAAAAAAAAAAAATATATATATATATAGTGTGTGTGTGTGTTATCTGTATATATATATGTGTTTGTGTGTGTATATCTGTATATATGTGTGTGTCTGTGTATCTGTATATATATAGTGTGTGTGTATATCTGTATATATATGTGTGTGTGTGTATATCTGTATATATATATATATATGTGTGTGTGTGTATCTGTATATATGTATGTGTGTGTGTGTATCTGTATATATGTATGTGTGTGTGTGTGTCTGTGTATCTGTATGTGTGTGTGTGTCTATGTATCTGTATATGTCTGTGTATCTGTGTGTGTGTGCATCTGTGTATCTGTATATATATATGTGTGTGTGTATCTGTATATGTGTGTGTATCTGTATGTGTGTGTATCTGTATATATGTACGTGTATGTGTGTGTCTGTGTATCTGTATATGTGTGTGTATCTGTGTGTGTATCTGTATATATGTGTGTGTATCTGTGTGTGTGTATCTGTATATATGTATGTGTGTGTGTCTGTGTATCTGTATGTGTGTGTGTATCTGTGTGTGTGCGCATCTGTGTATCTGTATATATATGTGTGTGTGTGTGTATCTGTATATGTGTGTGTATGTGTGTGTGTATCTGTATATATATATATATGTGGGCCAAGAACTCACACGAATAATTTCAGTCGTTAAACACACACACACCACACACACACACACACACGTTACTACCGCCACAAACAAGATACCAACAGAATATATTGATACTAGCAGCAGTGAGCATCCCTTTATAGGACTCTGACTTTTTAAAAGTCTTCTGACGAAGGGATATTTCATCCCGAAATATTAAGTAAATGAAGAATATTCTCGGCATCTCATTTCTCTTTATACTTGCATTTTGATTGTCTTCAAAACCAACCCCAAAATAATATACACACAATGCTTCAAGCAAGTTATGAATGATTTTCTCTCTCTCTCTCTCTCTCTCTCTCTCTCTCTCTCTCTCTCTCTCTCTCTCTCTCATATATATATATATAATATATATATATATATATATATATATATATATATCGAGGATATGTGCTTAATTGAAGTCATACCTAATTTTGAAAATTAATTAGTTAATAATAAATGAATTTTAGGCGGGCATATATGTTCAAATGTAAGGCTAAACAAATCGAGAAAATGTCAATCACTGTATGTACATTTTGACCTATTGACAGGGATTGACATTTTCTCGATTTGTTTAGCCTTACATTGGGCATATATGCCCGCCTAAAATTCATTAATTATTAACTAATTAATTTTCAAAATTAGGTATGACTTCAATTAAGCACATATCCTTCAAAAATTGTCGGCTCAAAGCCATATAAAATAAACACATTTGTTTACTTAACTTCTTATATATATATATATATATATATATATATATATATATATATCGGTCAAATGATTTTTATCGAAAGCAAAATTTCGTGCAAGTACAGTGAATTTGGTGAGAGTGGGGGTGAGTTAGTAGCGGAAGTGAAGGGAGGGAGGTTAGGGGCAGACATGAATGAAGTGAGGGTAGTAAACAGGAAGTGGAGAGAGGCTGGCAGTGGATGGGCACATATATATATATATATATATATATATATATATATATATATATATACACACACAAAGTGTGTCAAAAAGGATCGAGATTTTTTGTACTTTTTGACACACCTTGTATTCTGTAAAAAAAAATAACGGTCCATTCATTCCTCATTTCTATCCTGGTAAATACAGCTTCACTCTCGATACTTTTATGAGAGAGAGAGAGAGAGAGAGAGAGAGAGAGAGAGAGAGAGAGAGAGAGAGAGAGAGAGAGAGAGTGAGTGAGAGAGAGAGAGAGAGAGAGAGTTTGAATAATGTATATTGTGGCTCCAGGTTATTACCTTTACGAAGTTTTTTATTTATTTTTTGTTAGAAAACTTACTCGATCCAACGGTGTTATTGTATTCCATTTTATCTGTTGTTTACGTAGAAATACATAGCAACCATTATTTTCGGAGCACCATTCCCAGAATTCCAAGATTATATCCGTTTTCGAATTAAGGAGTCCCAAGAATTCGACATCACTTTTGCTGAAAACTTGCTCTAACCAATGATGTTATTGTGTTCCCTTTTATCTGTTGTTTACGTAGAAATACATACAGACTATTACTTCCTTGAATTCCAAGATTATATCCCTTTTTGAATTAGAAAACATTTTACCACCTTAACGAATCCCCATATTGAGACATTATTTATTGCTGAAAACTTGCTCTAAGCAATGTTGCTATTGTGTTCCTTTTATGTGTTGTAGTTTAGCTAGAAATACATAGAGGCCATTACTTTCGGAACACCATTCCTAGAATTCCAAGATTATATCCCTTTTCGAATTAAAGAAGATTTTTCTTCTTTGAAGAGTCCAAAGAATTAGACATAATTTATTGCTGAAATCTTGCTCTAACCAATGCTGTTATTGTGTTCCCTTTTATCTGTTTTTTTGCGCCTAAATATATAGGGACTATTACTTTCGGTGTACCATTCCTTTAATTCAAAGACAATATCCCTTTTTGAATTTAAAAAACATTTTACCACCTTAACGAATCCCCATATTGAAACATTATTTATTGCTGAAAACATGCTCTAATCAATGTTGTTATTGTGTTCCCTTTATCTGTTGTAAATTTATATAGAAATACATATGGGATCATTACTTTCGGAGCACCATTCCTTGAATTCGAAGATTATATCCCTTTTTGAATTAAAGAACATTTTTCTTCTTTGAAGAGTCCCAAGAATTAGACATTTATTGCTGAAAAATTGCTCTAATCAATGTTGTTATTGTATTCCTTTTATGTGTTGTAGTTTTCATAGAAATACTTACCAGCCTTTATTTTCGGAGCACCCTTCCTAGAAATCCAATATTATATCCCTAAAAAAATCATTTTACAATCTTAACGAATCCCCATATTGAGACATGATTTATTGCTGAAAACTTGCTCTAACCAATTTTGCTATTGTGTTCCTTTTATCTTTTGTAGTTTACGTAGAAATACATAGAGGCCATTCCTAGAATTCCATTCCTAGTAACACCATTCCTAGAATTCCAAGATTATATCCCTTTTCGAATTAAAGAAGATTTTTCTGCCTTGAAGAGTCCCAAGAATTAGACATAATTTTTTCTGAAATCTTGCTCTAACTAATGCTGTTATTGCGTTCCCTTTTATCTGTTGTTTACGTAGAAATATATAGGGAGTATTACCTTCGGGGTACCATTCCTTGAATTCCAATATTATATCCCTTTTTGAATTAGAAAACATTTTAACACCTTAACGAATCTCCATATTGAGACATTATTTATTGCTGAAAACTTGCTCTAACCAATGTTGCTATTGTGTTCCCTTTATCTATTGTAAATTTATATAGAAATACATATGTGATCATTACTTTCGGAGCAACATTCCTTAAATTCCAAGATTATATCCCTTTTTGAATTAAAGAACATTTTTCTTCTTTGAAGTGTCCCAAGAATTAGACATTATTTTTTGCTGAAAACTTGCTCTAACCAATATATATATATATATATATATATATATATATATATATATATATAGTGTGTGTTTGTGTGTGTGTGGGAGGGAGAGAGAGTTTGAATTGTGTATTTTGTGGCTCCAGTTTATTACATAGACATGGTTACGAAGTTTGTTTTTTGTTGTTAAAAACTTGCTCTATCCAACGGTGATATTGTGTTCCCTTTATCTGTTGTAAATTTATGAAGAAATACATATGGAATCATTACTTTCGGAGCACCATTTCTTGAATTCCAAGATTATGTCCCTTTTTTAATTAAAGACCATTTTTCTGCATTGAAGAGTACCAAGAATTAGACATTATTTATTGCTGAAAACTTGCTCTAACCAATGCTGTTATTGTGTTCCCTTTATCTGTTGTAGTTTACGTAGAAACACATAGGGTCCATTATTTTCGGAGCACCAATCCTAGAATTCCAAGATGATATCCCTTTTCGAATTAAAGAACATCTTCCCGCCTTAAAGAGTCCCCAAGAATGAGACATTGTTAGCGTGTAATTAAATTCCTCGAAACGAGTAAAGCGGAATTCTCTAAATCAAATTCTTTCGGTTCACAGGAATGAAACGCTGCAGCCTCATTTTCGTTTCCCGCTCAAATTCAATTTACTCCCGAGAGGAAAGCAGCTGTCGATACACGTCATAAAACATGGCCTCTCTCGAATGAAATATTATATTTTCTCGCTAACGCGATTTTCGTGTGTCAGGTTCAAGAAACGCGTTTTCCAAATAATAAATGACTTAAATTATGGCCAGCATACGCGCAGGGTATTAGGAAACGGGGTCAGTGCGAATTATTTTTACTTTCTGATTTCGGCGTCATCGATTTTTTTTTGTCGGCCATCTGCTTTAAATTGAGCAAACACAACTGTTCTTTTGTCGGTTCTTTTGTTTTGGGTATTTCTTTTTATTGATATATATATATTACCAACCCCTCCGCACGGGCAGGATGCGACGTAAGGTCAATTTCTTAAGCGGAGTTTAACAGGTTTGAATTCAGAGTTTTCCTTCTCCTAGACTGGTTACCTAGCCATGGTTAAAGAGTCCAGTCTGTCCTGCTATTTACCCATAGCTGAAGGGAGAATCGGATTCTTACCTTTCCCAAGGGTATTAACGCCATGTGAAATGCCAACAGCTTTCCAGGAATTGAACTCGCGTTGACGAGTCCATTTCTTACGAGTCTAACCATTAGACCACGCGCCTCTTTTTATGGGTTAAACTCTATCTGATGGTGAGGTTCCAGTCTTGGAGGTTTGGGGAATGTGGAGCACCCCTTCATCACCAATGCTCCCTGGTCCACTCTAACCCGGAGTGGTAGTACCTGTTAGGATCCCATCTATGGGTTAAATAGAAAAACATGAGTTTATAAACAAAATTGTATTATGCATTAAGAATGAATTTATTTCACAACTTTATCGGCATTAAATGACCCACCGAGGTTGATATGCCGTAAAACAAAACAAACCAAACCAAACCGAGTGCGAGCTCTCATTCGATCGATTTTTGCGATGGGTTGACAGCTAAAATTTGAGGCACGAGTGAGCTTCAGATACATCTATGTTAATAAATTCGCTAAAAACATTTAAATTCTCAAACTTATATCGCCAAAGAAAAATATTATTTATAAAAAGAAATAAACATTAAAACGCATTCCAATGCATAATTCATTACATTCTATTTTGTTATATTTTTATACAATACAATGTTTTTTCTTATTAAAAACGTAATAAAAAGCGTAATGGATATAGGCGTTGGTTAAGACAGTTCTAAGTGACAATTATCTCTAGACTGCAGGTTTAATCCTGGTCAAGGGTAACAATAACATAGAATATTAATTAACACAGCTTGACGCCTCTACCCCAGCTATAGTTAGCGGTGTAAGGTTCAAGGTTATATATATATATATATATATATATATATATATATATATATATATATATATCAAAGTTGATTTCTAGGGTGTCCAGACAGACAAAAAGGTGACATGACAGAAAAAAACAGAAAGTATATTAAAATATAAAAAGACAAGTAAAATAAAAAGATTTTAAATTTAAACATTAGAGTATAATGATGTATAAAAGAAAATACTAGTTAAGAAATAAATAATAAAATAAATTAATAGAAGAAATAAAAAAAATAATAATACTAATAAAAAAATAATACTCAGAAGAGTCCTGGAGACCTGAGGAGACTTGCTGTCACTCGGACTCCAGTGAAAGACCATCAGCTAACACTGATGTGAAAACTCAAAAGGAGTAATAATATTAAAAAAATGAAATAATTTGAAAATATATAATATATATAAAATAAATAATAAAATAATAAATCATAATAATGGTAAAATAATTAAATTAAAAATAAATTAAAAATAATAATAATAGTAATAATAATAATAATAATAAATAATAATAATAATAATAATATTGAGATAAACTAAAGAGTATAATATAAAATAATAATAAAAATAATAATAACAATAATAATAATATTGAGATAAACTAAAGAGTATAATAATAAATAATAATAATAATAATAATAATAATAATAATAATAATAATAATAATAGTAATAATAATAGGATAAATTAATTAAAATAATAAAATAATTTGAAAAAATATATAAAAAATACAAATAATCATAATAAAATAAATTAAAATTAATAATAAAATAATAATATTAAGATATATATATATATATATTATAACTGGTTGAAACAAACAACTCCGACACGAGTGTTGAACATAACATAATGGACTTTAATAAAAGCACATGGCGAGACATTTACGACAAGAAGTACATATACATGAAACAAGATATATAGTGGAGAATATACGTACATAGATACATAAGAAGAGTTACATAGAAGATATGTTTAGTTATAGAGAGTCCATAGACTAAGGTCACTTACTAGTGTTTGTAATGGGGACCGAAGCCCCGCACGAGAAGATGTAGACATAAATGTCTAACCCATTGTAGTCAAAGCAAGAGAGAGAGTTTGAAACAGGCACTTAAATACCAAAAAACCCTGGTGGTCAAAAACGGAAACCCAGAGTGAAGAAAACAGGATAACGCCTATGGACTGAATAAAGGGTTGGGTTGAAAATATATTAAGCACACAATTTCTTCTGTGTATCATTTCAGCTCGACGATGCAACAAAATCAATATAAGCCCTGTCTCATTTTAATGGAAACACGGTTAAATCGAACTTAACGGACCTAAATTCCACTATCGTTTCTCGTCCCGCCGAAAGAAAAAAATACCAAAAATCAGAGAATTATCCGAATTTAATGAAATTTTGAGTGTTGATATATTAATAAATAAAGAATATAATGCACCAGTTATTTTATTTAGAAACTTTTTTTCAACTCAGTTAACTTTGAACCACGTATCTTTGAGACTCTGTGTTACGCTTCTAAGATATCTGGTTCCACGTAAATTGAAAAAAAATATGACTGGTGCATTATATCTTTTATCATTAATATATAAACACTGAAAATTTCACTAAATTCGGTTAATTCCCTGATTTTTGGTATTTTTTTTCTTTCGGCTGGGTGACATACGATGGGTGGAATTTAGGTCTGGGTGACATAAGTTTGATTTAACCGGAAACACGGTATTTCCTTTCATACGACCAACTATTTGTTGGGGTCTGGATATTCTGTCTTTTACCTGCACCACCGATTTATATATCAAGGCTTCTTCTGGAATTGGTTCTAGGCATGCAAATTCCAAGATAATTCCATACTTTTATCCTTAAAACCAATTTTTCTATGGAATAGGAAAATATTTGATTTTATTTGCCTTTCCTGAAGAAAATCTGTAATCCCCTTTTCTGTGTGACAAGATGCATTATCGTTCTGAAAAATGATTTCATCTTCACGAAAACCACATTTCTCCTGATGGGATGAGAATATTATTGAGGATTTCAATGTACAGATGGGCATTGGAAATATTTGTCCGTCGGTTGGTTAGTTGGTCAGTTGTTTTTTGTTTGGTGTCTTTATTTAACTCTCTGTCTAGTTTAAACCGCTCACAGCGGCTCTGTCACCACAATAGTGAGAGAGGAGACCTACCTCGTGTTACACGGTGTGACAGAGAGAGAGAGAGAGAGAGAGAGAGAGAGAGAGAGAGAGAGAGAGAGAGAGAGAGGGTGACGGACGTGAAGACTTGCCGTATTCTCGAAGGAAACGGGCTAGGCTTTGCCTGGCGTGTAGGACTGTCCTAGAGTCGAACCCGCGTCCTTCAGAATGCGAAAGTGTTGTGGACGAGCAGTGCAGAGTAACCCGGATGTAAGCAGTCACGTTGTGATTATTGACGCGTACTTGCAGTGCTGATGAGTGTCGCACGTGCGGCACGGACAATTAAGAGTGAGGAGCCCGGATGTGGTGAGGATTGATGTGTATTTAAGGACCTGCTCTCCTAGACCAGGTGAGAGAAACAACTGCAGTAGCATTTTGTTGTCGAGACGAGCGTGGAAAAAGAAATACATTTGGATATTGTTGTTGAGACGAGTGTGATACAGTTGGGAGGGTGTTTAGACTGAAGATTGTCAGTTAGAAGAACATTGTGTCGGACTTGACTGTGACCCCAAGAGATTACTTTCATTCCTGATTAGAGTGATTATACCGTAAACCGCTGACAGTGGCTCGTTCTTTGTTCCCCGTTGGTTGTTGCTTTTTATTGGATTGGGTTAGTATCTTTGTTTAAGTCTTTGCCTACTTTAAGCCGCTCACAGGGGCTCTTCTACCACTTCCGTAAACCGTTGACAGCGGCTCTCGCATGTTTCACTTGATTACGTAATAATAGGACTTGCTTTATGATTTTTTTCTACTGAAAACCATGATGTTATTGGGACACCTGTATTTGTTAGCAATTCCGGGCCAAGTTACCTTTAATTACCTCCGGTGTGACCTGGATTGAGAGGGACATGTTTCGCTTTGCACCATCAACATCCGGTTGTTTGTTACCAGACGATTTCTAGACGCATTTGTTTTTTAATTATAAAACTAACTGCTAACACTAACCCCTAACACCTAACCCTAAGAAACAACTGGATATTGACGGTGCAAAGCGAAACATGTCTTTCTGAATCCAGATCGCCCATGGGTTGCTTAAAGGTAACTTGGTCCGCAATTCCATGGGTGTATATTCTTTTAGCTGTAGGAAGCACGTTGTTAAAGTCATGGGAAATGGACTCGTCGCTCGAGTTCAAATTCTGGACTTGGTAATTGCATTTCACGTAGCGCTAATACCCTTGGGAAAGGTATGAATCCTACTCTCCTTCCAGCTATAGATACATAGCAGGGCAGACTGGGCTCTTTAACCATGATTAGGCAACCGGTCTAGGAGAAGGAAAACTCTGAATTCAAAACCTGTTGAACTCCGCATAAGAAAATGACCTTGTGTAACATCCTGCTCGTGCGGAGAGGTTGGTAAATATATATATATTCTTTTAGTTGAAAACTTGCTCTATTTAATCATGTTACTATGATCCCCTGTTTGTTGAAGATTTGATGATGAATAGTGTTTTGTAGCTGAAAACTTGCTCTATCTAACGGTCTTTCTTGATGGATGTAAACCCAACTTGCCGTAGTATAATTTTTCAATACAGACTCCGGGTGTTCTCTCAACTTCCGGTCATTTTTTTTCCATTTCCGCTTCCGATCTAAAAGTTCTCGATGCATTTGAGATGATAACCTCCTAAAATACTTGTCATTTTCTCTTGTTCCTTAAGGGATTTGTCAAATTCCGACTATCCACGGTTTTGGTTTGGTTTGGTTTGTTTTAGGGCATATCAACCTCAGTGGGACATTTAATGCTGATAATGTTTTGAAATAAATCAATTCTTCTTCGAACATTTCTAAAAATTCTCCGTTTTTGCCCAACGATTTTTTTCATTCAAAATAAAATTTCACTCTGATGAAGGTCGAATCTTCTCTGTGTGCGGAATATTTTCACACAGATGAACTGACCGAAACACATGTGTAAGTGATATTGATTAAATTCATCTTTTATTATCCATTCTGTTCTTTCTTTTCTTTATTCATTCTTCCTCATATATATATAATATATATATATATATATATATATATAGCAAACACTCTAGGATACATAGCAGGGCAGACTGGCCCTTTAACCATGATTAGGCAACCGGGTCTAGGAGAAGGAAAACTCTGAATTCAAAACCTGTTGAAAGCGCGTGGTTAAAGTCATGGGAAATGGACTCGTCGCTCAAGTTCAAATTCTGGACTTGGTAATTGCATTTCACGTAGCGCTAATACCCTTGGGAAAGGTATGAATCCTACTCTCCTTCCAGCTACGGATAAATAGCAGTGCAGACTGGGCCCTTTAACCATGATTAGGCAACCGGTCTAGGAGAAGGAAAACTCTGAATTCAAAACCTGTTGAACTCCGTATAAGAAAATGACCTTGTGTGACATCCTGCTCGTGCGGAGAGGTTGGTAAATATATATATATTCTTTTAGCTGAAAACTTGCTCTATTTAATCATGTTACTATGAAATCTTTGAATGCAAAATAATATTTCTCCCAACAAAGTATACAACATTTTCTTTTTTTTCCTTAGGATGTTTTGGTAAATTTCGATCATTCGCTGGGAATTGTAAGTAAATGTTAGATACACTAAACTATAACTGGCAAGAAAAAATTGTTTGTTGATTGTATTCTCCTGGGTTTTAATTATTTTTTTCTTCTAATTAGATAGCGTAATTGTTGTCTATTAGATCGTACAAAACTTCAATTTTAATTAAGTTAGATATTTTTCTAAATGAAGATTCTCAACAAATTATTTTCTCTCTCGCTATCAAAACATTGATAATGCAAAACCTAAATAAAATTAAAAAAAACCCATAATATTGTAACGTTGTGGTATATGGTCACAGTACCCAAAGCTTATATAGTCACCGTACTAAAAATGTCTTCGGCACGTGGCGGTCATCTTGTTGATAAAAATTACAACGCGAGAAATATGTAGTTACAACTGCTAGCCTTTATTATCGTGCTCGTCTCGTGGGCTGTATCGGAGAGGAGGAAAGGCAGAAAGAAAGAGAGAGAGAACACTGTTAAATTACTGTGACCCCCATACTAGGCACCAGAGGCCCGTCCGTTCCCCTACGCGTCCGAAAGCAAAAAGAGACCGGTACCTTTCTTCGTTGTTCCACGTCACCACGTGACTTTCGGTTCCGGTCAACAGCCGAAACTTCCGGTTGACACTCAATTCTCCATTCGGGGGTCACGCCCCGGTCAAATCATCGTTCATCCTGTTTTGTGCTCATCACTGTTTTTAAAACCTTTATCATCTATTATTTCTTCTTCCTCCTTTTCTAATATAGTAGTTCTCGCTCACAAAAATCAGGACCATTATCTCCTTACAATATGAGTCAAGGTTAAAATCATACATAATTTTCAAAAATCATTGATAATTTTTTAAAAATTTAGATATTTTTGGTAAAACAATACATTAAGGTTTACAAGTTCCCAAAATGTATTATGAATTGTCCAAATGGACATGTAGAGTAGTGGATATAGACGTTGGGTTAAGACAGTTCTAAGTGACCATTATGTCTTGGCAGCAGGTTCAATCCTGGTTTAGGGCCACATGGTGAATTCTGTCTTGCAACAGAAAACTAGCTCTATTTAAAGATGAAACTTGTATTGTAGCTGAAAACTTAAACTCCATAACGATGTTATTGTCATCCCTGTAACTGTGGGAGTTATATCTTGGCAGCAGGTTCTATCCTGGTTTAGGGCGACAGTAACATACCATAGTGAATTCTATCTTTCAACAGAAAACTTGCTCTATTTAAAGATGAAACTTTTATTGTAACTGAAAATTTAAACTCAATAACGATGTAATTGTCATCTCTGTAACTGTGGGAGATTTCCTTCAGGAATACTTTTCTTTAGCAGAAAACTTGCTCTATCAAATGATATAATTCTGTTAACTATGACTGTTGATGATTCATGGTGGATATTATTTTGTAGCAGAAAACTTGCTCTATCGAACTATACTATTGTAATCCCTTTATCTGTTGGTGATTTTATGAGTAGTATTTCGTTGCTGCAAACTTGCCCTATCTAGTACCGCTAACTTACTCGGTGTGTTTGTCGTAGTCTTATTTAAAATAAAAGGAGGCGTGAAATTTGAATAGTAGCTGAACACTTGCTCTATCGAACGATATCATTGTGATCCCTGTATTTGTGGGAGATTTCATTATGGATATTTTTATATAGGGTTGCTACTTTCGGGGTGAACCCTGTATTTTATCCATCGTTTCTTCGCCTGTATCTCCCCGTATCTATGGGAAATTCAATGACGAATAATGTTGTGTTGCTTCAAACTTGACCTATTTGACGGCCCTATTTACTCTCTTTGTGTTCGTCTTAGTTCCACTTTAAATATATAGGAGGCGCTACTTTCGGGGTGAACGTTGTATTTTTCAACCATACTTCGTCTGTATCTCCCCGTATCTATGGGAGATTCAATGACGAATAATGTTGTGTTGCTTCAAACTTGCCCTATTTGACGACCCCATTTACTCCCTTGTGTTCGTCTTAGTTCCACTTTAAATATATAGGAGGCGCTACTTTCGGGATGAACCCTGAGTTTTTTCAACCGTTTCCTTCGCCTGCAACTTTCTTTCTGTGAATCTTGAATTGTAACTGCAAACTTGCTCTATCGAACGATATTATTAGGATCCCCGTATATGTAGGAGATTCCATGACCCATAGTGTTTGTTGCTGCAAACTTGCCATATTTACTTACTGTTTGTCATAGTTTCACTTTAAATATATAGGAGGCGCTACTTTCGGGGTAAACCCTGTATTTTATCCACCGTTTCTTCGCCTGTATCTCCCCGTATCTATGGGAAATTCAATGACGAATAATGCTGTGTTGCTTCAAACTTGCCCTATTTGACGGCCCTATTTACTCTCTTGTGTTCGTCTTAGTTCCTCTTTAAATATATAGGAGGTGCTACTTTCGGGGTGAACCCTGTATTTTTCCAACCGTTACTTCGCCTACAGATTTGTCTCTTTCTTTTGGAAAATTGCTCTAATTAAAGACCATATTGAGAAACTTCTATTGTAGCTGAAAATATGCCCTATCTAACGACACTATTTTATCCCCTGTGCTTCTTGTAGTTCCGCTTAAAATAAATAGAGGCGCCACTCTAGGGTGAACCCTGTATTTTTTCAACCGTTTCTTCGCCTGTACATTGGTCTATTTCTTGTA
Source organism: Doryteuthis pealeii (assembly GCA_023376005.1). NCBI lineage: Eukaryota > Metazoa > Mollusca > Cephalopoda > Myopsida > Loliginidae > Doryteuthis > Doryteuthis pealeii. The sequence continues at coordinate 1,096,334 of CM042181.1, read as the reverse complement.
AAAAAAAAATGCTGTATTTAAAAATAATATTGAGGACCTTATATTGTAGCTGAAAACATGCCCTATCTAGCGACACTATTTTATTCACTGTATTTGTCGTATTTTCACATGAAATAAACAGGGGGCGCTACTTGAGGGGTGAACCCTATATTTTTTCTACCGTTTCTTCGCTTGTAGCTTGGTCTCTAAAATTTTGAAATATTGTTGTGCTCCCTGTATCCGTGGGATATTCCATTACTAATAATGTATGTTGCTCCTAACTTTCCCTATCTAACGGTTCTATTTACTCACTTGTGTTCGCCTTAGTTCCACTTTAAATATATAGGAGGTGCTACTTTCAGGTTAAACCCTGTATTTTTTCTTCGTCTGCAGCTTTCTTTCTGTAGATCTTGAATTGTAACTGAAAACTCTATCGAACGATATTATAAGGATCCCCGTATCTGTGGGAGATTCCATGACTAATAGTGTTCGTTGCTGCAAACTTGTCATATTTACTTACTGTTTGTCATAGTTTCACTTAAAATATATAGTAAGCGCTACTTTCGGGGTGAACCCTGTATTTTTTCAAACATACTTCGCCTGTATCTCCCCGTATCTATGGGAGATTCAATGACGAATAATGTTGTGTTGCTTCAAACTTGCCCTATTTGACGGCCCTGTTTACTCCCTTGTGTTCGTCTTAGTTCCACTTTAAATATATAGGAGGCGCTACTTTCGGGGTGAACGTTGTATTTTTCAACCATACTTCGCCTGTATCTCCCCGTATCTATGGGAGATTCAATGACGAATAATGTTGTGTTGCTTCAAACTTGCCATATCTAACGGCTCTATTTACTCCCTTGTGTTCGTCTTAGTTCCACTTTAAATATATAGGAGGCGCTACTTTCGGGTGAACGTTGTATTTTTCAACCATACTTCGCCTGTATCTCCCCGTATCTATGGGAGATTCAATGACGAATAATGTTGTGTTGCTTCAAACTTGCCATATCTAACGGCCCTATTTACTACCTTGTGTTCGTCTTAGTTCCACTTTAAATATATAGGAGGCGCTACTTTCGGGATGAACCCTGAGTTTTTTCAACCGTTTCCTTCGCCTGCAACTTTCTTTCTGTGAATCTTGAATTGTAACTGCAAACTTGCTCTATCGAACGATATTATTAGGATCCCCGTATATGTAGGAGATTCCATGACCCATAGTGTTTGTTGCTGCAAACTTGCCATATTTACTTACTGTTTGTCATAGTTTCACTTTAAATATATAGGAGGCGCTACTTTCGGGGTAAACCCTGTATTTTATCCACCGTTTCTTCGCCTGTATCTCCCCGTATCTATGGGAAATTCAATGACGAATAATGCTGTGTTGCTTCAAACTTGCCCTATTTGACGGCCCTATTTACTCTCTTGTGTTCGTCTTAGTTCCTCTTTAAATATATAGGAGGTGCTACTTTCGGGGTGAACCCTGTTTTTTCCAACCGTTACTTCGCCTACAGATTTGTCTCTTTTTTGTGGAAAATTGCTCTAATTAAAGACCATATTGAGAAACTTCTATTGTAGCTGAAAATATGCCCTATCTAACGACACTATTTTATCCCCTGTGCTTCTTGTAGTTCCGCTTAAAATAAATAGGAGGCGCCACTCTAGGGGTGAACCCTGTATTTTTTCAACCGTTTCTTCGCCTGTACATTGGTCTATTTCTTGTAAAAAAAAAATGCTGTATTTAAAAATAATATTGAGGACCTTATATTGTAGCTGAAAACATGCCCTATCTAGCGACACTATTTTGCCCCCTGTATTTGTCGTATTTTCACATGAAATAAATAGTGGGTGCTACTTTAGGGGTGAACCCTATATTTTTTCTACCGTTTCTTCGCCTGTTGCTTGGTCTCTAAAATTTTGAAATATTGTTGTGCTCCCTGTATCTGTGGGATATTCCATTACTAATAATGTATGTTGCTCCTAACTTTCCCTATCTAAAGGCCCTATTTACTCCCTTGTGTTCGTCTTAGTTCCACTTTAAATATATAGGAGGCGCTACTTTCGGGGTAAACCCTGTATTTTTTCTTCGGCTGCAGCTTTCTTTCTGTGAATCTTGAATTGTAACTGAAAACTCTATCGAACGATATTATTAGGACCCCGTATCTGTGGGAGATTCCATGACTAATATTGTTTTTTGTTGCAATCTTGTCATATTTACTTACTGTGTGTCATAGTTTCACTTAAAATATATAGGAGGCGCTACTTTTGGGGTGAACCCTGTATTTTATCAACCGTTTCTTCGCCTGTATCTCCCCGTATCTATGGGAGATTCAATGACGAATAATGTTGTGTTGCTTCAAACTTGCCCTATTTGACGGCCCTATTTACTCCCTTGTTTTCGTCTTAGTTCCACTTTAATATATAGGAGGCGCTACTTTCGGGGTAAACTCTGTATTTTATCCACCGTTTCTTCGACTGTATCTCCCTGTATCTATGGGTGATTTAATGGTGCATAATGTTGTGCTGCTGCAACCTTTTCCTACTTGACGGTTCCAATTTTCGTAGTTTCACTTAAGATATATAGATATTATTAGGATCCCCGTATCTGTGGGAGATTCCATGGCTAATAGTGTTTGTTGCTGTAAACTTGCCATATTTACTTACTGTTTGTCATAGTTTCACTTAAAACATATAGTAAGCGCTACTTTCGGGGTGAACCCTGTATTTTTTCAACCGTTCCTTCGCCTGTAGCCTTGCCTCTGCAATTCACAGTTTTCTGGATGTTAAAGTCGATGTTTTTAAAATCAGCTTTTCTCAGCGAAACCGAACGATAATTGGATTAAGATGCGTCGAAAGAAATAACAGAAACGATGTGACGTTAATCCGCTTCGTCTTGTAAGGTTTCCGTTTCGTCTTTTCAACACAACCGTTGGCTTCTCTATGACGCAAATGACGATAAGGATTTCACTAGGCTAAATATTCTTTCTTTATTTATTTATTTGTTGGGTTGTTACAAAAAAACGGAATGGAGAGAAAGAAACACGAAAGAAAGAAGAAGAGAATCGTTATCGGTAAATGAAGATAGTGGAGGGTATTGGGAAAACGACAGGGAATTAAGGGAAGAGACGTTTCATGCCTTATCTGTGGGAGATTCCATGACTAATAGTGTTTGTTGCTGCAAACTTGCTATATTTACTCTCTGTGTTTGTCATAGTTTCACTTTAAATATATAGGAGGCGCTACCTTTGGGGTGAACGCTGTATTTTTAAAAACTATATTTCGCCTGTATCTCCCCGTATCTATGGGAGATTCAATGACGAATAATGTTGTGTTGCTGCAAACTTGCCCTATTTGACGGCCCTATTTACTCCCTTGTGTTCGTCTTAGATCTACTTGAAATATATAGGATGCCCCACTTTCGGGGTGAACCCTAGATTTTTCAACTATACTTCGCCTGTATCTCCCCGTATCCATGGGAGATTCAATGACGAATAATGTTGTGTTGCTGCAAACTTGCCCTATTTGACGGCCCTATTTACTCCCTTGTGTTCGTCTTAATTTCACTTTGAATATATAGAAGGCCCCACTTTCAGACTGAACCCTGTATTTTTTCAACCGTTTCCTTCGCCTGTAACTTTCTTTCTGTGAATCTTAAATTGTAACTGCAAACTTGCTCTATCGAATGATATTATTAGGATCCCCGTATCTGTGGGAGATTCCATCACTAATAGTTTTTGTTGCTGTAAACTTGCCACATTTACTTACTGTTTGTCATAGTTTCACTTAAAATATATATATTTCGGGGTGAACCCTGTATTTCTCAACCGTTTCTTCGCCTGTATCTCCCCGTATCTATGGGAGATTCAATGACGAATAATGTATTTCTTCAACAATTTAGTACATAATACAAGAAACTTGTATTAAACGCGACACAATAGTGATCTGGGTATTTGTTAATTGTCGAAATCATCATCGTCATCATCAACATAATCCTCATCATCAAGGTCGTATTGACAGCACGGATATCCGTGACAATCTCTCGCCAAACATCCCTATTTTTCATTGCCCATGCGAGGTCCTCTGTGCAGCATACAGAATTCACACAGAGCTGTTCGAGCTTTGCTGGGTGATCAACACTGGTGTGCTCTTGTGCAGGGTTCCACAGGAGAACGACACTTACGAGTTCATCCTTGTTTCGAAATAAAATACCATTAATTAGATCCCTGTCGTCAAGGGCTGTTGAATACACTGACCGCACCACTTATTAGACTATATCCTAATAAATAAAAAATGTATAAAAAAAAGGATAATCGATACGACTGGTCGACACTTGCCAACAGCGATGTATGCAATCGCTACGCTGTGGCAATAAGAAATAAAATCAATATACTCCAGGAGGCATCTGAAAGCTTCACTCCATATAATAAGTCATCCACAGACACCATGTTTCGACGTTTGACGTCTCATCAGTGTGGCTAGACACAGCAACTAACTCTGACCAGGGGCTAAATCCGACTGACTTTACGTCTCCCCGACCCGTTAACATCTAGGCTATCACCAGCTGCCATTTAAGGAGTGGTGTTTTAACGGTTTTAGATACATACATCTGTGTATATACTTTATGATTACCAAAGAGATCAAATCTGTAAACAGATGATCATTGCGTCATGCTGGCGGTGAAAGTTTATTTATTATCTATGTGAAATGCAAGTAGATCCGTCTAGGACTTGAACTCAGGTCGACGAATCCATTTCCTACAATTCTAACCCTTATGCCATGTGCTCCAAGTTGTTACGCAATAAGAATTTTCTTTTTTTCTTCTATAATAGAAAGAGACAAATTGTTCAATGATTTATTTCAATAGCATGTCAACCTGTCTAGGGTTATATTATGGCTAGAGGTTAGGGAATCATGTTTATAGTACATTATCTTTAGCCCATTCATTTTTATGTATCGTTTGCTGCGTATCGGTGGCCCAGTGGTAGAGTCTCTGACTCTGAGTGCTGAATTTATTTATTTATTTATTTATTTGTTGGGTTGTTACAAAAAAAAAGGAATGGAGAAATAAACGTGAAATTAAGAAGAAAATGAAGATAGTGTAGAATAATGCAAAAGCGACAGGAAATTAAAGTAACAGACGTTTCATGCCTTAAGAAGCTGTATTACGATCACCGGTATTGAACGCGACAACCAATGTCTTGTGTATTTTGTTAGTTGTCAAATTTTAAAATGTTGTTGTGCTCCCTGTATCTGTGGGATATTCCATTACTAATCATGTATGTAGCTCCTAACTTACCCTATCTAACGGCCCTATTTACCCCCTTGTGTTCGTCTTAGTTCCACTTTAAATAAATAGGAGGCGCTGCTTTCGGGGTGAACCTTGTATTTTTCCAACTGTTTCTTCACCTACAGATTTTTCTCTTTCTTGTGAAAAATTGCTCTAATTAAAGAGGATATTGAGAAATTTATATTGTAGCTGAAAACATGCTCTATCTAACGACACTATTTTGCTCCCTGTATTTGTCGTATTTCCACTTGAAATAATTAGGGGGTGCTACTTTCTGAGTGAACCCTGTATTTTTTTTTCAACCGTTTCTTCGCCTGTAGATATGTCTCTGTCTTGTAAAAAAAATGCTCTATTCAAAAAAGAATAATGCAAAAGCGACATGAAATTAAAATAACAGACGTTTCATGCCTTAAGAAGCTGCATTACGATCACCGGTATTGAACGCGAAAACCATCGTCTTGTGTATTTCGTAAGTTGTCAAAATCATCATCATCATCAGCATCATTACCATCATGTTGTGCTGGCAGCATGGATACCCATGACAATCTCTCGACAACCATCCCTATATGGCATTGCCCTTCTGTGCAACATCCAGAATCCACGCAGAGCTGATCGATGTAGGTCCTTGCTGGGCGGTCCATACTAGCATGATGGCAGCAAACTCGTGTTCAAATATTGTCATTGCTTGATAAAAATAAATAAATAAATAAATGTTCAACAGTTCAAAGAATATGATAAATATATATAAATATTGGTGCTAGGGCTTGACGTGATCAGCCGATTGATCGGTTTGGTTTGGTTTGGTTTGTTTTACGGCATATCAACCTCGGTGGGTCATTTAATGCCGACAAAGTTGTGAAATAAATTCATTCTTATTGCATAATACAATTTTGTTTATAAACTCATGTTTTTCTATTTAACCCTTCAAAACGTTCAACAATGAGCTGCACGAAAGTGGCTCTTTAGTCCTGCCAAAGTCTTGCACATCTTCCCACATTTACAGGTAATTCCAGGGAGCACAGGGTATTTTATTAGTCCATCCCACCGATGCACAGATTGGTGACTGATCAGGCCAGCCTTGCCCATACATAGTCTTTCACGCTGGTCACATAGTAGACCGATTTGAAGCCCTTGGTTGTCTACTTATTTATTCTTGCAAATAGCTCATTTCAACTGCTCATGCTGTATACGGTTGCTCTCCTGTAAAGCTCTTCTCCACTGCCCACGGTCCAAAGCCTTACTCTCCCATACTAGCACACCTTTGTGCAGTCTGCCACAGGAGAACGTCTCCCATGAGTTCACCCTTGCTTCGAAATAAAATATCCTTAATTATAGCCCTGACATCAGGGACTGTTGAATACCCCGACTGCAAATCTGTATGCAGAGGGGTAAGAACGCCCAAATTAAGTCCTCTGTTAGACGTGGTTGATGACCCGTGAGTCTTAAGGACGGGACAGTCGATGATATGTGACTCTCCAATTTGGCTCTGGGGCTAAACGGACACTAAGACCCGCAGCCACTGCCTTCGAGCATATATGATAAAAGAGTTGGGGATTTGCCATAATAGCATGTAGCTATGACATGAATTGACCACAGAAGGCCTGTGACATGGTCCTGCAAATTTAAAACCCTAACAGAGTTGAGAATCCAAAGTGGCACCTTTTAGGGAGACTCACTCTTGTATTTGCTATTTGTTGTAGCAATGATGTCACTCATTTATATGCTTAGGGAAATACTCGGGGAGCGACATATTCTCACAATTAGCAGTAAAAACAACCTCATGTAGTTGGATATCAAGTTATTTGACAAAAATGAAAAATAACTGGAAACCCTTGTACATACATTATGAATATATAGCCAGGATATTTGGATGGAATTTGGAATCGAAAGGCGTATCATGCCCTCATCACGGAGAAAACAGAAACAAAGCAAGGAACAGAACTACTAAATCAGGAAAATATAAGAACACTTACAGAGAAAGAGAATTAAAAGGACATGGTGATATTGGAAACATTATACATCAAACAAACTGAGATAAAAGAAAAGTAAGAAATGAGTATTTCAGAAAAATAAGGAAAATTCTCGAAACCAAGCTCTGCAGCAGAAATCTCGCCAACGGGGGAAACAGCAGGGCTATGCCCCTCTTAAGATGCACTGAGCCATTCTTAAAATCACTAGATCCAACCTGTGCTAATCATGCGCCGAGTTGGCAAGGTATGGCATCGAATCAGAAACCTTGCGATTCCTTGGCCAGTGATCTACCGACGGAACTAAACCGACTTCAAAATACTTGCATTAGAATATTTAGCATCCTGAAAAGAGGTAGGTGGATGGATTGAATCTTGCCATGGCGACTCTGCGGTCTCTCCTCTTTCTTCGGACTGTCCCGGTCTCTCCTGCTTCTCTTCTAAGTATCTGACGGTCTGACGGTCTGTGATTTTTGGGATCCAGACCTCCCCACCCCCAACATATGTCTCTGATTGGCCAGCCACTCGATAACATTGCCTACCTGTTTAAATTGCCTTGTGCCAGCCTAGCTTGTATCTTTCCAAGGTCAACCATTGTTTTATTTATCTAAGTTTTTGAAATTGTTGCCGAACTTTTCAAAAACTGGAATCTTATTTATTAAATTTATCATTTCATTTTGTGAAATCTAAAATTCCGATGATATATATCGAATTCCATAATTTAAGGAATCTCTTTGTCTACGTGAAAATTTTTCGTTTAGATAAATATATCTTATTATAATGGAGATTGTGTGTTTTTCTGTCTGTAACCGAAACTATATTCCTACTCAAGTCACAATTCTCTTAGTTATTGACATCACATTCTCCATGATTTTATTTTTATCTAATCCTCAATTATTAATAAAATTGTCTTACATTATTAATACTGTTAACTATGTCTACATACTGACAACATGCAATTATATTTATATATACAACAAAATAGCGGTTCACAGTGTGAACGGGAAGGCTAATTTGCATATTAATATTAAAAAATCGAATTTAATAAATATGTGCTTAGTATTATTGATTTCTAACTGTTTGGTTTTATTTTAATGAATATAAGCAAAAATCTCTTCAATGAATCTTAAATGAAATCCATTAACAAGATAAAATAACTGTCATTTTATTCTTTACTTCCTCTTTTAACTAAATACTTAAATTAGAAAAAATAACAATGAAAGACGAGAGTGATGGAAGAGTAAGTTTCAGTTGTTCCATTTTTTTATTATACTCCCTCTGTTTCAAATCTTTTATTATACTCCCTCTGTTTCAAATCTTTTATCTGTATTCTTATTTAGTTTCATTAGCCTTTCTAATTTAATACAATATTTTATTACATTAAAACTTAAATACTTGCACCCGGAGCTGCATATATTTGCTAGTACCTCTAATATAAACATTATTATTATTACAATTATTATTATTATTATTATATTATTATATTATTATTATTATTATTACTTTTAATTTTTACAAACCACCCTAATTAATAATTAGGGTAGTTTTAATTAATTGGTAATTAATTAATAGATTGCCAATCAACCCATATACACCCTATCCACAATTAAAATATGGTAGAAGGCAAAATGTTTGGGGGATAGGGGGTAAATACTTTTACAAGCAACTGTACATACAAAATGCATTTCTTTACTCCACAAAGTCTTTGGAATTGCAGGATCGTGCTGCTTTGTTGGATTTCCAAATTTGTATTTGCAGTGACGTCACATTGCCAACACAAGCCAATATTTTCTTTGTATCTTATTACTTAAAGGGCTTGACGTGATCAGCCGATTGATCGGTTTGGTTTGTTTTGTTTTACGGCATATTAACCTCGGTGGGTTATTTAATGCCGACAAAGTTGGGAAATAAATCAATTCTTGATGCATAATACAATTTTGTTTATCAACTCATGTTTTTCTATTTAACCCATAGGTGGGACCCTAACAGGTACTACCACTCCGTGTCAGAGTGGACCAGGGAGCAATGGTGATGAAGGGGTGCTCCACATTCCCCAAACCTCCAAAACTGGAACCTCACCATCAGGTAGAGATTAACGTCATTCCCAGGACATGTAGACCCTTAGTAACTGCCTTCTAGCACCCATATGATAAAAAGGGGTTAGGGCTTGCCATAAGGGCAATAAGGGTTGGGAAAATCATATAGGTGCTAGGGTATGACGTGATCTCCGACCGCCCGTCTAGCCCAAGAAAGGGCCAAAGTGGAATATTGCAAGTCATGAACTGCTCATCCTCCTAGGCTCTATCCTTAAGCATCACGGGTCGCCACCTACGGCCAACAGGTGGCTCCATTGGGGTGGGGGTCTTTCCCCTCTACAGAGGTGCAGTCGGTGCATTTTAACGCCCAAACAACAGGGCGGCTGATCGTTGATTGGCTTTCCGACCTCTCTATACCCTATCTAGCTATGGGCAAATAGTATGGTAGACTGGGCTATTTAATCTTGGAATGACGTTAAACTCTATCCGATGGTGAAGTTTCAGTTTTGGGGAATGTGGAGCACCCCTTCATCACCATTACTCTCTGGTCCACTCTGACCCGGAGTGGTAGTATCTGTTAGGTCCCATCTATGTGTTAAATAGAATAATGTGTTTATAAAGAAATTTAGTATCCATTAAGAATGACTTTACTTCAAAACTTTAACAACATTAAATGACCCACTGAGGTTGATATGCCATTAAATCCCTCCAACCATTTTTGAAGTTCTTCCTCAACATTTCCATCCACCCCTGGTCAATTAAGAACATGCGTCCTAGAAATTATCAACAAATCTCTTCGACAAAAATAACAAAGCCTATTAGACAAACGCATCTCATAGAGGAATTCACTTTCCATTAAGAACATAGCTCTAAATTTAAACAAATACTGAATCCCTATATTGAAGAAAATAATTGTGGCGCGTGGTGTAATGGTTAGAGTCGTGGGAAATGCATTTCCGATAGCGCTATTACCCTTAGGAAAGGTATGGATGTAACTGCTCTCCCTCAAATTATTAGTAAGTAGTAGGGCAGACTGGGATCTGTAACCATGGTTAGGTAACCAGTTTAGAGAAGTAGAAGAAGAAGGGTAATGGGAAGAAGAGAAGAAGAAGAAGAAGAAGAAGAAAGAAGAAGAAGAAGAAGAAAGGTAATGGAAAGAAGAAGATGATGAAGAAGAAGAAGGGTAATGGGAAGAAGAAGAAGAAGGGCAATGGGAAGAAGAACAAGAAAAAGATGAAGAAGAAGAAGAAGAATGGGAAGAAGAAGAAGAGGAGGAGGAGGAAGAAGAAGAAGGGTAATGTGAAGAAAAAGATGAAGAAGAAGAAGAAGAATGGGAAGAAGAAGAAGAGGAGGAGGAGGAAGAAGAAGAAGGGTAATGTGAAGAAGAAGATGATGAAGAAGAAGAAAGGAAATGGGAAGAAGAAGATGAAGAAGAAGAAGGGTAATGGGAAGAAGAAGATGATGAAGAAGAAGAACAAGAAAAAGATGAAGAAGAAGAAGAAGAAGAAGTATTACGAGGATCGCGAAAAAAGAGGAAAAGAAATGATAAGAAAAGAAATACTGAATCCCTATATTGGACAAAATAATTGTGGCGCGTCGTGTAATGGTTATTGTCATATGAAATGGACTCTGTGCCTGAGTTCAAATCCTGGACGAGGCTGTTTGAATTTCACATAGCGCTATCATCCAATGGAAATGTATACACCCAGCCTCTCTCGCTCAAATTATGAGTAAATAGTAGGGCACCCTGGACTCTTTAACGTTGGCTAAGTAATTTGTCTTGGAGAGAGAAAACTCGTTAACCTCCGCTTAACCCTGTCATGATGAAGAACTGCCAGAAGTGATAAAACGATAGGGATGTGTCGCAAGAGAAACTCAAGTAAATCTGTGCTTACAGCATGACTTGAGGATAATCATTACGGCAACTTATCATATAGCATTATCAATTTTGAGACTTTATTTCAAACTGGGTATATATATATATATATAATATATATATATATATATAATATATATATATATGAAATTAAAACCGTAGAGAGGAAGGCCCTGAAACGGTTTGCACATTCTCTCCTGATGAGCCCATGCATTTGTAAACATCCTTTGTTTTTTCAATATATCATATATATATATATATATATATATATATATATATATATATATATGTGTGTGTGTGTGTGTGTGTGTGTGCGTGTGAATAAAAAGGCCTTAAATACCATTGGTATCGTGGTTATGGACCATTTCCACTCGTGAGTATGCCCACGAGCTTCTTCAGACCACTGATATCTTTTATAGATGAGTTTGGCCATGTGCCTGTCTAAATAAAAGATATCAGTGGTCTGAAGAAGCTCGTGGGCATACTCACGAGTGGAAATGGTCCATAATCACGATACCCCTGGTATTTAAGGCCTTTTTATTCACAAATAGAATTGCTCTGTTTAAAATAATTAAACATTGAGCTCTCATACGGAACCTGAACTCTACAAAAAAACTACTGGCAGAGAATAGGACCAGCCAAGAATCACCTTGTACTAAGAAACTTGGTACCACACCAAAGTATATATATATATATATATATATATATATATATATATATATATATATATATATATATATACGTAAGTATTGTGTGTGTGCTTGTGTATAAAGAAAACCAGGAGAAATACAGAAGATAATATTAGAGAAGAAGAAGAAGAAGAAGAAGAAGAAGAAGAAGAAGAAGAACAACAACAACAACAACAGCAGCAGCAGCAGCAGCAGCAAAAAGGATTAGAAATAATTGAATGAAGTTAGTTAACAAGAAATTGGACCTCGAAATGAAGGAAATACAAATCTACACTAGGAATGAATAAAAAGAGAAGGAGAAAAATTAAAGAAGGAAAAGAATAATGAAGCAAACGAGGATAAAACTGTAGAAAGGGAATGACTTTCTAAGAAAAAATGTAATGTCAATTGCGAGAAGAACGTAGCGAGGCGGAACGAATGAAATTGGGAAGGAATTACTGTTATGACAAGAATGGTTATAACGAAATGGAAGCCGTTGTTAAAATGTACTGCTGTTTATCAGAACATGAAGAGAGACAGAGACAGAGAAAGTGACAGTGATGAGGAGAGAGAGAGAGAGAGAGAGAGAGAGAGAGAGAGAGAGGAGAGAAGAGAGAGAGATCTTTGCAAAAGAAGGAGAATCAGAAGGAGACTATATTTGAAAATTACTAGAAGAAGAGGTAGAGGACAGAGATGAAGAAATATTTTGACAAAGATGTAGAAAAAAATTAAGAGGATAGCGAAAAAGAAGAAGAAAAGAAAGAAAGAAGAAGGGATATCTATAGAAAAGAACTAGGGCTATGTAAGAAGAACAAGAACAAGAACAAGAACAAGAACAATAAAAACTAATTGAATGAAGAAGAAAGATGAAAACTAAATGAATGAAATTGAAGAAGAAGAATGAAAACTAATTGAATGAAGTTGATGAAAAAGAAATATGAAAACTAATTGAAAGAAGTTGAAGAAGAAGAAAGAAGAAAAATAATTTGATGAAAGAGAACAAGAACAAAAACAAGAACAAGAATAAGACCAAGAAAAAGAAGAAAGATTAAAACTGATTGAATGAAGAAGAAGAAGAAGAAGAAGAAGAAGAAGAAGAAGAAGAAGAAGAAGAAGAAGAAGAAGAAGAAAGATATAAAATAATTGAATGAAGTTGATGAAGAAGAAGAAAGATGAAAAATAATGGAATGAAGAAAAAGAAAGATGTAAAATAATTGAAAGAAGAAGAAGAAGAAGAAGAAGAAGAAGAAGAAGAAGAAGAAGAAGAAGAAGAAGAAGAAGAAAGATGAAAACTCATTTAATGAAGTTGAAGAAGAAGAAAGATGAAAGATAATTGCATGAAGAAGAAGAAAAAGGATGTAAACTAAATGAATGAAGTTGAAGAAGAAGAAAGATGAAAAATAATTGAATGAATGAAGTTTTTATCTTTCTTCTTGTTCTTGTTCTTTATTTAATTATTTTTCATCTTTCTTCTTCTTCAAGATGAAAAATAATTAAATAAAGAACAAGAACAAGAAGAAAGATGAAAACTCATTGAATGAAGTTGATGAAGAAAAAGAAGAGAGATGAAAAATAATCAAATGTAAAAGATGAAGAAGAAAGCTGAAAAATAATTGAATATAGAAAAGAACAAGAAGAAAGATGAACACTCATTGAATGAAGTTGATGAAGAAAAAGAAGAGAGAGGAAAAATAATCAAATGTAAAAGATGAAGAAGAAAGATGAAAAATAATTGAATATAGAAAAGAACAAGAAGAAAGATGAAAACTCATTGAATGAAGTTGATGAAGAAAAAGAAGAGAGAGGAAAAATAATCAAATGTAAAAGATGAAGAAGAAAGATGAAAAATAATTGAATATAGAAAAGAACAAGAAGAAAGATGAAAATTCATTGAATGAAGTTGATGAAGAAAAAGAAGAGAGATGAAAAATAATCAAATGTAAAAGATGAAGAAGAAGAAAGCTGAAAAATAAATGAATGGAGTTGATGAATAACAAGAGGATCTCAAAACTAAGGAAATAAAAATCTACATTTGCGAGACGCAATGAACAGAATCGGGAAGGAATTACTGCGATGACAAGAGTGATTATAACGAAAAGGAAGCCATTGAAAAATGTACTGCTGTTTATCGCGACATGAAACAGATGGGAGGCGGGGGGAGGGGAGATCGAGCGGGAATTTAAAACACGTAAACGAAACGAAATAAACACGAAAAAAAAACCAAAATACGAAAAATAAAGAACGACTTAAAACCAAACATAGCAAAGCGAAACTTATTTATTTAGCGAAACCCGTAGAACTTTCCATAAAATCAGCGATAGATAAACAGCCGACATTTCCTTATATGGTCGATAGCGAGAAATATCGCAGACCGCCCACTTTTCCCGCCTCTAAGAGAACAAACAAAAAGCCAAACAAAATACAATCACGTGACTTGGATTTCAACCAATGAGAAACTGCCACATCTCTTTTTGTCTTTTTACTTCTTGTTTTTTTTTTTGTTTTGTTTTTGTTTGGTAAGATGAAATCTAAGTTTCTACGTAAATTTTATGCTTTTATCATTCAAAGAATTATACGATTCCTTCTCGAAGCTCCAGACTCTCCTCCCAAAAAAACACAAAGTTAGTCTGTCATATTTCATATTTCAAATATAATACAATACAAAAGGTCAGAGAGGACTAAGAAATAATAAATACGAAGGGGTACTCCACACTCTACAGTGTTGCATAGCTGGAAACTCAACACTAGATGCGGCTAACGTAATACCCAGGGTACTCTAAATTTCTACATAAATGTTTCGTATTTCCTATTCAAAGTATCATAAGGTGTTAAGTATCTGGTCGGCATCCTTAGTTCCAGATGTAATAAGTAAGTAAGCAAGCCAATAAGAATCCGGTGTTCTTTGTAAGTCCTACGTCCAAGAGAATCCAAGTGTCAATGACATAAGTTTAGAATGGTGCCTCTATTAATACAGCAGAAGCAGCAGCAGCAGTGCCAGTGATTGGACAATAGAAATCTACCCCAGGTCACGTGGTAGTCAACGAGTCTATATTTAGGAGTGACCATTTACCTCATGCCTTATATCCTAAAACATTGGGCACCTCACGTGGTGTAATGGTTAGCAAGCTGGCTTCGCAGACCATTGGTAGTGAGTTCGATTCTCACTGGGCGCCCCACACTTCTGGCCTTGTGCTATATCTAAGCAAAGCTTAGTAAATAACTAGGGCACCCGACGTGGTGTAATGGTTAGCAAGCTAGCTTAGCAGACCATTGTTAGTGAGTTCGATTCTCACTGGATGCCCCATACTTCTGGCCTTGTGCCACATCTAAGCTCAGCTTAGTAAATAACTAAGGGCACCTCAGGTTGTGTAATGGTTAGCAAGGAAGACTGGCAAACTATGACTAGTGAGTTCAAGCCTCACTGGGTTCCCCTTACATTCGGCCTTGTGCCATATCTAAGCAAAGCTTAGTAAATAACTATATCCTAAAACATTGGGCACCTCACGTGGTGTAATGGTTAGCAAGCTCGCTTCGCAAACCATTGTTAGTGAGTTCGATTCTCATTGGGAGCCCCATACTTCTGGCCTTGTGCCATATCTAAGCTAAGCTTAGTAAATAACTATATCCTAAAACATTCAACATAAGGTTCCTTCTCGAAGCTTCAGAACCCCATGCCACAAAAAAAAAAACAGAAACACAACGTTAGCCTGTCTTATATTTCCTATTTTAAATACAATACAATACACTCCGGGTCAGAGTGGATTAGAAAATAATAAACATGAAGGGGTACTCCACACTCTTCATAGCTGTCACGTAGAAGCAGTTTAATGTCAAACCTTGGACATCCATTAGTTTAAGACCAAGAAAAAGAAGAAAGATGAAAACTGATTGAATGAAGAAGAAGAAGAAGAAGAAGAAGAAGAAGAAGAAGAAGAAGAAGAAGAAAGATATAAAATAATTGAATGAAGTTGATGAAGAAGAAGAAAGATGAAAAATAATGGAATGAAGAAAAAGAAAGATGTAAAATAATTGAAAGAAGAAGAAGAAGAAGAAGAAGAAGAAGAAGAAGGGAGAACGGAAGAGAGGTCTTCCGGTCAAGAACCAGGGACAAGATGAAGAAAAAGATAAAAGAAAAAAGGAAAACGGAAGCAGAGTCTTCCGGTGAAGAGAAAGATAAAGTAATATATATGTCCGTTATCAGATCAAACGATAAATGCGTGGGCATATTTATTGTATAAAAAGGCTAGCGGATTATGGGTGAAGTCAGTCTCCAGCGAGCAGCCGAAAGCATAACCTCGTCGCTCCCGTTAGAGTTTGAACTCCCTTACTATGACATCACACTCCAACATATTAGCCATTTAGACATGGGGACTCTCACCGCAAAGCTTAGTAAATAATAACTTTATCAGTGACACTTTATGTTATTACTGTGACAGTCTCCACTACTATTACTACTAGTAGCAGTGAAGATGACGATTTAAATTTTATCCAAGAACATTTTTAATATAAAGTCATATCCTGTTTAAAGACTATAATAAATAATTGCTAATAAGGAGAAATACTTTATAATTAGTGTTTTATAGTTATCTATCTTTAGAAATTATAATGATTTAGGTGAGCATGACCACTGAACCCTTCTATAGCATTAAGCTGCAAATTGAATAAGAAACCATTTAATTCTATAAAAGCATTTTAATGCTAACAAAACATCTTAATATATTTTTCCTTTTACTGTAAAATATCTTTTTAAAAAAATACATAATTAAAGATAATAAAAACCAAACTAGTATAAATACATAGGTATATTAATAGGTTTGTAAGAGTAAAAAAAAAAAAAAGAAAAAAAAGAAGCATTATTTTCAACCAAATAAATTAACATCATTTTTGTCAATACACTAATAAATGAATAGATCAATCTTTATACAGTGAAAATTTAAAATCAAAATTCATGTAAAGAAATTACATATCAATCTTGTATTGATAAACCCTTGTATTTTGTAATGTATGTACTAATAAATCCAACGTAATTACCTCCCCTTGAATATCTGTCTGTATAAAAGCATTACCCATTGGTAGATGAAGTAGAATTGATAGAAGCAAACCCTCAGTACGCACTTGTGTTGTGTAGCCGACTACTGTACTTCAATAAAACCACAGACACGTATATATAAAAATAGGACCCGTCTTTATTTTCTTCGGTATGTGGGTGGTGAGGGGCGACGAGTGTTCACAATGAAAATTCCGGGTGGCTGGCGAAGACAGCGACGAGTGTTCACAATGAACTTCCGAGAGTGGTTGATAATGGGAGTGACGAGGTTATGCTTTCGGCTGCTCGGCTGCTCGCTGGAGACTGACTTCACCCATAATCCGCTAGCCTTTTTATACAATAAATATGCCCACGCATTTATCGTTTGATCTGATAACGGACATATATATATTACTTTATCTTTCTCTTCACCGGAAGACTCTGCTTCCGTTTTCCTTTTTTCTTTTATCTATTTCTTCATCTTCTCCCTGCTTCTTGACCTGAAGACCTCTTTTCCGTTCTCCCTTTTTTAGATATATATTTTTATCTTTCTCTTTGTTTTTTTTTTTTGCCAGAAGAGGAAGCTTCCGGCAACGATAATGCATCACTTGTGCAATATTCGGATGGAAGGCGAGCAACCATTTCTTCCAGAGACCTGGCTCCAGCCGGAGGTGTAACAGATTCAAAAACTACCCTAAAGGAGGGACCTGGTCCCACTAATGCTGAAACTCAACCGGGAGACTACCATGCCGGAATTGCTCCCAATACATTACACTCGGATGATGATACAGTCACCACTACACCTCCGCCAGACCTTTCAAAAGAATCAACCTCTGAAGTACTGACGACACCATATGATCCTGATGAGCGATCAATACCCCAGAAGCGTGTCCATCCAGAAACGGATCCTGATGATCAATTTTCAGACTAGGAGCGGCCTCATCCACAAAGGAGGAGATATTTCAGAAATATTGTTGCATACCCTTCGTTACTTCTTTACTTACTTCTATTCTTCTTCTTCTGTTCTTCTAGGTCTCTTCTAACATCTCTTCTAGCGTCTGGACTTCGTCTTGTAGACTTCGTGTCTGGTCTTCCATTGGGGATTTCTCTTTATCAGAAACCCTGTGGTCATTGGTTAGTTTTTAGAGTAATAACACACATAGACTTTCGATTTATTTACTTTGGATCAGACAAAGATTTTAATTTTTCGGAAATCCCCACG